>SHCU01000006.1:1214180-1257453 GCA_004307685.1 Ceratina australensis
GAGGGAGAGAGAGAGAGAGAGAATAGAGCGGGAGGGAGAGAGAAACAGAGAAGGAATGAGTGATTTACCGGTGGCGTAAACCTTTCCATCAGCTGTGACTGCAAACAGAGTCTGCTCGCCACCGGTAAGTTGAACTGGTCGAAGCGCAGACAGGCTCTCGCATAGGACAGGTAGCTTCACCTTTCCGCCTTCGAGGCCGCCTAGTTGGCCGCGATGATTGTGACCCCAGCCGTAAATCGCGCCGGAACCGTCCCATGGCAAAGTCCAATCCTCCGGTCTACGATTCAACCACTGCAACAGCTGTTCGTCGTGTTCCTGCTTAAATAGTTCATGACTCTCGTGGTCGTTGCTATTCGCTTCGCCGTCCGACATCATCTCATTGATTCGTTTTTGCACTTCTAAGCAAAATGCTCTAGGTAGAGGCGTCCGATTAACTAGAGACTTGGCTACACGAGCGGAAAGGCAATATCTTCGGAACCAAGACCACTTGTGAATTTCCGAACAGCATTGCATGCCGTCCAATTCCAGATCGCAAGCCAACGCTACCAAAACTTTAAAGAAATCACTGTGCATCAATTGTTTCCCACCGCGAACCAACGGATCCTCATACATATACTGTTTAAGCAATGCCTGAGGCAATGAGCCGAGAAACGAGGAGAGAGCAACTTCAGGACGCACGCCGGGTCCGCTGGTATAAACCACTTGTAGCTTCTTTAGTGCCCACATCCGCTGCTGAGCTGACAATATACTCAACTGGCTGCATTGAGCCAGCGTGGCAGCCAATCGTGTAGCTACGTTCCTGTCTAAAGAGATTAGAGCGTTGTCAAGAAGACATTCGGCGAGAGCTATAGCTGGTTGGGATAAAACCACCCTATCTGAGACTAGTTCGTGAGGTGCAAGGCTTGCAAGCACCGGATAGACGGTGAATCGCCATCCCCAGCCGTTCACAGATCCATCCGAAGAAAATCTCCATCGAAGCTCGTCACCCGGGATTCGGATTTCAGCAGCCCACTCGCTCCATTCCCGCCCTGATTTTACCGCAAGAACTCGATTACTTCCATCCATAATAGTCAGCGGATCATGACGCTTCTCCGTCGAGCAGCGCCGATCAAACTCGATCCTGAGAGTCTCTGCTCCAGGTATCTTCACATGTCCAGTTAAGGTAGTTCCATCTATATATGGGTGTGGACTTTCCTGCACTACTGGCTGCGGCATGTTAGTCCTGTTGTTCGAATTTGCTACTGTGTCTTCTAATTCTGTGATGCAGAGCTCTAGTATCATGCTGCGGATCGAACGATTCGATTTTGCTAATGCGATCAACACCGACGATATAGTCTCTTTCGCTCCCTTGCACACGCGATTAGCGACTGCCAATTTCAAAAGATCAACCAGCATCCTGGCATCTTCCTCAGTTAAAGTACACGTGAAATCATCTAGATTCGGATCCGCAGTGGCTCCGTCGCCCACAATTTGCGCGTTCGACGTCAGAGTGGCTGCTATCACGCTCATCGCGCTGCTTGACATTTTTGAAGCACGCGAGGATAAACTAGCCGAGCTAGACATCGATGGAAAAACTACTGCCAAAGGATAATCCTCCGACTCGGGACTAGTTCGTGGACTACTGTTTAGATTAGTGAGTTCTGCCGGTGCCTCGCCACCACCTTGAGCGCTGTCTCCAACGTTTTGGTAGACATGACTGTGTCCACCTCCATGTCCTCCAGTCACCGCTACCTCTGGTAATGTTATTTCGGACACATTGTTGGTACCAGTTCCAACTCCAGCTCCGATGCCTCCACTGACCGTAGCCGCAGACGATTTGGACATGGTCGAATGACTCTGCAACGCGGTCACCACCGCGATACGTGCTTGTATTATACGAAGTGCATTTATCACGTGCTGTAATGCTTGTTGTTTCGCTACGTTACTTTCCAGTGACAAAATTATGCTAGACAAGGAAGGTCTGTTATTGGAAGTGTGGAAGTTATTGGAGGTCGTATCGCCGGTGCTCATTGCATCCACGGAATTACCAGATGTCGAGAGAATCGTAGACATTCTATAAGTTTGATCCGTTTCCGCGGAAGATGTAGTTGCAGAAGTGACACTAGCTCCGATGTTAAATTTTAAAGACGTCTGACCGAGTGGATCCTTTGTAGTTGGGAAGGTAACTGGTTCCTGATTATTGTTTGCTGGCTGATCAGTTAACACCCAGGCGATGCTATGGCTGGACCCACAAGATACTCGATTCACTCGTGGATCATCTAATTCGTGCACTAACGATGGTTTCTTATTAACAATTGTCGATCCATTTCCCTGTTGGCCGTGATCGTTGTCGCCCCACGCGTACACTTGTCCGGTGTCGGTCACCGCCAGGCAATGAAGAGCACCTACGGCCACATGAATCACCTTCTTTCCACGTAATCCTTCGACCAACGTCGGCTTGCGGACATGATGATCATGGCCGTGGCCAAGACGGAAGTAGTCGCCTTTGCCCCAAGTCCACACTTCGCCGTACTTGGTCAGCGCAAGAGAGAACTGAGCTCCACACTCGATCTGCACGACACCCAGACCATTCAGTCGATCAACTAGTAAAGGAGTGTAACAACCGTCACTCCCTCCACGGCCTAGTTTGCCGAAGTCACCGTCGCCCCACGAATAAACCGACCCGTCAGCAGTCAGTGCCATCGTCTGTGCATCTCTGCTTCCGCAAGCGACTTGAATCACGCGCTGACCGACCAGAGCTTGAACCAGTTTTGGTTTCATTTGCGTCGCGGTATCACCATGGCCTAATCTTCCATACTCCCCTAAACCCCAAGTGTACAACTCTCCGCTGCTAGTTATCGCAGCAGAGTGCCCTGATCCACATCCAATATCTCTTATCCTTTTCGATTTGAAGGCTTCGATCAATCTTGGCTTGTCCAGAGACATAGTGTTACCGTGCCCAAGTTTCCCGTCTTCGCCTTCACCCCAAGAAAACACCTTCCCGTCCTGAGTAAGGGCTAACGCGTGTTTTCCGCCTGAATGCACAGCTACTTTCTTGAGCACGTACTGGCTCAGAAACGGAATGGGTTTCGGTTCGCATATGTTGCTATCGTCGCCAAGGCCGAGCCTACCGTTGGTACCTTCTCCGCAAGCGTATAGTTTCCCTTCTTGACTGACCACGAAGAGAGTTTTGCTACCGCCAGCAATGTGAATTGGTTTTAATTTTGATAGGACCTCGCTGTAAACAGGTAGCTTGATTTTTGACCCATTTAAACCTCCGAGCTGATCCTTATCGTTCAATCCCCAGACATAGACAGCCGAGTGATGTTGCACAGGTGGCTCGGAAGCCCGCTGCGAACTCATCTGTTCTTGGACAATTTCCCAGTCCGAGGCGAGGAAAGAAACCGATGTTGTTAGCTGATTCTCGAACATTTTTCTCTTACCGACTATCTGAAGGCCACGGATCCTACAGTCTATGCCACCGTTTCGACATTGTTTTATCGCTATCTCGATACACGGATAATACTCCTTGACGTCATGTAGCAAGAGAACGCTCGTGTCGGTATGCCTGACGCTGATATCTCTGATCGTTGTCAATTCTACCAAACTGTTGAACGATTCACCGACGTTCACTGCGATTAAGGATGGCATATAGCTGCTGTCCTGCGGGTTCACGATTATTTTCAATGAGTGCACCAGAATACCCGGCATCATCTCGATGCGAATCCAATGCTTTCCTTGGGAACCGCAACTCTGCCAGTAGAGCCCGGAACCGTCAACCAGCCGGGTTGCCCAGCTTTCTCGCGACGAAACGCTCAACGTTCGTATGCATTTAGACCAGTCATCGATCAAGGATGACTCCGTATAATCTTGTCTGTGATATCTGCCGGGTTTTCCAGCATACACTGCCGCTGAACCTGGCTCCGCGATCCGGTTAAAACCATGACGGTGGCACCGTTTCGTGTAGAAACAATTCTCGCATAGACTGTAACTGTCGCAATACTTGCACTTGAATCGAGGACCGGATATCGGTAGAAGATGACAGGAATTGCACGAAACGGAATGATGACATGATGGAACTCGCTCCATTTCTATTGCACAGCCGGTCCAACCGCTTTGCTGCGGAAAGTCTACCGACACGTCCTTGCCGTTATTTATTATGCCCGTAACCACGCCGACGCTCTGATGGTTCACGGAGCCCCACTTATATTTGGGTACAGTAATAGACGCCTTCACCCTCACTTTATCACCGATCTTGAGAGTGGCTGGACCCGGTATCGTCGGCGGATGTCCTAATAGCTCTATGTGGATAAATCGTACCCAATAGGTGCCGCCTTTCTGCTGCCACGCGACTTGAACATTCAAATCGTGTAAACCTTCTGGGTCAATTTTAATCACTTGTCCAACGTCGCCGTACTCTACTTCCTCGTAACATTTGCAGCACCGTACCAACATCCCCACAGTCAAGTTGTCCCTCACATAGATAGCGTATTCATCGACGGAGAGGAAATCTGTCCGTTTCATATAATTCGGGGTAGTTAACGAAGAAGAAACGGCGGGATCTTGTGTGGAAGGGGAATCGTCTATATTTTCGCTGGTGGAGTCTTCGGGATCTGACATCACACTGGAGAGGGTATCGCTATCGCAGTCATCCGGATTCTCGAGCAGCCAAGCGACTACGCTCTCGGCTGTTATGCATCCTGCACTGGTACTCAGGTTCTTGATGGCGAACTCGACGCTCTTCTTCGGAAAACCCATCTCTGTGAGCTGCGCAACGACAGGACTCATAATTAGAGGACTCTTCCGGTCGCTGCTTCTGCAATGCTTCTTCTGGCTAGAAGTTAGCGATACCAGAGAGCAATCCGATGCAGGTGATTCAGGTTCTGAATATTGACCAGCTACTGATGCTCCCACTCCGATTATCCCTGATGTCGTTGCTCTCGCAATCGACGGTATCGCTCCCTGAATTGGCGAGTGCCGCAGTTCAGAAGCCAAGTACTGTGAAACCGCTAAAGCTGCTTCTTCCAATTCTCGGCGCTTGAATATAGGCTTCAACGGTTGTGGTCTTGTAGCTCGTACAAGCATTTCCTGGAACAATGTCGTCCGCCTCGCGCGACAATTGCTTCTACCTTCGTTGCTACCTTCGCTGTCGATGTCTCGATTCAGGCTATCACCGGCGCCGCGATTCTCCGATTTTTCGATTCGACTGCTACTATTACTATTGTTCTTAACATTCAGCTTGACAACATTATCGTCCTGGTCATCTTCGTCGTTGTCCTCGTCGCCATTCTCTTCTCCTATTTCTTCCATTTCAACTTCTTCTTCCATTCCACCGTTATTATCATTATTATCATCTCCTTCGTGATCCATATCACATTTCACCTCGTTCTCCTCGCGTCGTCGACTGCCGATCTCGAAACTTTCTTCCTCATCCATTTGGCCATCATTATCGTTGTTGTTATGATTATTGCTGCTGCTGCTGGTGCTACTGCTACCGGTGACACATCTCTTACTGTTAATCGGATACTTCAACACCTTTCTCAGCTTAGTCTGATGATCCAACATAGTCTTTCCGGCATTTAACGCGGCGAGTTGCTGTTGCTGGTTCCGCAAAATGGACGCATTTACTGATCCAGCTATTACCGGCATGCCATTTGGCCTCTTGTCCATTCCGCGATGACCGAGCAACAAATTGGCCCAAACGGGAACGAAAGAGTCTGGAATGGGCATTCGGTCTAAACGGAACTTCTCGCCTACTCGTTTCACTTCAAAGAACGAAACCTTTTTTCGTGCCTCGTCGTTATTACTCTCATGCACGTAGACGAGAACCTTGGAATGCTTGGTAAATCTGCATATAGTGGCAAGCTGTCCATCGACCTCCACGGTTCCTCCGATTCTCGGCCTATCGTCGAGACCACCGACAACGATGAGAGCTGCCATCACCGTGTCTTGAATATTCACGCTATTCTCCCCGCCGTTTTCGTTCACCTGTATATGAAACAAAGGACCGTCGCTCAACAGATCCGCGGCTAATGATAATTTCGAGGCCAGAAACGTGTTCACGGTTGTGTTCCACTTCGACAGGGAATGTAAATATCTGACCAACGAGACGAGCTCCTCAGCTACGGTTGAGCTGTGAGAGGCAGTCAAAGAAACTCGACATTTATTCGAGTAAAGCTCCGATGTTATACCCAGGTCGCAGGTGAGCGCGATATGACCTAGTATACGAAAGATCTTCTCCAATAGTGGCATCTGCTCAGGACTGTCGGCTGACCAAGAGGGCAGAACGGCGGCTAACAGACGCACCGCCAATATCTGTTTCTCCAAGTCCGGGTCTCCCTGCATAGCTATCACGCTCAGCAGGAAATCGATCCACGGTTTTGTACTCAAGGCTTTGCAGAGTTCCGTGGACTTAGCGATCGCCCTAAGCGTGCCGAGAGTAGCCCAAATTTCATGATGTTCCCTGGCGAGTTGTGACTGGGTGCTCGAATCGGGCTTGTAAGCGGAAGATATGATACCGCGTAAGACGGAAGCGAATACTTTTATAGCAGAGGGAGCTACCCTATCCGCTTCGATGCCGCAGCACAGCAGGAGAACACGTAACGTGGTCACAGAAGCAGTTTTCAAACAAGTCGTTGGATGAACATCTGCTACATCCTTTTCGATTTTAGCCAAATCTTGCGGCGAGTCGATGTCGCTGTCTGTTTCTGGTGGTGTCGGAGGCTCGGCTAGCTTTAGATCGTATTTTCCTTCCTTGCCCATGCGATACGAGTTGGTGGCACCAGTATCCCACTGTACGCGGATCCAGCCGTCATCGCCCAACTCACCGATCACGCTACCCTCGCCAGGCGGAGGGCCGTCCTGATCGCCCCACTTCCAATCCACGCCACGGATCACTCTTGTGCCAATTTTCATCAGAGGTGCTAACTCTTTGCCAGTTAATTGCACGCTCGGTGGTTTGTTCTTGTCTAAGCTATCCTCGTATATCACCAACGAATCCTTTGGCTTGGTTGTTACGTCCGCATCCGGCGATGAAGATGGCCCAATCTGTCTGAGTAGCGTTAGAATGCTCGACAATGTACCAGAATTAATTAACAATCCAATCTCGTTTGCATGCTGATAGTTCGTCAGCATGCCCAAGATCGTTAACAGAAATCTTGCTCTGGGCAATTTTCTCAACCACGTGTAAGTTCCCTGGTTCAAGCTGCTTTTATCACTGACTTTCGGCTTGCTCGGTAACTCCGCTTGTACGATGTACGCTCGCAAAGCTTGTACAGCCCAGGAACTCACCTCTGCTTCGGCCAGGATAATCCGCGATTTTTGATAAGGCGTTATCGATTCAATCGATTCCAGGCAATGCATTATGCCGTCGCTGAGGGACTTATTTTCATGGGAAAGACCCAACCATCCGTTCAGCAGGGAATACTTTACGGACGTCAATAAATAATCTTTCTTTAATAACTGCTGCATCATCAAAATTCCCTGTTCACGCAACTTAGCTCGCTGCATCTGACAGTACATAGCTCGACGCAATGTCTCAACATCTGCTCCGTCCTCGGTAGTCACGAAATTTATAATGTTTGCCATTAGCTCGCTCGAATCGATGTTCAAACTTTTTTGTTTCATTTTCTCGGTGATCTTAACGAACGCTTTTCTTGTTCCCGTTTGATTTTCCAGTTTTGGGGAAGGTGGCGGTTGTCTACTATTTCCTTCCTTCTGTGTTGACGTCGGAGTCGGGGTGCATGCCGACATGGGTATTGGCGCCGACGTCGCCGTTGGCGTTGCTATCGGAGTAGAGCCCGGAGTCGGTGTTTTTATCGCCGTCATTGTTATCGCTGTCGCCGTGGTTGGCGTTGATAACGGAGTCGAGGTTGTCATCACAGTTGATATTATCGGAGTCGGAGTCGTCGTCGTCGTTGTCGTCGTCGTCGTCGCATCTTCATCAGATTTATTCTTCATTTTGGCGCTCTGAATCGAGGCATTCACGATATCCTCTGGTTTACCCGGGGACTTCTTATTTTTTCGAAAATCCCTAATCATCATTTCGACGGTCTTACGCAATTTACCAACAGTGTGCAACAATCTGAGATCCTGCAATCCCTTGATTTCATAACTGGTCGCGGACCTTACCTCATGCAAAAGAAATCTACACTTCTCCTGCGCGGGTGCACATACTTCCTTGTAACTTCTGTTTTGTTGTTGCCTGATTCTAATCAAATTCCACTTGGTTTGATGAATCGTTCTTACCATCTCGGCTAATTGCTTCGTAAGTTTCGAACCAATCTCCGTTCCTGTTTCCTGTTGATCGAGCAAGCTAATCACTTGGTGGCCCAGAGCGAGGTGTTTCACAACGACTGCCATTAACAATCGACTAACTTCTTCTACTGGATGATCGCCTGAGAATTCTGTGTGCGCCAAAAGATTGTTAGCTTTGGAATATTTGTCGACAATTGTTAAAAAAGAATGAACTTGGGCATCGGTCTTATGCGTCTCGACTAAAGCGTGAATGAACGCCGTAACTCGGTCATCCTCTCGCCGCTCCTTTTGCGGTTCGTTCTTCGTGCGGACTGGAAGTGGAGGTTCTGTAGGTGAATTTGCAGCAGTCGATGTGTTGCTTCTCGCCTCTCCTTTCTCCTCCTCATATGGATTCGGAGGCTGCAGTACCTGCAGTCCACCTCGGAGAAAATTGGCGTTCAACCAGCGACCAGCTTCTTCCTCGGCCGTCTGCAACGGCAAACTCTGACGCATCCTGTGACTGTGAAGTCCCAAAAGGAAACCTAAAGCTCTCTCCGTGTCTAGTAAGCAAGAACAGACGTCTGTGACATCGATTGTGATCTCTGTATTTTCTGGTTCCGATTGGCAATAATGGCCCACGAAATACGAGTCCATCATGGATTGCGGTATCTGGCAACGAGACGAAGTATCGGCACCGACAACTCTCTGAAGAGTTTCTAGAGAATTCGATCTTCCCTCAAATCGTAGATCCTGGACATCATACACATTTTTGTTAACCACGACCCACAATCCACCGTCACGATTGTGGTTCTCCAAGTCAGCCCAGCGAATAACTGATGGCTCGTCGGATATCGATACTTTGTTACCATGCTGGGGAGCTATGATACCTGGCCAGGATAAATCATCTGTTTCATTTTTCTCTATTGTAGGTATCAACTTGTTAAAACGATCGAGTGCATCCAGTATCGGTGTCATTATCTCCATCCAATTCATATTGAGCAACAGCAAAGGATAATCGAGTTGCAGCAAAATTAGACAAGTGATCAGTTCAGGCAACAAAACTGTTACAATGTCGGCTCGCAGAACTGTGTTGACGTAAACGAACTGCTTGAGACTGACATTAGCTAGTTCGGCTGCAAACGACATTATATCAGATACGTGAACACAGATCTGGGCAACGTATTTATTCAAAAGCGATTCTGCGCCTAACATCTCTTGATCGCGGCGACTCTTCGTTCCAACGTCTTGAATGCATTCATACATTTGTGCGATCAGCAATCGCTGAAATTTCAACAAGAGATTCAAGCTGGGAGAGTTGTCATTCCTTTGTGATTCTTCATAATTGTGGGCTGCCAGTTGTTGTACAGCCAGTAATTTCGAATGCGTGATATAGGTACCATTCCTAATCAATTGTTTTACTAATTGAAGTAAGGATATGCTAGTGTTGTTCTTTTCTGAGTTTAACTCCTTCGCCTGTTTCGCATCTGCCGACTTGTTACTCGTAGGTAACTCTTTCCCGTCGGCGAGCTCATTCGTCTCTGCGTTCACCGCCGTCTTCAACGCCAACTCGAAGCCACCGTCTGCCATCAAACTGGAAACTAACAAGTCTGCCATGAACTGCTGCCCGTTGCTGACATTTATTTGCTCGAGATTGGCGCACGTTGCTTTTGACAGAAAATTTGACAAGGTTTTTGCACGTTCATTCGCGGTTGGTAATAAAATACTCCAACCAGTTTGTAAAACAGCTTGAGCCGCTTCCTGAATTGTCGCTAGGATCCCTGGACTACTCGCTAGCGCAACGCAGCGCTGCTTCAAAGAGTTCAACAATGGAGTACCGGCGAGTCCAACCGATTTACTGTCGATATTGTGCGTTATCATGGTGTGCAATTGTAATCGAATTAAATTTAATGCAGCGACTGCCAGACACTCCCGATCCTGAGTAGGTGGCCGCGTGCCCGGCAATCCTTCGCATGCTTTGCTTAACAACGTATCCAAGAGTCGGAAAGTTTCTTCGCAAACGTCCACGACGAAGGCTACCCGATTTGCGACCGACCAGGCAGACGTGCACCAGGCAAAACTTTGCATCAGTCCACAAGCCAAACCAATCACATTTTTGCCGGACAGCGTTGGACAAAGCGTCGGCTCCGAAACGACCGTACACAGCGCCGGATCGATTTGGCCGTAATCGTTTCTACCCCATCCGTATACCAACTGATCTTCCGTCAACGCAAGCACATGTAAACTTCCCACGCACAATTCTTTGACTTTCTTCATCTTCAATGCTTCAATGACTTTTGGATATCTCACTTGTTCCTCATTTCCATGTCCCAACCGATAGGCTTCACCCTTTCCCCAGGTGTATACTTCGCCATACGCCGTTAATGCTGCTGAGAACTGCCCACCGCAGTACACTTTTGCTACATTTATATCCAACAATTTGTCAACAATCTTTGGCGTCTTTGATCCATCGCAACCGCCCCTGCCAAGTTTTCCGTAGTTACCATCGCCCCAAGAGAATACGATTCCGGAAGCCGTCACGCATAAGGTCTGGGAATCTCCACTGCCGCATGCTACGTGAACGACCATGTGTCCATTCAAAGCGGTTACTAACGTCGGTACCGTCACATTATCTGAATTTCCATGGCCCAGCCTTCCATAATTTCCTCTTCCCCAAGTATATAATTCACCGTTTGAACTAAGAGCCGCAGAATACGTACTACCACACGCTATAAATGTGATATTCTTATCCACTAATGCCTCGATCAGTTGCGGCTCATCATACCAAGTCCGGTCCCCATGACCTAAACGACCACCATCGCCGTTACCCCAAGAATAAACAGAATTATCTTGCGTCAGAGCTAAATAATGTGTTCCATCTGGATGGGCAGCGATCATAGTAACTGATTTCTCCAAGAAGCCATACACTTTTTGCGGATATTGTGTTTCCGATCCATAATACATCATATAAACGTTCCCATTATTTGAGAGGATCATTAGAGCCCTTTCAGCGCAACAGAGTTGTTTAACACAGAGTTCCGCGACTGCATCGCAATAAAGTGGAGAAGTTCCATTGCCAAATTTTAAACTCCCCCAAGCTAAAACTTCTTGAAATGTCTGACTTTGATTTTTTTGGATTCTATCGGTAATTATTGGCGGTAAAAGAGGAGCGGCCAATCTGCTGAGATTACACATTATTATCACTGCTGCTTTTCGTAAATCCACTGATGTGGTATCATCTTCAGGAAGTCTCAAATATTTCAGTAAAACTTCGCAAGGACCCGGTGAGACATTAGCATCTTTCCGCCTTGATTTAGAAGCCGGTATCATATTTAATCGACGTAATAATGGTACCAACGGCGCTGTGCTTCCTGGCGGCACCACCCGATTGTCTTGATGCTTATGCTTACCGCTCAAGTGAAGTAATAAACAAACGGAATCCAACAAACTCGATAGTGTAGCCCTCTGCGTCACCAATTCCAATAATAAACAAAGAGCTGTATGCTGATCGGTTAGCGGAATTGGACACGACGATTTTCCGCTGACTATGTCTCCTGTCACGACTTGTCGTAAAAATTTCGCTGACCGTTCCACTACTTCCAACCAAACTTGAGAAACATTGGTTTCCTCAAATAATGTAGCTTCTGGCAATGATTGTAGAGCTTCTAACGATTCGGATAGAAGTTCACTGCAAAATTCTATGTCCTCTCCAGACCTCCAAGCTCGTCTTAAGTATGCAAATGAGAAATTTAACGCTGCACGAGAACCAACTCTTGCTAAACCCAAGGTTGCTTTCTCGTTTGGTCTCACAATTTTCTGTAACTTGGTAATAGGTTTTGATGCTGCAGGTGAATCCTTAGATTCTTGTGGTTTATGTCGGGAAAGAGCTGTGAAATATCGGCGTGCCACTACCAAACGTTGTCTTAATCGTGTTGCAGACAATGTACTATTTGCAACTTCATAGCATAACTTCCTTTGTTCCTTAATCAGTAAATTAATGCATGTTGTTAAGTCGTTGACAGCTAAAAGATTTTTCAGAAATTAGAAATCTACTCAAAATATTCAAAAAATAGTAATTCTGTTACTCAAAAATTATACTTACATGGTTGAGGACCCCAAATCCAGGAATCCATTATTCGTTCAACTGATATACTCTTTTCTGTTGATGCATTTGCTCTTGCCAATTCTTCTTCATCTAACTTTTGGCATAATCCACAATTGCATCCAGTTTGTGGACCACAAATCCCATTACAACAGGGGCAAGATAACACTCCCATATTACAATAGTAATGGCCACTTTCACCTGAAATAATTAGGAAAATAGTATATGAGTAGATGAAAAAATGAATTAAGTAAGTTTAACTGAACAAAAATTCTTGATACCTTTCCTAGCTATTACACCCGCTGCATTGACTAGGCTATCACTAAAAGAACCTACAATTTCTCCATCTCGTACCATTTCATTCCAAAGCTCTGCTAAACCATCCTGGTAAAGCAAATGCTTCAAATCTGTTTTGAGCCATTTGGCATCCAAGCGAGCCTCTGGCCTCATTATAATGTCCAATTGGGTGCTCATGTTGCAATCTTTACTATATTCTTCTGTTACCTCAAATTCGGTTTTAATCTTTCTGAAAATGATTTTAATACTATAGTTTAACACTTTCCGTCATTTCAATGTCTTATATTACAGCATTAAATAAGCTTACGTACGCTTTATAATTCTGTTACATTGTAATCATAATGCAAGCCTATTCTACATCCGCCACATCTTTATTAATCAGAGTATTTTGAAACTACGATCGAATCCGATGATATTATGATTTTAAATGATTCTCAGTTATCCACAAACTCACTTCCTATAGGTTAATCGAAGCAGCAAGATGTTATTTAAGTAAAATCGTTGATTTTTCATATGCTTATGCATTTGGAGGATTGCAATTTCTACCTGAGATAAAACAACTAAAATTTATTAGAATTTATGGTTGTCTTCTGTTAATACTTAATTGATATAAGATCAAAATTTCTATACGTACGCGATTTACAAATAAAATTGTCATTTTCTGGTTTATTAAATGCAATGTTCGCACAACGCGATTGCATTTAATCACGGCATAATTAACTTTATTAATTTTCACAAAAATCGCACGATTTTCGACTAAGTATTGATCGTATAAAAAAGCAACTCAGACAATTTGCAGTATCGCGGTAAACAATACGGAATTAAGTATACGGAACATGTACCCACGACAGGTGTCTAAACTAATTCGGTGTCCTTTTAAACAAATAATTAACTTTTGCGTATGCAATCACTGATGAAACATGAAATTTATCTCGTATAACTATTGACTGTCAATCAATCGTCGATTTCATTGTGAAGGAACGTAATGATTTCAATTCAACAATTCTGTGCACGGTTTTTTTAATTTGATTTTATGAAATCAGATAAAGATCTAAACAGTGAAATACATAAATGGCAATCATTTAGAATACTTAAAGTAAAGTTCAATATATCTTTAATCGTTAAATAAAAATCTACTTTTTTATAACTTTCCCAATAGAAATATACGTAATAAACACTGATTAAGTTTTTTTATTATCACCTGCCCCACCATCCTTTCTTACATATGAAATTATAAAAAAATAAGATTTTATTTCATCTACGATCAGCTGTGATTATTTGATCATCTACACATATAGCGTCGAGTAGTGGAAGTAAGATACATAAGTAAATTCAAAGGATTATATGTATTAATGTAAATTTGAAAGCTCGAAATTAATTTACACACCTGGATTATTATGCAAAATTCATCATTCACCAATTTCTTCAGATGGATACTTAGCCGTTGCATATTGTGATCGTTACATTACAGTGACAATGCACCAATACATATAGACAAATTGACTTTATGTTTACGATACTGACAAGAAAGAATACCATGTGGTAGTATATACGAGTTTTTCTTAAATATTTATTATAGAAAAATTTGAAGCAATTTAGTTACGCCAGAATGCTGAATTCTGTGAGAAATGCCCTCATCTGCCAAATTAGAAAATATGGTATGCAATAAGTATAGATGTGACGATAAATGATAGGTTACACGTTTTCATGTATGTTGCCCTGCAATCGAAAATTATTCACAGTGTAAATAATGATAATTTTAGGAGAACGAGCGTTCACGCGCCACTCGTTAGATACGGCAGCAAATAATTTAAATCGACGGCAGAACGCGGAATCGTTTGATTCCATTCTCTACCGATCATGTGGTCAACCGACACCGAGGACGCATCCACATTTAATGAAAGATGGGGAAGTTGTACCTGGAATTCAACTATGTGAATTCAAACAGAGACGAAGCAAATTGATGGAGAGTATCATCTCTCATGCTTCCATTACAAACTTAGGAAAATCTCATATTTTAATTATTCCTTCCTCATCCAAAATGTACATGTCTGGCAAAATTCCTTACGTGTTTCGTCAGAATACAGACTTTTTATATTTCACCGGTGTCCAAGAACCTGACAGTATTTTGGTAATCACAACAAAAAATGAAAACTATGTAGTAACTTTATTTATGACGCAGCAAGATCAACATGCAGAATTATGGGATGGCCCTAAAACTAGTATCGACGCAGCACCCAAAATGTTTGGTGTTGATTCAGCTCTTCCTATAACAGAATTTGAACAATTCTTCATTTCCTTCATTGATGAGAATCGAAAGTGTGTCATCTGGTATGACAGTGTTGATGTAGCACAGCCAAATTTACATGGGAGGCTGTGTGAATTAATGAAATTGACAAATGGTCAAACACTTGCTTCTCCAACATGCCTAATGCATAAGATCAGATTGATCAAGTCGCAGTCTGAAATAGATTTAATGAAAAAAAGTTGTGAAATCATTTCTGCAGCAATATCCAGGACTATCGAGGTATCTAAACCTAAGATGAGTGAACATCAATTATTTGCAACTGTAGATTATGAATGTAGAATGAATGGCGCTGAATTCCTAGCCTATCCGCCAGTTGTTGCTGCAGGTAACAATGCCAATATCATACATTATATTAATAACAACCAGATAGTCCAGGATGGAGATATGGTTTTGATGGATGCAGGTTTGTCAGTATACTTGTTCTTTTTATAAAAAAGTATTTCAGTCTTTGTGAGCATTCTTTCTTTTTAATGTCAAATTTCGTTTAGGTTGCGAATATCATGGTTACTCTTCTGATGTAACTAGAACCTGGCCGATTAATGGAACATTTACGACAGAACAAAAAATTTTATATGAGATAGTACTTGACATTCAAAACATTCTAATCAGTAAACTAAAAGAGCTGCCATCATTAGATCAATTGTATCACGACATGTGCTCTTTATTAGGCAAAAGATTGCAACAAATCGGATTGATACCGAAACATTTAAGTAAAAATGAATTACTCTCAGCAGTTTATGCATACTGTCCACATCACGTGAGCCATTACCTGGGGATGGATGTACATGATACAGGAAAAATTTCTAGAAGTAGAAAACTTCACCCAGGATTCATAGTTACAGTGGAACCTGGTAGGATATATAAAAATTCAATCTTAGCACTTAAAGCAATTTTACTTTGTTTATAGGTATATATGTCAACCATAAGAATCGATATGCTCCTTCGGAATTTCGTGGTCTAGCTGTTCGTATTGAAGATGATGTTCTAATAACAGAAAATGGCCCGTCAGTCTTAACAGAAAGTTGCCCCAAAGAAGTTTCTGAGATTGAAACTTTAGCTAGCCAAAGTTCATATCCTTGTAATAATGACAATTAGCTTGTGCTCTCTTGTAAAAAATTAATTGTTCTGTTTTATTTCAGCTGGATTATGTAATGCATAAACTCATCATTGAAAAATATTGTAGATCTTTATTTCATTCATAGATTTGTTTGAATGGAAACGATTGAATGTTATATACTTGTAACCAATAAAGAATTACTAGGAGAAAGAGTAAGATGGTATACACAATAAGGGCCAACATGTACATTAGGGATAATTAAACACAAGAAATGATTAATTAAGGACACAACTGATTGTGCACATCCAACTGTATGGGATTAAAACAAACTAATCTAAAAGGTATTTATATAGTAAATTGGATAAATTGTTGAAACGTTGGTCATTGTAAATATTTCATGTAGAAACTATAAAATTAGATTTTTCAATTTGGCATCGGCTTGTTTTAAAGAGATGAAATTCATTAACTGCTTCACTCGTAAACGTGCCCAAATCATATGATCGTGCAGTGCGTGAATTTGAGCGGCTGCCAGTGCTGCGCTTTCGGGATACGCGACTGTAGTACATCCAATTCCTGCGAAACAAAACCAAATTTATCAGATAATTTGACTGAAATGAAGAACATGAATACAATTGTAAGCAGTGAATGGTGATGTCACCTGAAGGGACGTTGATGGAAGACCATAGATCTTGTGAAATGTTCTCTGGCTTGAAAGGCGGGCAATTAATAACAGGCAGGCACGTGTTTCCAGAAAGTACTGGACCTAAGCCATTGCTTCTCCCTGCCACAGCTATAAGCACCACCTACAAGTAACAAACAAGGCTTCTGTGATAACTACGAAACAAACAGTGAACATTATCATGTTGTTTTGGCGATTAAACGGTTTTCCGACGTATGCATGTCCAAGCGATACAGAATCCATTACGTATTAACGGAATACGCGCAGCAAATCGACCAATGTTTTTGCTGCAATTATTATTTATATTCACTTGAATATAAATAATATTATATTTTTTTACAAAAAGATCCCGCGAAATGTTGAAAGAAATGTGTATAACTTAAAATAAATTTTATTTATAAAAAATTATCCATTCTGGTCAATTCTTAAAAAGACAAATCACATACCTTTTCATAATCGCCTTCATATTCTGCAAGGATACGCAATGTTTCTTCAGTTCCTTTATGAGCACTAGATACACGTAGCTGAACGTTTAAACCTAAAGCTTTTGCATGTTTTGCTATTTTTTTACAATGTTCCTCATCTGATGGTGACCCCATCAAAATAACAACCAGACTAGTAGTTGTTGGAACAAGATAATCAAGTTGATCTGCCACCCATTCGAAATTACGTTTTACAATATCTAAATCTTCTTGGGTTACGGTAGTTAAATTTCTGTAGACTTGTTTATCCTTCATTAATCTCTTGTCACCTGATGGCCAAAGCCTCCAAGAATCACTATCAATTATATCTGCTACTAAAATTTCTCCATTAACATCTATACCAAATTCTATTTTCATATCTATAAGCACACAATTTCTAGTTGCCCATGCTCTTTCCAGTACTTCAAATACCACAAGGGTAGTACGTTTCATAATGTCATATTCATCTTTTCCTATTAAAAGACCATTTAACTTAAACTTGGCAGAAATAAGTTGTTGCTCTGACCATTGAGGATCATGATTGGCATCATCTTTAAAAAATGTTTCCTGCAGTGGTGGATGGAACCTGTATCCTTCGGGTACTCCTGTAATAAAAATAAATGTTCATACACTGAATATGTAGGTCATTATTAATTTATACCTTGATGCCTTTTCAAAAAGCTGCCAGTAGCTAATCTTCTGGTAACCCATTCAATTGGAACCATTTCACATTTTTTTGCAAGAAAAGTAGTATCATCTATTACTTTGACAAATGCAGTTTTGAGACCAGCCTCATTTAATAACTGAAAGACTTTTGCTGTGGTTGCTGTACTGATTGCAGCTTTTCCTTTCAAATTGTGGGACTTGACACCATCTCCAGCAGTAATGCGATCCTTACTTTCCAAAAGGCATAAACTAGGATCATTTAAAACATTATAGACCTTTTTGGTCTTCCCTTCAATGATGAGTGCACCACGTTTGTATTCTATTAAAAGAAAATTAAAATTCCATTGGTCTTACCATTACTTAAGACATGTATAGTTTGATATTACCTAACAAAGTATTTTACTAAATTCTAAATAAAACGAAGCATATCGTATATTTACATAACAAAAATAACCACAATAATTATTCTAACGAGAGCGCTTAGAATAATTAAGTACGAGGAAAAAACGTACATAATCGACATAGATTATTTTTCAAGAAAGTGCATCTGCACGTATGTAAATATAGTACTGTAGTTATATTCCATTATCTTGATTAAAAATCATTATTATTAATTCATAATGTATATTCAAGGGTAATAAAAAATATTATTCTGATTTCGCAAAGAAAAAAGTCATAAACAAACAAGCGAAAATATTCAAACAGAATTCGAATTATTTCTTCTTGCTCTGAACAAGAATTTAAATGCATTCTTCATTCTTGCTCTAAACAAACATAATTAAATATGATACTTACCGCTCATGTTTCTCGATCTCAGTTCGCTTTGCGAATACCAGCTTATCAACTTCTCGTGTGATCATGTCTTTAAGGATCCCCACTTACAAAATAGAGCTCCATAACGATTGGTTTAGATTTATAGATCATGTTTTATTATGCGGATTAAACAGAGTAAATCTATGAAAAGGTCAGTATATACGACAATAAGATCCAACAGTACATTTCTACAAAAATTTTCGATTAACTCATTGCATATAATTTCATTGATATTTGTTATAATTAATGTTTGTGTTGAAATTTATCGTACAGACATAGTAGAATAATTAAGAGATCAGAGGAAAACAAGCGATTATAATAAACTGCAGAAAAAAACAATTTTTTTAACGACATTATTATCATTACAACAAAATTGTCGTTTTTTATTCATTTGTAATACTTTTTGTATTTTTCTGTGCTTTAAATATCTCTAATTAAAGAAGAAATGATGAAAAGAAATTAACGATTACTCAAGCGAATTCGATGCACATTAATTGATAGTAATAGAAACATTTTATAAAACACAAATGGATTCATGTCCATCAGATATTCTAATATGAATATGAAAGTGTTCATTCTATGTGTAGTAGTAGAATCATTTAAAAGCACGATAATAGCTAAATAAGCTAACCCCCCCTCAATAAAGAGCAGATTTTCATTGGTCAACGCATCCACGTTCGTGCGTTCTTCTAAGACCAGTCGAGAAGTATTTCATAGGGATCTCTTTCACGTTGTTTCAAGCTGACAGAACAGCACAAGTCGCACAAGTCACGCGAGTCGTCAAACGCACGTGGTACGTATGCATGAATATAAGATTACAATACCTATTAATTAAATGAAAATGCGATAAGAAATACGTGATAAATCATTATCAGATTAAAAGGTACTTTAAATTTAAATATACATGTCGCACATAAATACATCTAAGAATAAGGTGTTCCATCAAATTAGACCTAACGGTTTGGAGCAGACAAAGAATTCTTAGTAAAATGGCTTGTTTTAGAAATATATATTTTTGCCTGCGATAGGAAATAAGTTTCACTTATGTTTACTTATTTATTAAATGATATTCCATTTACTTGATCTATTCTGTATATATATATATATATATAGTGTGTCTCAAAACTAGAATAATTAAGTGGGTGATTCCTAGTATGAACTAAAAGCGAGGCACTAGGCGCTGTCATGTCCTTGCCCTATACCAGCGCTCTGATTGCTCCGGATTTTTTTGTTAATTATTCTTTATACACGCATCGCACAGCTTTTTCACAAAGGGAAAAGTTAATTTCAGGAATCACCCATTTTAATTATTCTACGCTAGTTTTTTGATACCCTGTATATGCTCGTGCAACAAGTGGATATACTTTCACTATAAAACTATCGGGAATATAATATAATTACTTATAAACTCGTGCTGTTCAAAGTTCCACACATTTAATTTTGATAAAACCAATGTGCAGTCTGTAAGTGTAATACTGTAAATTATGTGTATATGTACATATATACAATAAGTTTTAAATATAAAATTTCATCATGAATTTTAAATCACACAATATTTCATGGACGTAATCAAAGACTATGATAAGAAACTTTGCCAAGACCTTATGATGTGTCTGTACATGTAAGTGTATCATAACTTACAAATATTTTCTACAAGTTCTGATATCAGAATGGTATAATGATGAAATCAGTTGCGAAATGCTGATTAAGCAAGTGTATTGAAAATGTTGTTAACATTAAAACAAGTATTTTATCTGTTTATTAGAGGTCAATAGTTTATAGGGTCATTACTGATAATACAGAGGAAATCTCGAGGGGGTCTGATATTTCACATGTAAAAAAAAACGAAATATTGAAAGTTTGTAAGACAATACGATAAATCCATTTATGCTTTTTCCTTCTTATTTGAAGATCACAACTGATCTTTTTTACAAGTCNAAGTATTTTATCTGTTTATTAGAGGTCAATAGTTTATAGGGTCATTACTGATAATTCAGAGGAAATCTCGAGGGGGTCTGATATTTCACATGTAAAAAAAAACGAAATATTGAAAGTTTGTAAGTAATACGATAAATCCATTTATGCTTTTTCCTTCTTATTTGAAGATCACAACTGATCTTTTTTACAAGTCTTAACTGAATGCTACTATTAGTTTTATCATTTAACAAAATACTATACTATTCAATAGAGAAAACGTTTTCTAAAGTACAGCTGAAATGTCTCATGACCCGAAGCAATGTGCGCAAACAAGCTCGTGCATTCAAATGCTGCCCAAGGAAAACAAAAGAGACAAAACTCCACGCAGAAGAGACAAAGTAATGACTGGCCTTACACATGAATGTGGAGTTTTCGGATGCATTGCTGCAGGTGACTGGCCTTCCCAAATTGATGTCGCACAAGTGATTTGTCTAGGTAAACTCTAATGCATTTGTCATAGTTTATTCCTGTGGAAAACATTATTACTTATTATTAATATGTCCAATCGCTATCTACTCAGGTTTAGTGGCATTACAACACAGAGGTCAAGAAAGTGCAGGCATTGTCACAAGCGAAGGTGTTTGTTCAAAATCTTTTCATGTCCACAAGGGTATGGGAATGATTAATAATATCTTTAACGATGAAAACATGAGAAAACTCAGTGGGAATCTTGGAATTGGTCACACTAGATACAGCACAAGCGCTGCAAGTGAAGAAGTTAATTGTCAACCATTTGTGGTTCATACTGCCCATGGAGCATTAGCAGTTGCTCATAATGGAGAACTCGTGAATACAGAATCATTGAGAAAAATGGTAAGACATTTTAAAAACGGATGAATTATAAAATCTAATTCACTTATATAATCCTATTCATCACTAGGTATTAGGACGCGGAGTTGGCTTATCAACTTATTCGGATTCTGAATTAATAACACAGGCTCTCTGCTTGAATCCTCCTGAGGGCGAAGTGAACGGGCCAGATTGGCCGGCGCGCATAAAGCATTTGATGCAATTAGCACCGTTATCGTATTCATTAGTAATTATGCAGAGAGATAAAATATATGGTGTTCGAGATCCATACGGAAATCGTCCGTTATGTCTGGGAAAGATTGTACCAATTGGTAATTTAGGTATGATAATTATCTCTAATAAGACGCCAAATAACATAAGAGAACCAATCTAATATAATTCTTTTCACAATAGGGGATGAATCGGATGATGATGATGATGAAGCTGAAGGTTGGGTCATTTCATCTGAGTCGTGCGGATTTTTGAGCATCGGTGCGCGATATGTGCGCGAAGTATTTCCCGGAGAAATCGTAGAATTAACGCGTGAAGGCATTAAAACTATAGATATAGTTGATAGACCGAATAGAAAGCCTCAAGCTTTTTGCATCTTTGAATATGTTTATTTTGCGCGTAGTGACAGTATTTTTGAAGGTAGTACATACTAGAGTAATATAATGAAAGCACATAACTTTGATTTAAACTACACATGAATAATTCTCATTACGTTCTTGAATAGGACAAATGGTTTATTCTGTTCGCATGCAGTGCGGTCGAGAACTCGCTCTAGAATCGCCAGTAGAAGCGGATATAGTTAGTTCTGTTCCCGAGTCTGGAACTGCAGCAGCGCATGGTTATGCCAGAGAGGTAAAGATATTAATATTTTATAAATATTCTATAATTGCTATTAACTAATTTGTTGAAACAAGTGAGAATGTAATCCGAAATATCATTGTAGTCTCAAATACCGTTTGCGGAAGTATTGTGCAAGAACAGATACGTTGGTAGAACTTTTATTCAGCCTAGTACACGGCTAAGGCAACTTGGTGTCGCAAAGAAATTTGGGGCTTTATCGGAAAACGTAAAAGGAAAAAAGTTAATTCTTATAGATGATTCAATTGTTAGAGGCAATACAATTGGACCTATCATTAAATTGCTGCGCGATGCCGGAGCAAAGGAAGTGAGTACCTTTATAGACTATTATGGTTCATAACAAATTTGTTGAATTTAAAATTTTTCCTTCTCTTTTTATTAGGTTCATATTAGGATAGCTTCGCCTCCATTGAAATATCCATGTTACATGGGAATTAATATACCAACGAGAGAAGAATTAATTGCTAATAAGTTAGATAATGTGAAGTTAGCTAAACATGTTGGTGCTGACAGTTTAACATACCTTTCAGTGGAAGGACTCGTGAAAGCTGTCAGATACGGTATGGATAATCGGGAAAGCAGTTACATTGGTCACTGTACAGCTTGTTTGACAGGGGAATATCCTGACGAACTTCCTGCTGATTTGGATTGGTGAAAGAAAGAAATTTTTCTTATTATATGCACAGAGCAAATTATAAACATTTTTAATTCACTCACATTATTTTAGCATAAAATATAACATCTAATTCAATGAAATCATTTTTTTATGTATGTCTAATTTTAATTGAATAATTATGATCAGTATACAATGTTCAAAAAATATAGCAGTATTTCAAAATTAAATTATGTTAAGTATACTAAACATATAATAATGTCATTTCATTTTATAAGAAATTTAAAACAATGAATCAAACAGGAAAATTCTTTACTTCACTATATGTAAATAATAAATTTATTATAAAAACATAATAAATAATGTAATCAGTAATCATACATACATTTGTATGATTTTTAATCCTTTGAATTGTTCCATCATTTAAGTTCGTCAACAATAGTCCTGTATTTAATGTTGTTTTGATCATATTCATCTTCAATGAATGAGATATTTTTAATTTTGTTTTTTATTTTCTAATGTATCTGCATTCATTGATTCCTTATGTTTATACACAGCAAATGGATTATCTTCATCAGATTCAGATTCAAATATGCCTTCAGATCTCTTTTGTTCTTTAATTCTCTGTTTCTCTAAGTATGATTCCAATGCTTTTAATCTATTATCTCTCATAGTCTTCCAGAATAAAAGTGCTGAACAAACAAATACCAAGTATGATAAATAATATTGTGATACGTAATTATTGATATATTAATTAGTTTGATCTCATTCGGTACCTTGTTCTTGATATTGCAATGGTATCCCTGCTCGTTTGAGAGTCTTTAAATTTGGCATACACTCATTATGTTCAGAGTCCCCAAGAACTTCTGTTCTAGGCTTTATAAAAACTCTTCGCATTTTCAATGATTTCCTAGTTTTAGCAAAATATTTCAAATTCGATGCAACGTCAAAAACAGGATCATTTACCATGGGATTATCATCCTTTGTGAAAAACATGTAAGTACCGCAATCATCATCGTAAGTACCCTCATAAAACTGTAATCGCCAAAGTTAATATAGGATTGTACTTAAATATAATACACTAATAATCACCTTTCCGTTGATCTGCATTATGGGATGCTCGGTATCTATGCCGATCATGTCCAATTGTAAATTTGTATCGCTAAATACGTTACTATCAGCAAGTTCTTCGAATTCTACATACACGAGGATTTCTTCTTCATCTTCAGATAGTTCATCATCGGTTCCCATAACGTTTATATAAATGTATTCAAGTAATATGAGGAACAAATATGAATTAATATCTCGCAAAGACGCTTAACAAAAAGGTGCAAGCTCCGAGTTAAAGGAAATGACAGATATGAGGATTTGAGATATGTATATGCAAGTTCGATTGTGATTGGTTAGGAGCAGTTAGGAGCTAAGGGTAAGCACTCCTAGCGGAAACCAGAAGAACTATGATATCATAAACTTCATTTTGTTTAGCACAATTTTGAAAGAATGCAAAAAACATGCCACAAACGTATTTAAAAAACGAAACTACAAACTTGGGCTCTATAACGCCACGTGGAACTTTATAAATAATACATAGGAACAGGAATCATAAGGAAATATTGTTCAATAGTCCCAAGTTATAGCTAATTTGAACAATTCTGGCATGGATAAGTTTATGTAACAAAAATTTAATGATATACTATATCCAGATCATAGACCTAATCAAGGCATATGTGATATCTCTGAGAATTAGGCATTATATCATTATCATTGGTCATTTTGTAATATGCATGCATCCCAATAAATATTCATGAGAATGATACAGTGCGTAATGTATCTACAACTTCTGTATCAATTTTATGAAGGAGCTCTTTGTAGGACAGCGATGAAGTTGAAAAATTAAACAGAAACGTTTCTACAGCTTCAAAAGGAAGCACAAGCAAGAACGGCAAAAGGTAGAAATCAGTATTATCTTCTTTTTAGTTCATATATATTTACTTCATTCTTTTTTGTTTCAGTAAATGATTTCTTAATGCTCTCTGTTTTTCCTTGAAGGAACGTTTTACTTTTCCTTTTATTTTATGCTTTAGCATTTGGAAAGCTTTGGTTTTCCTTTTCTCACGATTTGTTTTACTACAAAGTGGATTTTGTCGTCCATCCTTGTAGCCGAACTTTTCCCTTCCTTCTTGTCCTTTCTGTAAAAGGAAGTAGAAAATAATGTATTAAATACATGATAAAAGAAATAGGAAAGAATACACGTATATTTGAATGAACCTTGATAGAATCGATGCGAGCTTGTTTATCATGTTTCCGCTTTTTGTAAATATTTTCTATATCTGTCAGTTTAACAAAATCTCCATGCTCCGTATCGCCAGGGTGTGGTCTTTTGAAACTACGTTTAGTATAAGTTACTTGTTGTTTTGCTAACGCTGCATCTATTTTCATAAAATCTTCATCGGTTAATAAGCGTTCATTAGATATTAAAGTAGCCTTTTCCCTCTTCTCCGAAGTCATAGCTTCTTTCTTTTTTTGTTTCGCTTCCTCTTGTTTCTTGAGCTTTAATCTCTTTTTCTCAACTTTTGACAATTTCTTATTTTCATTTTTGTTTGCAGCATCATTAGCTTCTGTATTCTTCTTATTTACGTCAAATTTGATTTTGTCACTTGTTTTAATTTCTGTTTCGTTTCCACGCGTATTAGATTCACTGACATCACCGTCATTCTCCTGATCTTCATCATCACTATCATCCTCATCATCATCAATCTCTTCACTATTATCACTATCGCAACAATCATCCTCATCATAATCTTCTTCCTCATCATTATTACCATCTTCACCACTAGAATTTACATCAATCCATTCATCGTCATCTTCCTGCAACCATAATTTCAATGAGGTCTCTTTTACAAAATTAATCGCAGAATGAATTATATGTTAACTTTTATTTACATCATTATCAACGTTAATGTCGATAACTTCTTGAACGTCGTTGTTGTTTAATAAAACTTCAGCTCCCGGTACAAAATCAGTAGCAGACACCTGACCGTACTTTGGAGTATCCAAAGTAACGATCGCTTCCGTGGGACGTCCTCTATCTTTTTTATGCAACAATTCAGGTATCGAGCTTCTGAATAGAGTGATTAACGAACGGGCAGCCATCATTACACTACGTTCCTTATAGTGTTTGTAACGTGCCAGATCCTGTAATAAATCTGCGCTCATAACTAAAGGACATCGTGTGCATATTTCCCTGATAGCATTCAACCTACGTTTAAAATAACATCATGGTAGCTTTAAAAATATTTTGTAAACATTAACAATTAAAAAAATGTATATACCCGATAGCCATCACATCTGCAGAATTTCGTTCTGTGACAAAATTGTTTGCCAGAGTTTTCAACACTGGTTCCAATACATCGGGTGGTACCAGCTCATGAGAAGCCTGAGCAATAAACTGTAGAAGTTTTGTTACCTCTACGATCGTTAAAAGCAGTATATCATTATATATCATTATTAGCAGTATATCATTATATATCTATAATCGTAATAATTTTAAACAAAATACAATACCTCTCTGATGTGGTTGTAAAAATCTTTGCAGATAGGGGTAAAAGTTTAGTAGAAATAAATTATGTAAACCAATAAGTCTCGAAATAACGTCCAACGTTAATAATTTTATCTCGAATCGGTCGTTGTTCTTTTCCAATTGCTTAAACAATCTTTCTGCGAAACCTTGAGGATCATGAATCAAGTGCAAGGCTGAGAAATTAAATCCAGGTGGTTTTTTAGCTTTCTTCTTAGATTTCTAAAACATGAAGAATTTAGATGCTTGAACTATTAATAGATTTAATCAGCCCGCTGTACACGACTTACTGCTAACATTTGTTTCGCTTTCGCTAACTGCTTCTCACGTTTCTTCGTTTTTTTATTCACTTTGTTAGCCATCATGATCTCTTTGATGTTTGGCTCACTGTCGCTATCACTATCATCCTTCTCCTCTTCCGCGTCCGTGCCCACAAAGAATTTCAAACAGGCAACCATAACTTTAGTCGCTTTAGCAAAACATCCTGTTGCAAGAACGTTCACGGTTTTTGCATCATTCCATATATTTTTATTGTATAATTCAATCATGATGTCCGCGGACATTTTCGCGGCTCGCACATTCGAATCCTTCAACATGGAGAACATAAAATTTTGCAGTGTCGTATTAATCTTAGCATTCTTTTGCTTGGAGTTCACATTTTTAATATCGTTTATTATATGCGTCTCGAGGAATTTTCTTAGATTTTTGTCTTGGCATCTCAACAGTTCAAAGAACAAACTTAAGAGCGCAGTAGGTTCCAATAGTGATTTGTTACGTAGCTGAATCAAAGCTTTACAGAATGTCTACAAAAGAAGAAAAAAGGAACTTAGATTCACGCTTAATGAAAAAATCATTTCATTTCAGTTCACACTTACTAATCGCATATCATTTTCAAGTACTGTGTTGTACGTCTGAAGTAGATCAATGATTTCTTGAGGAAACGACTCTAACTCATTTGGATAACAGTGAGCTACCTATATTTAAAAAAGACCGAATTAAAGTCAAATCGAAGGCAGTTTGTTATATGTTTAGAAAATACAGTTTATTTTCCTTAACAAAAATTCATAAATAAGTACAAAATTAAGAAGTAAGATTAGACAAATAATTTTGTATATTAAACCCAACAGTTTTGGCTATCACGAGGATGAAGTCGTACGACACGCAACATTTAAATTTGGGTTCGTTTAAATTGTAATTTCCCACAACCGATAGTAAACCAAGTTGGCACATGGATGGGATTTGCGCGAGTAAGTTAGCGTTGATGTCAACCTTCTCGGCGAGAATAGCGCAAAATATAGCAATCATCCGAGACACTGGGAAATTATAAGGATTGCAATTAACGTTCATCAAAGCCTTCGTCTTGCCAGAAGCTTTTTTCCTCCTCTTAAATTTTTGTTTCATGAACAGATATTTATCTTCTTTCGCAGGAATATACGAGGCAAGGTATGATGCGATCAGCATGTACTTTGCATAATATGGTAATTCAAAACTTAATGCCAGCCTTGTTGTCGATTCAATCTCTTTCGATAACTGATCTTGTTTTGTTAAGTTAGCAGAGCTGATTCGTAGGTAAATGACTTCTAAGTTCTCTTTAAAGATAGGTGAAATGTGTCTCCACAATAGTGCAGTGTTATCACTACTAGACTGATTATCTTCAACCGGTTTTATATACTTTGAGAAGTTTATTTTAGCCATGTAACGAAGTTCATTGAGATCTCGACAGAATCGGAAGAATACAGAGAGATACAGATTCAGATAATTTCTGTAAAATGTATCCTCATAACCAGATGGCATATTTTTAAGCAAAATTTCAGTAAACTCATTTCGTGTGTATTGAGAAAAATGAATCTTGATTGGTTCGTAAATACCTATTTTAACACGGAACTTTTCCCATACTATATCGCTTATAAATATAACACAAATATTAACGCCTGCTAACTCCTTGAGCTTTGAAAATGCTGGTAACAAACTAATAGCAAAATTTCTTAGTTTGTCACATTTATCAAGAACTATTACAATTGGGCGAGTATCTCTTGCAACAATTTCTCTAATATTCATAATAAAATCAGCAAAATTTTCGCATTTACGATTTGTTGAATCAGTAAAATGTGATGATAAATCAGCTAGGATATAGTCAAATATGTGTTTGGCATTTACATGCTCTATGCAATTAATAAAGGCTACATTGTATTTCAAATATGAAAGCATATTTTCTACTATCAAGGACTTTCCTGTAGCTACATGACCATAAATAAATATGCTATGTGGAGTTGGTTCATCGAAATAGCCAATTAAAGAATATAGCTGTGTTATCACTTTTTTGCGGCATATGATTTTTCCATCTATATGCTCTAAATATTTATCCATAATTACTATGTTTATTCAACTGTTTATAAGAGTGTTAGAATAAATGAATACTTTCTTTTATGATTATACCTGGAAAGAAAAAATATTTCCTAATACTTAAAATTCTTATAACATCACCATGAGATCACATACATGATACTTAGAATTACTTTATATCCATAGTACATCGAGACTCTGGAACTCACCTGTGACAAAAAGGTAACTATTTCATCAAGGCTTTTATTAAATTTATTTGGCGTCAAGCGAAATACCTCCAAAATGGACTTGTAATGTTGATGCTGTTGGAGAAACTGTAAAAATGATTCGTATGAACAAATTGTCAAACATAATGAATAAACACAAAAACAAACTCACTTCTTCTTTATAAGATTCCGGATCGCGTTTGATAAGATTTTGCAACTGGGGAAGATTTTCTGGCAACTGATTGTTATGTCTCACCATTTTTCCACCTAATTGAACGCAATAACTTTATAGTATGTACACGTGCTTTGGTAAATAACCTCCATGATCAACTACTACGTTTAACTTAACTGTGCAAAGCATATGAATGATATGTTGGTAAAATTAAAATGTAAACATAAAATGATTATAAAAGATATATGTCGTGGTAAAAATAGAGAGTAATTTCACTTTATGCATACCATTTGAATTCCTTGATAGAACTTTACTTTCTATATACAAACGTGTGCAAGACAGAGGTTGCCAGATTGGGGACGGAAGCAAACAAAATCAGCCCTTCCACTTACGTATACTATCACACAATGTCTGTATTCGTGTCTGTACTCGGGCAAACTTCGATGAATAGAGAGAGAAGGCGAAACATTAGTACGTCACTCCTGCATCTGCTAAACTCATGTCAGAGGGAAAATATGAATGCTCATCCTCAGGTTTCTGGCATGCCAAATTCGAAAGTGCTGTCTCAAAAATTTCCAAAAAGGTACATTCATTCATCAAGATATTATTAAAGAATGGTAGCACATGTAATCGTTGGAACAACGAACGGATTGTCTGAATGAATTGCCGTCGAAATCAGAATCATACGAGTCTCGATAGTAGTCACCTCCACGTGGTGAGACCTGGGCTGGTAGCGTTTGCAGAATCTAATCTTTACAAATGCTACCAGGCGAAAAACTACGATTTAGTTTAAGTATTTCTGTATGTCAAATTGTAATAATGAAATCGAATTTAACTTTGATTAATAAATGAATGAAACTAAATCTCAGTATATTAATTTTGCGATCCTTCCTTCCATTTATAATTTGCACTTCTTCGTTTGAAAATCTCGGATGCATTACCAAGAAGTGGAATTGATCATTCGGTTAAGAATCGTAAAAATGAATTTCTTTCCAATAATTCCTCATTTCATTTATTAATTAGATTGTATCAATCATACAATTACATATATACAGATTCTAATCTAAAATCTTCACCTCCCTTCATCTGTATTTCTTCGCTTGATCTCAAAGTCTCAGATGCGATACGAAGCGAAGAAGTCCAATTGTTTATTCGGATTGATTCTGATTTCAACGGCAGTTTGTTCGGACAATCCATTCGTTGTTCCAACGATTGCATGTATTACCATTTTTTGATAGTATGTCGATGGATGAAGGGTCTCTTTGGAAAAGTTTGAGACATAACTTCATCATTTTCTCTCTGGCATGAATTTAACAAGTGTAAGAGTGACAGATTGATGTTTCACCTTCTCTCTTTACAGGCCGAAGTTTATCCGACCTCGGAGCACGCAAATACGGACATTGTGTGATAGTGTGCGTAAGTGGAGGAGCTTTTTTTCACGGCTCCCGTCCCCAATCTGGCAACTCTGTCGCAAAATTTTACCGCGCTTTTTGCGAGGAAGAAACAGGAAGGAAGTAATCTTTATTCAATATTGGAATTTATAATTATTATTTACATTTGTCTATTATAAGGAATAAAAGGAAATAAAACAGTTTATGTATGTGTGTATATTATCGCTACGTCAAATAAACTGTAATTTATGAACAAATTGTTAATGCGTAAAAATTGTAAAAATGTTAACGCGAGGATTATGATTTAATAAAAATTAATTTATTTATATGTTTTCACGCTTCTTTTGGCAATACAAATTTATTTTGGTGGATTAAAACCGTATATAGTATTATCATATATACGTATTGCATGTTTGATGGAAAAGCTTTGAATCCTCCAGAAATTTCGACTGGGCTTGTAGTCGTCCACAATCTGCGAAACGTTTTCAGTCGATATTGAATTTCCAAGACGAGCAGAAGTGAATGACTCAGTAGCTTCAAAAAGTGTATAATTCTAAAAAGCGGGATCAATTGTTGAATTAATTTGTGGCTGACGTTAAAAGTTCACCCAAATTCCACTTTATTTGCAGTTTCGTTGCACAAAAACAATGTCAACTAAAGCTGACGAGGTGAGTAGAAAAAATAGCTCATTCCTTTAGTAATCAAATCATTACTTCATTAATAAATAAACGATACAATTTTTTTCACAATACGAGTTTTTATATGCCAAGTGGTATTTTAAAACATGTTAGACAATACCTGTTATGAATGTTATCTGTCGTTTCTATCACTTAACACTATTCCTACCGGGAATAGCGTTCAACACTACTTCTACCATTTAAAAATGGTCATTTGACCCGGTCCTGGTAGGAATAGTGTTAAATATTTAATATTTATATATACAAATACTTAACAAAATTGATAGTAACTGTTTAAATATAATATTGTGTATATGAGAATTGTTATACCAATGTGGGTTAACCTAAACCTACGGACATAATTCTTGCAGCTAAAATTGGATATTGAAGAATTCAATAATCTAATTAATCATGCGAGCCGTCAAAGAAGTAAAGATATTCTGGGTCTCGAAATTCGGAGACTACAAACGGAATTGGCAAAGTTGATAGAGGAAACTAAAACACCTACACCAAAACCATCTAACGTGGTATCCAACTCTACTCAAAAGTGCTATGAAGTTAAACTTAATAACTATGGTTGGGATCAAACAGCCACAACAATGAAGTTATATGTTACATTGAAAGACGTGCATCAGTTGCCAAAAGAAGCTGTAGTCTGTAACTTCACTGAAAACTCTCTTGATCTCTGTGTGTTTGGATTGGATAATAAGAATTACAGTTTAACGATCAATAATTTATGTGAGGAAATAGATGTGAATAATAGTAATTTTAAAGTTAAAACTGATATGGTTGTTGTGTCTCTCGCCAAGAAAGTTGCGAAACACTGGTCGCATGTGACAGGCGTTGAAAAAAGGATCAAAGAATCAAAAAAAACTCCTGTACCAGAAGTGGGAGATGACAATGATCCAGGTGCAAGTTTGATAAATCAGATGAAGAAACTGTATCAGGAAGGAGACGATGAAGTTAAGAAGATGATAGCTAAAGCATGGACCGAGAGCCTAGAGAAGAAAGCAGCAGGACTATCAGACTTTTAATATTTTCATTTTTATACATATTTAAGTTTCTTTGATAGGTTGTCAATGTACAAAATAAACTTAGATGTAAAAGTACTAGACGTATGTTTTATGAGAAATGATGTATCATAGATTTTGCTACTTACTTCTGGAAAATAATTTATATTCTTAGGCTGAGCATATGTTTTAAAGGTAGCACATTTTTAAGTCAATAATAAAGTTTGCCTATTTTAACCTTTTAAAATTCATGCATTTCAATCTAATTGTATAATTACAATAACATTAAAATTTCGTTAAATTGATTAATTAATTAATATCGACAATTTATAGTGTTCTTTTTTTGTTCTTTTTTCATCGAATGTAAGTTAATTCCTAAAAAAAATTCCTATTAAATTAAAAAACGTGCAAAAATAAATTTGAATAATTCCAGTTTTTACATCCATGTTCAAATCATTCACTAGTATTAAATTTGCACATTTTTAATGTTACCTGTTTAACATGTAATTATATTTCTGAAAGATTAATAACAAAAGAAATATTTTTCATCCTGATATTTTTTTTGCATTTTCCTTCGATTGAATTATTGCATTATTAAAAAGATCACAATACAATTAACTTAAAGAGGATAAAAAATAAACAGGCTACTTAAGTGCTACTGCACATATTACATCATTTTGCTTCCATTAACAATTAAAGTGATCAATGTATTGAGCTAACTTATGATTGTAGCTTAGATCGTTTCATTCTTATATATAATATGAAAATAATTGATATTAAAGCCCTGATTATTATTAGTTAGTACAACAAAAAATTAACTATCTGTAGAACAACAAATGTTTACTAGGTATTGTATATACATTGACAAAGATGCACATTATTGCAACAAAAAGATGTATACATACATACAATTGCATTTAACAAGCTATGGTTTCAATATAACATACTGCAATGTAAACTATAGATTCTTCAAAAAATAAATATGCATTTGAAGCAATGCATATTTTCTTGTCGTAGTTTTTACATTGTTTATGTTTTCTTAACAATAACGCCATGAAGTTATAAGTTATCTCATTACGTAATACCATGGTTTAAAGATTATAAAAATTCAGTGCAATCCAATGTTAATTGGTACTACTAACACATCTTAATTTAATCGTCTATCATTCATAGAAATAGTAGTAAATCTAAGAGGAGACTATTTCAATTTCACATATTGATATAATTAATATTCAACGGAACATTTAGTTACAAATAAGAATCGTATCACAGAATGTGCATGTTTATACAACAATAGGTTGTAGCGACAACAGAAGACAGCTTTTCAACGCTACATTCAAAATTTGTTTCTTTTTTTTTTGTGAATATTACTTGTCCTCGCAGTGAATAAAATTTTGTAGTATTTAAAATTTGCTTGATTTGAACAACATTTTACTTTGTCAGAATGTAGGCAAATGTAAATGAAAGAAGTTATTATTACAAATGAAGGAACTAGTTAGCTCTAAATGATTAAAGTTGCATACTGCTATATATAAACATCTGGAAGCATATAACGAGTATACATGAAATATAAATAAAATACATGTTGCAAAGGAAAAAGAATGCGACTTAACGATCTAGGATTTGAATACATATTTTTCATTCTTTTGACCACAGTTCTACCCAGTTGAACAATTAACTCCTGGCATACTTCAATATCTATGGAAGGTCATTTTATTTAAGTGTCATGGTAAACTGTGATGTACTATTTGTATGCCAAAAGGTCAAGAAAATACTAGTTATTTACATTTGAAATCAGAAAGTTCCATCATATAATATTTCTTAAGACTTCTTACATGAAAATGTTAACATTCATTCTCGCAAACATACAAAATTGATAAATTCTATATAAAGCTTCTTCACGATTTACATACACATATTACACACACATATTACATCACGTAGTAAATGGCTAAAAGATATTGAAATAAAAATGTATAAAAGGAACTCTATATACATATATATCACGAAAATGAAAATAGAACTGTAATTTTATCTCAGTAAATGAAATTTGATCAAAAAATCAAACATTATCCGAAACATGAGTTACTATTATTCCTGTACATATATCATATGCCCTGGATTGACTTAACTTTAAAACATCTAAAATTAATGGAATCATTAGATAAAATAATAAAAAATATAGTCTTTGGTTCAGAGACTAAAACTCGGTTGTAATCAAGCTCTGTATGGCAAGATATCTTTCTAAGTGGCAAGATATCTATTTAATTTATGAAGCGATGATTTTCGCTTTAAGAAGTAGCAGGATTACTTGAAAATTGTACTTCGTGACTAGTTGAATGAAAAGCATCCATCATAACGTTTCGAGTTTTTTGCATTAAATGTTCAATATCATCTGTATTTAATCCCTTTGTGGATATCGGTGGTAATGTCGTTATAATAACTCGGCCTTTGGAGAATCAATGTTTGTTAATTAATGTTTATTACGAACATCTATGTTTAAGAAAACTTACCAGAATCAAATCTCTTTTCTTTGGAAGATAAAAAATAGTAGGATGAAAACACAACAGGCAATATAGGTAATTGAGAATTGATTGCAACATGAAAGGCACCCTTTTTGAATGGATGAATGTAACCAGTATTGTGCCTGGTACCCTCAGGGAATATCCAAAGTTTCATCTATAATAAGACAATACATGTTAATATGCAGATACTAACATATTAAACGTATTTTTATAATTTTCCATGTTAAACCATATTACCTTCTTGTCTTTAATATGTTCTGTAGCAGCATTAATAACTGAGCGAGCCTTCTCTGAATTCATTCTATCTATAAATATTAATCCACAAAGCCAAGCGGCTAAACCAAAAGGCCATGCATAAAAAATCTCTTTTTTTCCCACTGCCGTACATTTGTCCATTACTGGCCATATTTGGAACATCCCCATTATATCTAAAGAACTTTGATGATTTGCTACTATTATGCATGCTCTCTCTTGCTCTAAATGCTCTCTTCCCCTTAATTCCCATCGTACTCCCAAAAAATTAGTAAGGCAGGAACATACAGAAGATGCTAATCTAGAATTATATATTATAATTTGTAGCTAATTAATCCAGATTAAGAAAAAGCAACTCAAGATGTGTTAAGGTAGTAACAAAATTATTGAAAACGGTGGTATTTTTATGTTAAAGTTACATAAATTTATTCCATAAATTGCAAATTATTTTTTCTGCAATTGTACAAAATTATTGTTAGGCAAACAAATCGCAAAAATTATTTTTACATAATACACAAAGTATACTTCACGATCGTACATGATCTGATACTATACATTTTACAGTTTATATCGACTTTTTCTGTTACGTATTTTCGTAAATCATATTTGCAAGGTAGCTGTGAAGAATTATTCAAATAAACTACCACCCCTACTTAAGATTGATGCATCATACACACTATAATACCGTCGTTCAATAAATTCGTTCTACAGTACGTTACTAATAAACATCTATTAATTGATGAAAATAAAAAAACAGACACTAATACATTATTTATACGAAAGAAAGAATGAAAGTGATAGAATATCATAGAAAGATTTGATATTTTCAAAGCCGATGTTGATTACTAACATGAAATTTTTTACGTTCCACGGCCGTAGCATCATAATTGGAAGCAGGGCGATCGAATTTATCATCACGTATCCATAGTACAAGAGAAACTTGAAATAGTAACGAAATGTCCTGCTCATTTCGTAGAGAAATGGTAACACAAGAATGAAACCGACGAGGATCACCTCGAAACACGACGGTGCCATCTTTTACAGCAACAAAGGGCGGATCACTAAACTGACACGCAGTCTACGTGTATTTCTTATGTCTATCTGCCTTATATACCACACTGACGGGATCACTTTTATATTTCTTCGTGCTATTCCGTGTTCTTGTAAGGTTTTCCACGTGATGATAAATAGTAATGACAGATAATTAAACCCCCTCTATCCATTTCCCGTCTACCTCGCCTTTTTATTCGTGCAGAATACATACAATTGCACACATGAAGCTCAAGCTATTCTGCCGTATCTCTCGCACACACACACTCCCAGTCTTTCTAATGCCTTGCACTTTTATTTTTTGTCACAATCCTGGTACTCCTCCCTCGGTACCGCCTAACAATTATTTTAATTTGTCCCCAATCCGTTTTTAGCTGAATACCTTTAAATGTTTTCAGTCGATGATATCCACTTGACAAAAACAATACCTGTTCTGGTTATACTATTATTATATTATATAGAAGCATTGAAACCTATATATTTATCACGGTTTGCAAGTATTATACATACGTAATATTATTTAATTGAAATAACTTATGGCGCTTGAGAATGATCACTTTAATTTCATTTTTTTTATTATAAACAATAATTCTAGTTAATTCCGAACACACGCGTCTATCAGATCGTTGTACACGTTTTTTTATACGCGCTTACAATAAACTATCTTCTTCTTTCTTATTAACGTAATATTAATTCAATCATGTACATGATTTAAGGGTGAAAGATTCTTATCGTCAGCATTGTCTACAGCGCTGGTTAAGCGATTTCTATAAATAGATATTTTTCAAAGTGTATACAGGGATGGTAATTCGTCATCTTTTCGTGCCGATTATCATTTGTTTGTCAATTTGATCCGTTTTTTTACTCTAGGCAATACACAGGATCAGCAATTAGAGGAATAGACAATTCAGCTGTTTAGCTTTTTGAATTTCGATTGTAATATTGCTGATACTATTTCGATATATTACGCGGGAAATTAAAGGCTCTATTGAAGTTTAAAATGCGCTAATGGTTTATTGCCGCGTCTCTTGTATGTTTCCCATAGGTTAGTTCTAAGGTTTAATGTTTTCTTGGTAGCTTTAATAATCTCTCGTAGAATTTAAGCTCTTGATGTGAACTGTATACTAGTATTGTGTTAACTGTATACTAGTACATTAAACTTGATGTGCTTATAAAATTTCTTGGCAATAATTATTATATAAAGCAGGTTTGTATATCCACGTGCTTATTTAATATCCTATAACTGTTCGAAAAGTGAATTATAATTCTTTGAATTTGAATAGATATATTTCAATCGAAATAAAAGAAATTTCGTAGATAGAAAATTAAGAATTTAGAAACATGACGCCCAAAGATTCAGTCGAAGATGTTAAAAGTACGATATTGGCATTGTTACTGAGCCGCAAAGGGGGATGTTCCTTGAAACAATTAAGTGCTGATTATAAGGAAACAGAAAATGTACACATACCATGGAAACAATTGGGTTTTTCCTCTTTGTTAGGATTCATACACTCTATGCCAGATGTTGTCAGAGTAGAATACAAAAATAATACAGTGATTTTAAGAGGCATTCCTACTGAAAAATCTAAGCACATTAGTAAATTTGTAGCTGAACAAAAGAGTCAATTAAAGAATCCACCTCTAAGGGAAAAAATTTGTAAACCAAGCCGCTATTATCCTAGCGCTGGTCTTCATACCAGAACTCTGATACCACCACACGCATTAGAAAAGATAATGGATCTCATTAGTAAATATCCAGATGGCGTAGATAGAAATTATGTACTTGAACAATTACATTTGTGTGCACCAGAATTAAACATAACAATGAAGGACATGGAAGAACAGTTCAAGAAGTTCCCTTCTAGGGTTTACCAAAATTCTAATATGATTTATCCAGTTAAAAGTGTTCAGAGATATGATTATTCAACACAAAATACAAATAATATTGTTTCTTCCAAATCTACTATTGTCACTGCAGCTGGACATGAGGACAATATTCTAGATCATGATGACAATGTTTTTGAATTTGTTCCTACTTTAAATTTAAATAATTCTAGTCAAGTATTATCAAATGTTAAATCTAGCTCTAGTTTTATTAAGGAATCTGTATCTAACTATCAAGATAAATATGAAGAAACTAGTAGCCTTGGAACAGAACCTAGTAAGATGTATAAAGTATATAAGGATTACAATGGGTTTATACAGGTGGAAATTAATAATGATAAAAGGAAGCATGAGGACGAGTCTGTACATGATGATGATGATGATCATATTATCATAAATGAGAAACTTAAATCTCGTTTGAAGAGACTTGCAGAGAAATATCCTGATGGAATTTGGTGTGCTGATCTGCCAGCCAAGTATATGGAAGAATATGGCTATCAGTTGCAGTACACTGAACTTGGTTTCAATAGCGTTAGAGAATTTACATCATATTTATCAGATATTTTCCAGTGCATTCAGATAGAAGATAAAGGAGATTTTAAACTCTACTCTGTAAAAAAAGATCTGTCTGCCTTTATTTTAAAGGAGAGACAGGATTCGGAAAATGAGGAAGCTTTACCATCAAAATTGGTAAAAATAATTTATGTAAATTAAAAGTCGCATAGATTGTGTTATTGATAATTATTAAATATTATATTTTCAGTCACTTAATACCTTCAAGGCACTTGTGCCAGAAGAAGTAATGGGCAATGGAGATCGCATTAATTATTTAAAACCCCAAAATTTCTTACTAAAAGGAAGTTATTATTTAGAAGTTTTTGTAGTTGATGTTTTCACACCTACATTCTTTTGGGTACAGCTTCGTAAAAGAATAAGGGAATTTCAAGAATTGATGGCCAATTTAGAGTGCGTGTAATTAAGATGATTAATTGTAATGTAACGTGTAATTAAGATGATTGTTTGTAGTGTGTTCCATACACTATCAAATGGCTGTAACATAAAAAAATTGTCTTTGCAGAAATTTTTATAGTCTAAATTTTCAAAAATATTGCATACCACCGATTGTATTAGAGAAAGGTCTAAATTGTGCTTGTAAATACAATGGTAAGTGGCACAGGGCTATTGTTGAAAAGGTTTCACCTGATTTTGCAATTACAGTAAGTATAATATTGTAGACAGCATGCTAATATATGGCGTAAAATAATAATCATAGCTAATTATTTCTTACAGGTAATGTTTTATGACTATGGTACATTAAAAACATATTCCGTAAATGAAATTTTTTATTTGCATAAAAGATTTTCCGATTTACCAGCACAAGCAATTCCTTGCGGTTTAATTAATGTAATGCCACGTAGTGGATCTACTAAGTGGACTTACGCAGCTACCCAACGATTTGCACAAAGAGTAGGTAAAATACCTTTGGTAGCGACAATTGCATCTATTTGTGATGAGGTGAGATGAGATTCATTTAAACTTATATACATATTTTAAACTATAATTCAACTAAAATTTGCCTTGAACTTATTTATTTGTATATTGTTATTCTTATTGCAGGACAACTCGATGATGATTGTTTTAACTGATACATTGGGGGATGACGATGTACACATTAATGACTGGTTAATTAGCGAAAACCTAGCAATACAAGGAAAAGAGGTCTGTATGTAAGAATGTAGGAAGTAGGCTACAGCTATAGTAGTAGGAAGAAGGCTATAGCTCAAGTTATATGTATTTTAACAATTTCTTTTCGTTTTCAATTAGATAAAGAAGGTTGATATGAATAATCTTTTGTTATACGACGAAGATAATTTGTTAAACAATCAAAAGTTATGTTATGAAGAGGAGCCTGAAATATTTAATGAGACGAAAAAACGAATACCTGATCGAAAGGTTGCTAATGCACCATTAATATCACCGCAAAGTATTTTGGATGATACAGCATACAAACCATTGTTGAGATCGTCATTACTACGCAATGAATATAAAATATTGTCATCAGAAGAAAATGTTCAAAATCAGAATCTTCCATCGTTGCAGTTGTTTAGATATAATAGAAATAATACCAACCCATTTTTGCAAGAGGAACAGTCTGTATATGATATAAGCCCTCAAGAGTTTATGCAGTTGTGGAATGAAAATTTGATAGTACAAACACAAATAAGCGAGACACTTAACCTTTTAATGAATAAACTAAATTCAGCAACAGATGAAGATACTTTAAATGAAATAAAAAGAATACTTTCAAATGTTTACATGCAAATACCAAATTGCACGGATCCCGTGAATGCAGGCGTTGCAAACATTTGCAGAGATACAATTACTTCGATCAGTTCTTATCTCTGGGATACAGATTTCAATAAGAATAAGACATCATTGTTCTCTAGGTCTTCTAATAAGAATAATAATTTTAGTGGATATGCTGCTCCTATTCAAAACAATAACATGCAGGAAGTAGCTAAATATCCTAATTGGACAAATGATAATTATTTAATACCTGGGAATGATTTTGTTGTAGCAAATCGACAATACTGGGAAGTTGATAAATTTGACCAAAGCAAATTTAACGATGTGCAAAATTATTTTACAAATGATAATATAGACCTTTTTAAATGTGCAGAGAAATCTATTGATAGTAATGCATCTTTTAAAGAAACTAATCCGTTTAGACTTAGTTTACCAACCAAACTACAAATACCTAGCATTAATGAGAAAGAAGACAATTCACATAAAAATCGTGAATCTATCATTTATGATGTGATGAATATTGAGAAAAGTACCAACAACAACCAGTATGTAAATGGAAATATTGAGAGCAATGGTACATCATTCAATGGCAATGAATATTTGAAGTTGCACTCTAAGGATACTGATGAACGGAATAATTCAATTGCAAAGCATTCTACGCAAATGACACAGACCAAAGGCGTGGATGACCTTACAAAAGCAATGTCCAATATTAACATTGGTGATCAACTATCTAGCAGCATTTCTGAAGAGAAGAGTCATTGTTTATCAACTTCAAAGAATTTTCTCAATGGCTATGGTTTACAAACCAAAAAACAAGGGTCAATTTTTGTTGACACCTTTAACTTGAGACAATCTGCATCTATTCAGAATGTTCCGATGATGCTAACTACAAACTGTTTTGGATATCCTATGCCAGGGAACAATACAAGTACTAATGATGGATATTTGACCTTTGCATCTACTTCTCATCCACTGTGCAATTCACGCACAATTTTAAAGACTAAGGATACACCACAATACAATCAGAACTTAATGATGCAAAAATATAATGAAATGTTTGAAGATAAAAATAAAATTTGCAAAGATGGTTGTCAAGTAATGGATTCGAAGAACTGGACTTTAGAGAATTGGGCTCCAGTAGCACAGCCTATACCTCAAAATACAGCAAATAGTTCTTCTGATAATAGCAAGCAACAAAATACTATACAAGCTGTACAAGACTTGTCAAATGTGCGCTTAGATAACATGGGATTACAGACTCTGTATGTAAAGCAGTATAACTTTAAAAGTATTACAGACTCATCCAAATGTTTATCGTTAAATGCCAAAGTATTTTTCCAAGTTGTTGGTACATATCACCCTGTTTCAATAATAATTAATTAATATCATCGTAGATATAACATTTTTATAATCACTGCAGATCTACAAATAGGCATAGTTCATGTATTTCACTATAAAGATGATGGTTGGCTGTTAATAGACGAATTTGTTCATGAATTCACACAATTTGAAACGAGCTGGTACATGTTTCAGTTTTTAACAGCATCAAATATGCCTATCAGATATGAGGAAGTTGATCGAACTAAGAATGCAATAGAATTTTTGACAACTAACAGGTCACCATGATTATGTGTCTTTTATTTAAGAAATAATGCATCCACTCAGACTGAACATGTAACGAATAATTTATTTTTTACAGTGTTATATTGAAACCAACACAGGATATATTAAATGGTGTAACTCAATTATATTTAATGTCATTGAAGTCAGCTATACAAGTATTACATAAATTGGGAATTATTTCACAAGAAAATGCTAGTGCCTTATATATGTATGAGACATTCTTAATAAGGGACTCTGTTGCATATGACATATGGGTATATATTGTTATTGAATTTAAAATATATTTTTGTAAACTACAATTGATATAATAATGATAATCCTTATCGTTCTCATTTTAGTTGGTGATGAATGCTTACAAAAAGTTGAAGTGTTCAATTGAACAATCTGGATAATAGCCTTGATAACTGTGCAATTATAATTACATGAATCGTATCAAAGGAGTTCAGCATGCAATAATATGATGTTAGCAATTAGCGTGTTAAAAACATTCCTACCGTTTACCTTTAGATATTTTGTTTTTACATTGAAGGTCAAACTGAGAGTAATCTACATTGAAAGAGAAAACGTTTTTTTTTTATTTTAATACAAGACTTATGTAAATAAGTGAAGGGTAATTACATTATATCAATACATATAATAGTCCACATTATTTTTATAGTTTTTTTATTAAAGTTGAATAAAATAAGGTGAAAATGATATATTTTTCATAAAATTTTTGTTATTTAATTATTCATGTCTCACTAGTTCCTGTTTTCTTCTATTATTCCCGGAGTACAAAAATATTTGATGCAAAAATTTGGCTCCAGTATTCTTATCATTAAATGAAGCCGACCACATTGAGTTCATTGAGTCATATAAAGAATAGAATTTTTAGTTTATAGAATAGAATAGTTAGTTTATTCCCTTTTCGGGGTACATACGGACCTCCGTTCCGTTTACATTTCTTCCTTATGACTAAACTTAAATCTATCTCGCTTAACCTATGTAACCTTATCCTATATTTCTTAAATCTATTAACGAGCTATAGATTTCCGCGAGAGAGAGAGAGAGAGAGATCACACCCATTGCCTTCATACCTCACTCATTCATCCACAGTCTCCTGACTTCCATTTCTGTTGCTCGCACTTTCTCTCATTTCTTCCACTCTCTTCATCCACACCTCTCCCTGTCCATCTTTTAAATTCTTTTATTTCCCCCTCTACTTTCCCTTTTTCGCACCCCTTACTCTCCCCTCTCCTTTTTCCATCTTTCTTCACTCGTTTCCCTGCTCACCTATCCATTCTTCATCTACTTCATTCCACCTCATTTCTACCCACATTTTCATGTATCCTAATAAATAAATAAAATAAAATAATATATATATATAATATATATATAATATAATAATAATATATATAATAATAATAAAAT
>SHCU01000006.1:1258945-1279647 GCA_004307685.1 Ceratina australensis
CGGGTCCGCCGGTTACGAGTCCCGACCCCTACCAATCGAGCCATCGCCCGGCTCAGAACATATGGTGATATGGGCTAGTCCCGAACACCCTCTAGTGGGAAAATAAAGAAGCTATCTATCTAACCCACGTCGCTCCAGTATACCCTTAATTTTCCGTGATTATATTGTTGACAGAATGTTACCCACCTATCGAAGATGAACTATTTGTTTAATCAAGTTTAACAATATAAGTGTCCCAGAAAATTTAATCAAATAAAATGTGCAGTAACACGTATCATTATTTACCGACTGTTCACTTCTTTTCATCATTGTTATGGAAACAGTAAGTAAACACATATGATGTAGGAGAAAGCCAAATACTATTTGATTAAAGTATTCATTAAACAATTATCAAATATGTAATCTTATATAATAGAACTTAATGCTATCTTGTCATATTAAATACTTTAATAGTACCGATTGAATACTTATATCTCAACTCAAAGAAATTATGTTTATTTTTTTCATGTATGAAAATTCTGAGTATAATTCATCATCCAAATAAACATTGTTGCAATTGGAAACAATTACAAATCATCAAAGTGTGTATTAATATTATACATAATAGGTTATTAATATAAATCTTTCAAGCAGGCCAAGTTATTTTGAGCATACCTTGGAGGTTGATAGCCAACCTCAAAAATTCAGAATCTACTCCTTCAATTTTATACATGAACACAATTTTGATTAAACTTATTTAAAAATGGACTCAGATTCTACAGAAATGGTGAATGAAATCAAAAGCAAGGTAATATTACATTGGAATTGTCGAGGACTCACAGAATTTCCTGAAGCAATAAGGGTCTATGGAGGTCACATACAAGAGATGTACTTAAAATGGAATAAGCTTACAACCTTACCACCATGGATTGTGGAATTGTTCAATGTTACTAATTTGTATATTTATGGAAATTTAATGAGGGAAGTACCAGTAGGGCTTTGTCAGATGATTCACTTGACAGTACTTGATTTAAGTGCTAATCAGTTGGAACAAATACCTCCTTGCATAGGAAACTTAATTAACTTACAAAGTTTATTGTTAAATCAAAATTATTTGGAAAAGTTGCCGGTTGGTAAGTTTCCATCTATTAAAGCAATATAATCTGATAAAATCTCTTCATTAAATTTTGCATTTAATTGGGTCCTCTATACCAATTTTGTAGAAATGAATCGAATGCATAATTTAGAAATCTTATCAATTTCTGGAAACAAATTCTTTGCATTACCAGAATGGATTGGATCTTTACCTAAATTGAAGGAATTAAATGCAGACAATAATTGTCTAAAAGAGCTCCCGAACAGATTGACATTAGCTCCGCAATTGTCAATCATTTCTGTATGTTCTAACAGGTTGTTGCGCATCAAATAACCAATTTTCATTCCTTTTAAAACAAATATTCAACCCTAATCTTATGTGGAATTATTTTTATGTAGGCTAAGGTATTTGCCATTGAATGGATTTCTATCATCTCCTTGCATAAGATTTGATGCAAATATGTATTTAAATTATTTGTCTTTTCCACTTCTTTATCAATTAACTTCAACAGTTCAAAGTACACTTACTCAAGGTTATAGAAATATTTTGGGATATGGGTAAGCACATTGTCTAACATATAAAAAACATAGCTGTATAATAATTACAAATAATGAGAGGAAAAAAATATATATTTTTTAATTATTTTAATATCTTATTTTACTTCTCAACAATAAATCCTGTTTGTTACTAAATGTATAAATACATAAACATTAATAATCACAGATGCTTTAGAATGCATTATGAGGATACAACATTACATACAAATATAAAATTAAGGATAAATGCGTTGCATGAAAAAGATACTGATTACATAATTGAATTACCACGTCAGCTACTTAAAGTTCATAATATACAAGAGAACACTGTTGTTTCTTTATGGGAATTAGCATTGAGAAAAATTTATACTGAGAGGTAATTAAAATTACCATCTTTGCTTAGAACATTGTTAGCAAATGCAATTTCATGGTCTATGACCATAGATCCTTTGAATTTCAGGTATAAACACACACTTAATATTTCTGTATCACCTATAAATATCAATGTTCAATATGAACCAATCGTTTCAAAAAACTGCCATAATTTTGATTTTACAATGCATTCCGTTAATTATGCTTCATGTAACTTATTTATAAATGGCCCAACTAGTATTTGTGTAAATTCTCAGTGTCAACAACCAATCTTTACAGAAGCTTGGATCATTGTTGGAGTTAGCCATTATATAGAGTCTATAACAACAGTTGCATTATGCTGTTGTAAAAGGTAAGATAAACATTACTTGTCATCTCATATTTAATGTTTGACCTATTTTAATTTTACAGATGTGCTTTCGAATTTTCTAAACAATCCGTGATGATAGTGAGATATAAATGGAATTGTTTAAACTAATGATGTTTTGTTAAGAAAAGTTATGTAAATATTAAAATTAAAGAGTTTAATGTTCTTAAATCAAATTAAATGATTATGTTTTACATTTTTAATATTTCCCATGAACATTTAGTAAACACTATTTATCAAAACATCCATTTATACATATTTTTATTTTACAATAACTAACGTTTTAAATGTTCATCACATGCAATAGTCATTTTATTATACTCGTAAAATAATATTTCATAATTAAAAATGTTTATTTTACATATTTAGCAAATTTATACCCCATACGGTAAAAAATTTATTTAGACCATGTCAATAATCATCGTCATCACAATCATCACATAGTTCTAAGTTCAAGCTATCAAAAGATCTAAAGCCCTATCGCGATCAATATCACACTTTAAAAGTGCAGCGGATACCTCATCTTCAGGAAAACCTAAATCTCGTAAAGTGCGTAAATTTTCGCAATAAGCTTTTGCCTTTCCTTGATCATATTCTGTAAGAGCAAGAGCTTTCTCTGCATCCTCTGCAGAAATTCCTGTCTCCTCTAGAGACTGCACAGTTAATAAATATTCCACGATTTTTTTATTATCCTGACCACCCAACTCACGTATAGCACGAGCAGCTCTTGACAAAGGAAATCCCATATCATTCAAATGGCGTGCCAATTTTTTATCTTCCTCTGTTAAGTCTGACAGCAAATTTGCCACTTGATTTGTTACCAATGGTTCCTCCTGTTTCATTGTCTCACGTGAGCTAGTATCAGGACTTCCTAAATTTGGCCAAGATTTCCAATCCTGTCATTGTAGCATAAGAATCAGATTTATTAAATTTATTAAAAAATGTATTCTGTTCTACGAGGAATATTACCTTCATTATAGGTCTTTTCAAATCTCTTTGAAGTTCTTGTACAATTGCAGATACACTACGATGTTTAATATTGTCTTGTTTATTACTTTCTTCTTGATTAATTATTTCATTTTTTATGCTATCATTTTTCTCTTGCGAGTGACTTTCTGATTGATCATTAACAGTCAAGTCATTTAATATATTCTCTAGTTTTGCTAGTGGCACCCAATGAGATGTAGGCTGCAACACCTAAAGGATAAACATAGATTTATTAAGTTCACGATTCATTGATCAACTTGTATTAAAATATAATTCATTTACCTGAGCAAGTTCTTCCATCTCATTGATTGATTTTAATTCCATATTGTCGAATGGGCTACTCGTATCATTATCAAAATCAGAATAGTCAAGACCATTCGATTTTACATGATCTTGAAGATCATTGGCAGGTGGAGATAAAGGCTGAGGAGTAAGAATTGTTGTTTCAGGCACAGGTGCACTTATAGGATTTGTAACGCCAGGCAATGGAGGTGGTGGTGGAGGTGAGGATTCTTTCTTTTCTTTTCTTCTTTTCTCTTCTAATCGTGCTTGCCGTGCTTTAATATTTGCTTGTCTAACGTTACGCCACTCTGTCATCTATATTCACAAATTATAAGTTACATATACTTATAGTAAAATACGAATTTATAAATTAGATATAAAATAATATTTGACCTTTTCAAGTACTGATCGTTCTAAGCTACAGTCATACGTTAATTTTGTTACATCCGGTAACTTATTATTACATGAAGCGGGTAAACATATCTTTCTCGGCGGTTTATAGGCCTCTGCAATCTTAACATGAATTCCATCCATGTACGATGCTATTAAATCACATTGTGCTGATACCGACGAACGAGCCATGTCTTTAAGTTAAGCAATTAATGTCTTAAAAAAATAATTTGTCCAGCTTTCAGGTCACTGTATACAAAAATTTGTATAACCTCATGTCGTTGAATTCGTATTTGTACGTAATAACATATGTATGTGATTATATTCCTTACATGGCCTTAGTATTGCTTATTTTCAAAAATATGCTGAGACAATAACATATTTCTAACTAAAATAATTTATTTACAATATTATTAACCAGTATCTGACAGTTCAGTATGATTCAAACTTCTCATTGCTTCTCATCATGCATGCAACTGCACGCAACCACACGCAACTATATTCAATTTCCTAAACGAAGTCGATAAGAGAACTAATCGATAAACCAATAATACGCGTCTTAATTTAAAAGAAATAATTTCAAAATATTTAGAACTTGAAAACATGAAAAGATATGATGATTAAATAACAAAGTGTAACAAGAATTCATTTATTAGGAATAAATATTATATAAATTATCAGATATACATACATACACAATAAATATTATTCAAAAATTTAACATTTTTATACATTTTCATGGTTTTGAACAGTTGTCAATTTTATATTGCACCTATTATAATACCCTTATATAATCAACACTTATGCATAATATATACATATATATTTTTTCAATTTACTTTGTACTGTATGCATTAAGTATTGTAATTATTTTTGTTGCGAAATATAGTATATTCTACATAAATATATATATATATAATTTTATATTATAAATTAATCAATTGAGCTAAAATAATTTTTATACAAACTTCATCGTATAATAGATGTTTTTTTATTTTTATCTTCTATTTGGCTAGCAGATTCAATATTTACATTAGTTTCTAAATGACTTCTATGTTTTGGATTATTGTCTTTCATTGGATCTTTTAGTTTACTCCTAGGTTCTCTAGATTTCATGTAGGCAAGAAAAGATGTCCACATAAAGCTGCAAAAACTTACATAGACTACTCTGTTATGTTCTGGAATATAGATGAAATTGACTGTTTGTAGTACGGGCCAGACACAAACACCAACCTGAAAAAGAATAGTTTTTTTAAACATATTTCATACTTTCAGTAGAAGTAATTTATATGTATATGTATATCTATGTATAATCTACTTTATAAGTAGGCCAGAATTTTTGTTTAACTTCTTCAAAGCATTCAGTAATTGGTTTCATTTCGAGCAAGTTCATGCCAAAAAAGAAGCAGCACATTGCAGCAGGGCTATAAGTTATTTGTTCTATCAGGGCCTGTAATATAAATGACAAAAGTGAATGTTACATTTTGCTTAAATAAACTGCTCCAATTCTTATTCAATAATATACTTTGGTGAGAGCAGACTTCAGATCTGACTTTGGCCAAAAGTATGAAGAGCATCTTAACCAACAATAGAGCGTTGGGGCTACAAAAAACCCACCATACAAACTAAATCTCAGAGCCTGACCGTAATTTAATTCGTCTTTTCCTACTAGTTTTTGCTGTACCAGACACCCAGTTGGCCATATCAGAGTATAAGATGCCATTCCTCTTACGATGGGATATTTTTGTGTTACCTCTCGGAATTTGACAAAGATAATGCGCATTTTGGTGGCCGTCACTGAAATATAAATGATATCAATTATTAATGAATTTATTATAATGACATTATTTAAATTTTTTGAGGTAATGAACGAAATCGGCAGAATGATAAGTCAGACTACTAGTCTAACAAACTATGAACCTGAGCAGACGAATGATGAGATTAATCCAGCATTGTTTGAAATATGTTTGTGTCGGCGTATGTACTACATTATTATGTAATTTTATGTAGATTCGTATTAGTTTACACCGAGAGATTTTATAAATTTCATGTTTTCGTTGTTCACTGCACGTGACAAATCAAGTTCAGAGCGAACAGTGCTGCGCGCCAAACAAGAGAGCGCGTGCAATCAATGTTTCAGAAATAGAGAAGTTGTCAGTTATCTTCGTACGTATACATACTTATATGTGTGTGCATCTATTACACCGAGTCGAAACGAATTTTTTTAGTTATGTCAATTGATCTGTCAACGTCTGAACTCTTTGCATTGATCGGTGCTTTTGTTTTAAATACAAACGAAGCTCGATATCGGAAGCAATATCACCCTCTAAGATATCATCGGAACATTTTGCGAATGCTTTCTAAGAACAAATCTGCCAAGGTACCATATTATTATTCTCATATAAGTATGCATTATTTTCCATGGATCGTACCTTTCTTTAATAAACGGGCAAACCGTTAAGGTAACGTTACCGCGGTTTATTTGAACGCGACGCGAGAAAACTCGCTGTACCGCGGATTTTTATGAAACAACGTGAAGTCTCGTAAGGTTGACACATTTGGAAATGATTCACTACTACGTAAACACGCGCATACTGGCAAATGGCTGAGACAAGACTTATATTCGACACGCGCAAAACTACCAACGATGACGAAACTGGTCGATCCATTCTTATCTGTCCTTGGTAATTTCGTGTCTTTCTAATCGTAGTTTTCTTGATACTGATATATAACATAAGTACATAGCTATGTATCGATTTTTGATTACGTACACGTGCGGTACAAATACAAAGTACATAAGTACTGATGTCATTAAAATGCGCTTATAATGAGAATAAGACAATGTTGAAATCGTTCTGGCCGCTTAGTGAAATCAAATTGACGTCAGGGCACAAGTTTCGGAGGTGGTAATTTGAAACGGATGTCAAAATCAAACTACCTGTAGGTTAAAAGTCTTATTTATAATTAAATACCGCATATAACGGTGTTTAACACAATTTGATAAAAGAAACTATAATCTTCTGGATGTATTAGCAATCACTTAATTCAAAAATGTAATCAGTATCATTAACATCGTATATTGAGACATAAAAAGCATCAAAAGCATGTACATTTGTTTATAATATATTTTTATCTACATTCATTAAATTCACACAATTATACAGAATTTACACCTTGTGTCATCTAGAATAATTTTTATCTGAACAAATATGTAAAAAATGATTACATAATGTAATCAGACATATACAAAATGTATAAAAGCAATATTAATTTTTGGATTATAACATTAATAAAACTATCTGTTCTTTTAATACGTTCATGCAATCACTATAAATAAAAGCAGTTTTATATATGCACATGAAAATAATTAAGTAAACTACTAGAAATAAATTGTGTCATAGATAATAAAGAATCCATTGAAATTTTAAGTTGTTTACTATTTCTAAATAAAGATCCAACAAAATCCAAATATCTTTATAAATATCTCTTCTATATAATTTGTATTGTTTTATTTTTACTAATAAAAAAATACTGCATATATTCAATGATCATTATCCATATCCATTCTTTAAAATTATATACACAGAACAGCCTTCAGAAATTATCAACAAATTCCTGGAATCTTAAATATTATTGGCACAATTTGAATTATGAACCATGTAAAATTTGAACTATACAATTTCTATTCATTTAGCTGTAATGTCAAACAAGTCGCAAACTCCTTCGTTTTCACTAAGATTAAAATGATAATCTTTTTCACTTGGAGGAGGACTTAGTCTTACTAATGGTCCATAGACTGAAAAATTAATAGAATTATATCAATAATTATTATTTGTTACTGTTTAGAAATATTTTAACTTTTTAACTTACTGTCTGAACACATTTCATCAAGTAGCTCTACATCTTTGTGATCAATATCTGAAATAATATACAATATTTTTTATTAATTTAATTAATGTTATATATAACTATAAAAATTAATCATGTTTACCTGATGTGCTAACATCTCGAAGTACTATTTTTGCTTCTATTAAATCTGCATCTTCTTCTTCATCTTCATCAGATATAACACGCTCAGGCTTAGCTCCTTTTGGAGGTCTAAATATTAAAATTAGATTTATACATCCAAATATAAAAAAGTCAACAAATTAATGCAATGTACAATCTATACCAATAGAATAGATTTTTCTCTTAATATCTATTCTACCCCAAGTAGATTATTTTAATATATGCTCTTTGCAGATCAAAAATATTGTCATACTATTTTTAATGCGAATAGAGCAATCTTCTTTACATTTACAAAATTATTTTCTTTACCTTCCAACTCTCCTCTTTGGTTTGACATTAATTTCTTCCTTTTTCTCCTCTTCTTCTTCTTTAACTCTCTTTATACCCTTTGCCTCTTCTTGTAATCTTAACTCTAACATCTTATTATCGTAAATTTTAGCTAGTTCTGGTTGAATCATATATACTTTAATTTCTCCTGAACTACTTTTCAAAAACATTTCATAATTCATTTCCTTGACTTCCTCTTCCGAATTCTGTTGATAAAATAAAATGGTAAACTATTGAAGTTAGAGAAGCATATGTATGTCTTTAAGAGAAGTCAATCAATACCGATGTTACATTTGGTACATTTAATTCGGTATCAGGTGGAGCTTGAATTCCTAATACAAATTCATCAGGAAAATTTTCTTTAACATCCTCATAAGTGATATATGCATATTTTTTGTTAATTAAATCATTTTGTATATTCTTTATACTTTGTTTAATCCATTGAGTATGCATATCTAATAGGTCTTCGTGATCCTCTAGTTGTCCTATTTCATCTTTCAAGTCAGTTAATTTTTCACCAACTTCTTGTGTATTGCAACCTGGACCTGCTCCTCTATTAAATAGATCAATAATATCACATGTACTTCACAAAAGAGCATGAACAGTGTAAGAAATATATTACAAACGATGAACATAGAATTAACATACTTCCATTGGATACTATTTTTGCTTTTCTTTTCAATAAGCCCAATGCCTTCAAGGACGTTAGTAATGTCATAAATTCGCCTTTTTTGTCGAACTTCTAAGATATCGGCCGCCTAAAATATTATTAATCTATCATTGCATATTATCGAACACACTACACAGTTATCGTTATGTGCCGTGTTAGGTTATGTAGGATGGTACGTTGAGATGCGGAAATTCAAGCATATTGCATCATGTAATATTGAACTAAAGTATTTTCGAAGCGAAACTAATATTCCTCTGTAAAGGATCATGAAAGAATTCAAAATATTGATCTTAGCGAAACTTATTTCAAAATTCCCGCAAGCTGGTAATGGCGTGTACGCCCGCGATATCTTAACCTAACAAGTAGGTTAACTTTTTATGTCCATAACATTTCTAAAAGGACTTACTACTTTCAAATCGAGAACACCATCCTTCGCCTTTTGCAGTAATGTGACAAAACGAGTTGTTAACAAACCAAGAGACTTTTCAAATCTACTTTGTTGATTATCTGCCATTCTCGAGGTCGTTGTCAAAATTTTCAAAACTTGCTATTCCCTTCGAAATTGCCGCAACACCACAGACGCCATCCTAGCTAATGCATAGGAAGTATTTAAATATGAGCGCGTCTCTAGTGTCGGCTAAAGCTTAAAAATTCATTATAAAAAATGTGCGTACGTTTATGAACGATTATTAATTTCTCATTAACAAATGACACTTTCATTTAAGTTGCCATTTAATTGAAATTTTAGTAAAGTGGAATCTTTTACTCAGTGGGTGAATACATTCCACATTGTTTATACATTTCCTTAAAATTAGTTTCATCGTCATCAATCACCTTTTATTCTCATTCGAACAGCAATCCATATGCAGGCACATGTAAGTGCAATAAGTATTGTATTATATTTTAATCTGTCTAACAGAGACATATAAAATGAAGACGGTTTTAATTTTAATAATTTTATTTGTGTAACAAAATTAATATGAAAAAAATATGTTTTCTGTACTATGCTTAAAAATGTATATTTACAATAGATGATGAAAAACATTTCATTTCATAATACATGTGCTCTAGAATATACGTACAGAAAATATAAATAAAACTGTAGTCTCAGCAAAATTTTACAAGTGGTTTTTTGTTTTACTACGAGAAAATAAATTCATTAGTAACAGTTGTTGCATCTGGGCTCAGACTAGAACTAGCGGAGCTCAATGTTTCTTCCTTGATCTTTAAATTTGAAGATTCTTTACTTTTGTCCTTTTCTTTATCTTTTTCCTTATCCTTAATTTTGTCTTTATCCTTCTTATCTTTATCTTTGCCGTGCTTATGATCGTGTTTGTGTTTGTGCTTGTGTTTATGCTTCTTCTTATCTTTCTTCTTTTTCTTATTCTGTAAAACAGAATGATTTAATAAACATACACTTCAATATTAAATTATAATTCAATATCTAATATGTATGACATACTTTATTAGCAGAATCGCTTTTTTGCTTGTGCTCTTCTGTTTCCTTTTTAAACATTCCTGGTTCGAAACCTACTGGCCCTGGAGTTCCCATGATACCAGGCAATGATACAGAATTATCACTATAATATTCTGATTTTACTTTTCCATCTCCAGTTGGAACTGCTGATCGATCATCCTTTTTAATATAAATGATACAATAGTTACGATTTGGTAATTAGAATTATAAAAGATAGATTAATTTTGTTTATCAATGTGGATTAACTACCATTTTCTGTCGTTTTATTTCTGGACCATATTCCATTAAATTAGATGGACCTGGAGTATCCTTCGGAGGAGAACTTTTTCTTTTAACTACCCCATTTGTGTTCTCAATTTCCATAACAGATGACTCATCTTTTATATATGATACATTTGGTTTTATCTAAAACAAATACAGTTTATATTTCAACTATTGCAAAAACACAACAGTCTTGCTATAAACTTACATCTTGTTCTGGACTTGGTGGTCCTGCTTTTTTTGGCTTAGTAATGGCAGCAAGCTCAGGAATTGGAAGACAAACTGGTCGTTTCGAACCGTACAATGTGTAATATAAATCAACTAAATCACATCGAATTTTAGGATCGTGCGAGAGCATACCGCTGTGATAAGAATTTGATTAAAACATTTTTATAAAGGAAATATAATGACGTAAGAGAGAATTATATTGAACTCACTTGATCGAATTCCATATGCGATCGACAAGTTCAACGCGATCTAAACGATGTTTGTGTGCTCTTTCGAACGGTGGGTTTTCAACCATCAATCTTACTAATCTGTGTCGCACTCCTGGGTGAGGATCCATTTCTATCATGTCTAACAAGAATTCTAAATCTTCCCATTTACCGTCTACTCTTGTAAAGTCCACTAAAGCTTCCAGTGCTGCTATCCTAACATCTAAACAAAATAAGAATGATAACATAAATATTGATATTATTATTAGCATGTATGGAAGATAATGTATTTAATATACACCTATGAATTGCCCGTATGCAGCATATGCTCTGAAAAGGTGTGGATTGCTTGGAAGATGACCAAATTTTTGTAAAATTCGTATAACCTTAAGGCAAGCTACACTAACTGTATACTTGTAACAAGGTAACAGCTTTTCCAAATTTAAATTTCTTGTGACTTCCTCTAGTATAGCCTTAGTATCAACTGACAACGATTCAGCGGTAATAGCTGTCCTAGAAAACAATTTTAATGTAAAATAAAAATACAAATACATATTTTTCCTATAATTATCTTATATAACATACCCTTGCTGTACACTAATTACAGGAGTGACAGTAGCACCAAGTGCTTCGATCAATGCTGCCCTGTAATAATTATCTGAATATCTGTTTTTACTATTATCATTATACTTAAACAAGTCCATCAAGAAATTCAGAACTTCTGGCGGACATATACCATGAGCATTACGCAAACCTGCCATTGCTACAGGTATAGTCTAAAATAAGAAAGTTATTTGTACAAACATGAAAGAAAATAAACATTTGTTCATTGGAAATTAAGTTCCCGAAACCTTTTGTAGAAAATAGTGTTGGAAATTGGAAAAATTGTTTTGCTTAATTATGTGCCTACATGAGGCTGATCCAAATAATTTTCGAAATATGGCTAACATCGCTGGCGGGCCTGCCCATGTAGCAACCATTGCATTAGCTACCTACATAATTATATAGATTTTAAATAGATGATATATACATTGATAATAAAAATGTATAATTTTACCTTAGTCAAACAATGCGCGGCTCGTAATCTGACTTTATAGTAACAATGTTCATTTTCTATAGTATCAGTTAACGCTAATCGAGTAGCTGGGGTCGCATGATTCTGTAAAGCTTCGATAGCTTCCAACTGTGCGGTAACATCTCTTTCGTGTCTCAACTGATATTGCCACTGATAATCCGGTTGATCAATTTGAACTGCACGCAGTAATGTCATTTCAGGATCCAATCTTATCCATAATACGGGCGAATCACTATGTACGAAGAAAATAACTTTGATAATGTTATATTACGTTTATATATATTTGAATAGTACTTACTCCATAGCAGAAAGGTCCATATCAACTTCTTCTCCAGTGCATAATGGAATCTTTTTCTTTTTATTTCTTCGACTTTTACTGTGACAGGTAATGTCGGCTTTCGCCGAAGTACCTTCTATTTGCAACGGATGTTTGAAAGTACCATCTAATTCTTGAATATTAACCAGTAACGGACCAACATATTTCCTTATTCCCCTTTGATTTGTAGTATCTTGTCGAATTTCTAATTCTACAGTATTCCTGTATGATACATATTTAATTTAAGTTACATTATAAAAGATTAAGTAAATTTGTTTCAAGGATAACAACCTCTTTCTGTTAAATACAAAATTTAAACTAAATTTTGCATGTCCACCAGTTCGAACCCATTGGTCTATAAAAACTGCCATATCTTTACCAGTTACAGTAAAAATAGCTTTTGTAAATACATTTGTACTGATTAACATATGAGACCAAAGTCCAGACTCAACTTTTTGCTGTGCAGCATTAGCCGCAAGAGACAACTGTTTATTGAATACCTAAGGTAAAAAATAAAAATAAAGAATCAAATTTTTACTATTATAAAAATATGCTTTAAAATGTACCTGCAGAAGTAATTCTTGTCCAATTCTATGTTCTAACATTCTAATAACTAAATGTGCCTTCTTACGAAGTACTTCAATATATTTTGGTGACATCGTGTGTAAATTTCTTATCGGAAAATAGAATCCAGGATCTGGAGCTCGAGGTGTAGGAGCTGGTGTATTAGCAGCAATAGGCAATGGAGCTGGTGGTTCGGAAGGATCCAATATTATGCCACCAAATTGTTCTTCATATTTTACAACTGCTTGCAATTCCTAAAAATATCGTTCGTGTGAAATTCGTTGCATGTGATATAATTGGTATGTATAAGAAGAAGAGCTTTAATCACCGATTGTATCCACTCTCTGTATTCATTATTTCCAAAACATTTCTTTGCGTACAAGCCAGTTAGATATGTTGAAATACCTTTGGGTAACCAAGTATCAGACCAATTTTGCATTGATATAAAACAACCGAAAAATTGTTCTGCAACAGCTTGAGCCATAGCTTTCTTTGTAATATATACTTGGTCAATGATTGCAGTCGAATGTAACAAGTTTGTACTATAAATAAATAATTTTTAGAGGAACAAATACATTTAAAATTCATAAATTTTTATTTTTAATAATGATAATATAATTTCATACTTTAAGATACTCATAGTTGCATATGCATTTATATCTTCATCCAACTCATCTACAAATACTTGTTTGTAACACGAGTAAGGATATCTATTTGACAATGTTTCCTCATAAAACTCAAATGCTTCATGCATATATTTAGCAGAAACTTTCAATGATGGTAACAACTGTGGCAAACAAAAATGTGTTACCTCGTGCATATATGGATCAACAAATATTTCAAATGGTCTGAAAAAATGTAACAATCATTTTTATGCTGTTGACAAACAAAAAGTAAACTTAATGCGTGTAAATGAAGTTTGAATAATTTACCCTACTGCGAGTGCAATGTTCGGTGCACATGCCGGTGTGTTAAGAACATAATGAAAAGTTTTTCTACGCATATCCGGAGTATATACAACTTCTACAAGATCACCACAAGATATAGCTGTCATTGAATCATCAATGGTAAATTCTAATTTCCAAGTGCATGGTTCTGCGAAACTATCTACACATGGGAACCATAATCTTGAAGAATTTTCGTAACTGTATGTATACATATGTGCACCCCTCTAAAAAGAAATTGCAGTTTTATACCAAAGAGAAAGAATTATGATTAGCATTAATATTTTCCCTAAATAACAATGTTCCTCTATACAATACCTCTGCCAATGTCCCTTCACAGTTTGGTACAACAAAGTGCACTCCGCCTTGAGGTTGCTCCAAGGAGAACTCAATGCTTATTCTTAAATTTCTACCTTCTTCAACTAAATGTGCAGCATCTGGTGGTATTTGTACAACTAATTCTCCTGCATTATTATCTGGATCAACTTTTTGTGCAGCAGCTAAATGCATATTTGAAAAGAATTCCAATGATCGCCTTAAAAAATAAATTTAAGCAATAAATATAATTTAATATTATAATCATAAATCATTCGACAAAGTCTTACTGGTTCAGAGAAATTTTATGTATTATATATACAGAATTTAAACACTTACTGCTTGCTATCACCTTGACAGATATCTAAAAATGGATCAAAGTACTGAAATGGTGCTTCGTAAGTATCATTTAAACACACTCTATAAATTCGACATTGCTTTGCATTTAACATCACAAATTTTAATGTGCCCTTAAGAGGAACAATTGTTAATTCTACAAATCCCTAAAGAAAAGAAGAAGATACTTAGAAAATGTAAATATGAGATAAAACTCTGTAAACTTATTCATTGTACTTACAATGATACTTTTACGTTGAAAGCTGATACCTGTGAGACTCAATATTTGATGAGCTGTATAATAAAAAGAAATGCTCAATAATTATTAATGTAATTGATGAACAAAACAGAAAAATTATAGATACTTCTAAATTAACGCCAAAAGACTACGAATTACTTTCATAAAAGTATGATAATTGTATAAAGTATTTCGTAAACATAACCGTAGAGTGCTAATTCAGATGCTAATTTAATAACGTATTGATAAATTTCTTTATAAGCAATCTACGATTAGCTGTTATTAAAACAAATTAGGTAAAACTAACTGGGAAATCTTGTTTATTGAAATATCAATTATGTTTAATTATCAGTCAACTTTTGGAAATACTTATAATTTGTATGGTCGACTATTATCGGCGGTTTTCTTTTCAGATTCTTTGAGTTCTTTCTTCATGTTTCCATTTATGTGACACCACTATTTCCATTCAACAAATTTTATTCATTTATATCGAAGTATTTATATTGTTATTATTTAACTTTACACAAAACATTATACTATGTTTGACATTTTAATGACATAAAAGCAGTCTTTTCATGTAACTACTATCACTGCTACTGCACCATACACATAAGGGCTTCCTGTTCCGTCAAAATTGACACCGCTGCCGCTGTCGCTGTACTACGGAAACAGAAACTTCATTTTTCTGCTTGCTTATTGGTGGGAATTCTAGCTAGCGGATATGTTTATATTGGTTGATATGCACCGTTGATATTCTTAAGGCTAGCCTGCTGGCGCAAAATGAACGAACGTGCAACTATACAGTGTTTGTGATTGAAGACAAGCAGAAGGCAGTCTCTAGCTGATCGTTTGATATTACTAATGCTTTGTTGTGTATAGTTGCCTTTGTTGAAGTACATCTACCCTAGGTGCTTTCTTCATCGCATATATTATTCAGAAGAAATAACATAATCATAACACATGATCTGTGGATTTTTATGAGTTATTTTTTACACTAATTTTAAACTGTATTAAAATTTGCAGAGTTATATTATGCCTCATGGTAAACCATGTAACAGTTTCAAATAATATTGAAAACAGTAATATGGATGTGTGAAAATTGTTGATTATGACTATAAATAATTGATTTTGTTAAACAAATTACAAATATAATATTCCAATTGTACAAATGGAAGACACCCAAGCAAGTAGTGAAACAACGTAAGTTTTTATCATATTTTTATTTTTTTTAATAATTAACACTAATTTGGTATAGTAAATTAGTTACATATTTAAGTAATTATTCAAGTATTGACTTTACAAACTTTTTATGCAAGAACAATTAAATATAAGACACAGAGACATTTATTTTTCATTGATTTAAATCAATATGTATTATTTTATAGAAAGGAAACGAATGATACAAGTGAGACTAATCTACCTGCAGTAATGGCAGGCTTAGAAATGCTCACAATGAAAGAGGTTTCTAATGATGTCCTTAATAGAAGGTATGGTATAGTGATATTTGTAATATTACATTTTTTGTTAAACTAATATTGATTGTATGTACACTCAATGAGTGATTATATCTAGATGTAGTTTGAGACCAAGGAAGAGAGCACGTTCAGAGATGGAAATGCATAGCAACAAAAAAGAAGTGCAAGAAGTAGGAACACATGATATTAAGGAAATATATACAAGTAGAAGTGTAAAAAGAAAATTAAATAGCTTAGAAACTATTTACGAAGAAAAGGATGATGTAAATGAGGATATTATATATATGAGTGCAAAAAGATACAGACGTATGATACAATTCCAAGAGAAGCCAACTGATGCTAAGATAAAGAAGAGGAGAGCTAAAATTAAAAGAGTATTTGGATCAAAAATCAGTTTTAAACGAAAGTGTACATCTATGCAAGTATTACTTGAAAAATTGAATGGTATTAGAGCTGAATCATCTTCAAAAATTCAAAATGAAACGACATGAATTAATGTAAAGGTATTAAGATGTTACATAAGTTTTTTTCATAATTACACGTAGGATATATTTTTAAGGAAATCTTTTACTAAATAAATATGGTCACTTAAAACAGTATATTTTTTTTATTTTGAGATGATAAAGAAGTACTTACAGTTATATTACGAATGATGTAACCAGAGTACATCGAGAGAACAGAAACACATTTTTTTATCTATTGAATATTTAAGCTTCTATATGATGCACAAAAGATTATATATTTATGTGCACAAAAACTAATTTAAATAAGATATAAAAACAACGATTTGTTCCTTTGAAAATATTCCGTTTGTAAACGCATTTATATTGTATTATATTTATGTATTATGTTACTCATAAAACTCCTCATACATTACAAAATGCCTTTCTATGACTATGAGCATAAAAAAGCATACATGTTCTAGTGAATATATTTTGAGCAATATGTAATGCATAAGCTATCGGTACATGTTAAAAAAGACTGAAATATAAAAACATCATACAAATATTTATTTAAGATTGTGTATTTTTCAAGAATAAAATAATTTCTATAATATATTTGGTCTTATAAATATATCCAACAATATTTTGTATTACAAATTATTTACACTTCTTGTTCAAGATGTATTAGAATGTATAAAAAAATAACTGTTTGTAGCTAGTAAAATTAATTAAATATATTTGCATGACATTAAACTATTAATACTTATAAAATATCTGATTGTCTTCTATGGAATCTGTATTACAGCACATTTTACAGAGGTTTTTGAGCAATCAGGATATTCTCTAATCATACCTTTCATGTCATGGTATTCTTTACTATCAACTTTAATACAAGCACACCTATACTCTTTTGAATCTGGGGATTCAAATAGCATTCTTGGAACACCAACCCAATCCCTCTCGATTCCTCCACTGACAAAAAAGAAGTGTTATAGCTTTCATTTCAATTTAACATTTTTTACATTGATTATACATACCTTCTTTTAGTGCACCATACTATGGTTCCAGAATCTGGTTTCCATTCTATATTACATGGTGGAAACATCTTTTTCTTATGTTCTTCTACAAATTGTTCTTCCTTTGCTTGTGATAACAGTTTTTGTACATTATAAAATTCTTCTGTTGGAGAACCATGTTCATTATAATATCTACCACTTAACTTTCCTATGTATAAAAAATAATATATAATATGTAATTAGTTTCTTATACTTAAAATATTATACAATGCAACTTAAGTCTATAAGAATAATTTATGAAACCTTTATAAATATAATTTTTGTTGTAAAACTGGACCCACGAATCAAGCATTTTAATTTGTTCAATTGATAATGAAGAGATATCATCTGTTAAACCTTTGCTATGGAAGTCTCCTGTAATAAATGCTAAAGATGCATCACAGCCTAAAATATGATAAATGAATGTAAAACTATTAGATGTTTTTCATATGTAATATCGTATCATAGATACTACCTGTGAATACATGGTAAGTGGCACCAGGACCATAAAATTTTGCACCTTTTGTAACATCAAAAACTCGACCTAATATTGAAATATATAAACCATCATCTAAATTTGTATATTTTTTAAGCTCATCTGATGTAAACACTTTTTCATCTATGTTTGCATCTAAATTTGATATTCTATTGAAATCAGAATAAGCAGTTTTAACAAAATTTATCCATTCGCTAATGAAATTAAATTGAACTTCATTCACATAATTGGTCGAGTATAAAAAGCTCAAAGATATGAGTAATGGTAACAACCAAATATACTTTGAAAACATAACTTTTATAACAAAATGTAAAAGAATTGTTGAATATAGATTAAGTATGTATAGGATGCAGATGCTAGACACCCTGTAAATAATAAAATTAATAAGAAAAAAGATGGAACATTGCAAAAGTAACATATAATAAGAATTCTTACAGAAGGAAAACTTGTGTTCGCTGACATCAATTTCCAGAACGTATAACACTCTATTCCATAACGAGAAGGAATTATAAGTGATATCAGAATAACATTTTTATAGTATAAACTACGAAACCGTAAAGTTATCTTTCCAGCAATATTCTTACTTCCCACTTTTATTTCACAGCGATTCAATATGTGATAGATGTCGTGCAGTGAATTGGCGGAATGTATAAATATGTTTTAATTTAACATTATACAAAACTAAACTCCTGTTATACAAATTTGAGACTATACACAGGTATACATAATTGCATTTGCATAGTTCATTCACAGTTCATTGTATATACGTATGCATCTAAGTTCGTGCTATTATTGTTGGAAATATTTGGAAGTAGGTACATACATGTCACTTTTTGGTCCAAGATCGGTTACAAATGATAATACTTGTTTATGTGATATATGATTAAAATTATCAGTTGAAAAACGTTCTTATGAACAACCACTACGTAGGTATGATCATTTAGAATAAGGATAAGATGACGCGTAGAGAGGGAAGCGGGACAATGCACGCAGGGCGGAAGTGAGAACCCATTCGTTGCAAATGGCAGACATATAATACTGTCTACTTATTTTTTTGGTGTAGCCTTGGCAGTGGATTAGAATTATTCGTGAACACGCATCATACGCTCTGCGAGATTGAACGTTTTCGTACATACATTGATTGCTAGAGAAATTGTACAGCAATGGCGAGGCTCGTGGATGTTTGGCGGGACGATGACCCGGTTGATTTGACGCGAAGACAAATGCCGTTGATCGTAGATGAGAATCTTACAGTAAGCCTAATTGTCTTTTGTCATTTCGAACGGTTTCGATCTGCTGAGAGATAAAAGTCCAAAGGAACTTACGTAATAGTATTCTACGATATTTCTGACTTAACCTAAACGTGGCGATAAATGCATGCGCTTATGCCAAAACTAATTACATGTACTATGATTGATATCTGTATCTGGCTTAATGATTGCAGATCGTTAACGCGTAACAGAAACGAATTTTTTATTACTCGCTGCCCAGTTTTTCTATGCGCTTGCGTTCATAATATAATTTTAAATTCGTTTGTTTCCCTTCGAAAAAGGAATGTCAAAATAGTATGTTGTTTTTTTCCCCACTCTGATTAGATAGACAGATATGCGAATCGAACGAACTAAATTATCAGAACATGAATGACAAATATTCAGTAATGAAAATGATGTATTACGTTTTGATACTTTCATTTTATACATAATAAAGTATAAAATGCATTCAAATATATACAATTCTATATAAAACAATTTGCACACGTAAACTTTTCAATTCTATACGGTTCACGGGTCTACATGTTAAAAGCGTGTAATATGCACGCATTCATCACAGATTTGGAATATTTTTATACTTAAGTAAACATATTATTTTTCCTCATATATATATATATATATACTTGATTTAGAGTATATAAATGAAAATAAATTTGACCATTTGATGTAATGTAGCGTTTAATTTCCATAGATGATTATGGATATAAATGGCTTGGAAGCAATCTGTGATTGGCCATTAGTTTGTGGTAAAGAGCTTGATGAATTCACCAGAAAACTTAATATGCTTACAAAAGATGAAATTAAGGCTTCCTTTGAAGTAACGTGCAAGGACATGCTTGCGATTTTAGGCCAAGTTGTACCATGCGTTGGTTGTAGAAGAAGGTATAATGAAACACTAATAAAATGTTTATACGTTATGAATAGGTAATTAAAAATTGTATTAATATTTTATTTTACACATGCATGTAGTGTTGAAAGATTATTCTAT
>SHCU01000006.1:1280506-1305382 GCA_004307685.1 Ceratina australensis
ATATATATATATATATACTTGATTTAGAGTATATAAATGAAAATAAATTTGACCATTTGATGTAATGTAGCGTTTAATTTCCATAGATGATTATGGATATAAATGGCTTGGAAGCAATCTGTGATTGGCCATTAGTTTGTGGTAAAGAGCTTGATGAATTCACCAGAAAACTTAATATGCTTACAAAAGATGAAATTAAGGCTTCCTTTGAAGTAACGTGCAAGGACATGCTTGCGATTTTAGGCCAAGTTGTACCATGCGTTGGTTGTAGAAGAAGGTATAATGAAACACTAATAAAATGTTTATACGTTATGAATAGGTAATTAAAAATTGTATTAATATTTTATTTTACACATGCATGTAGTGTTGAAAGATTATTCTATGACCTCATGAAATCAGGACATCCAGCATTAGATCCTTTGATGATTACACCTGAAGGTTTATTAACGATAAAGGATGAAATTTTGGAATCACCACAATTACTTTGTACAATGTTACAAGAACATAGGTACTAAAATAAAGTTAAACATTATATATTAATTTTTTATATGTATATAATAATTCTGATGTTTGTTACAGTACCAGGTTAAACAGTTTAGTTGAAGGCCAGCCCAGGAATAAAAAATCTCGAAGATGTGCATTACATTCATTAGAAGTTCAGCGCATGAGACCTCCGCCAAATGCATGGCAAGAAGTGTGGGACTGTATGGATTATTCATGTCATTTGGAACTCACATTAATAGAAAGTGATACCCTTGAAGCTACATTGGACACATATTTACGTAAACATCGGTAAGCTTATACATTGTTCTCTAAGGTTTTTACAAATTCTCTTGTAAGTTTTATATTACATACATTTTTGTAGATTTTGTGGTGAATGTCGGACAAAGGTTTTGCTGGCATTTTCATTGTTAACAACAGAACCAGAACCAGAAAAAGAAAAGGGCTATGTGGCTTCGTTGTACGCTGGAATTAGACGTTGTATACATGCCAGACATGTACATATCCCTACAAATCCACGATATATGGGTGACCTTATTGGACGCACGCAACCGGAACCCATGGGAAGGTATAAGACTCCAATTTTTGCAATAAATCAGTTGTCAAAATAATTTTTTATTTTTAGGGAGCGACATGCAAAAACTTTGGAAATTGCTCAAGAAGAAGTACTTACATGTCTGGGAATGTGCGTTGCTGAGCGTTTACATAGAGTTCATAGACGACTAAAAGAAGAGGCAACTGTGTGTAAAGTGTTAGCTGCTGTTGCAGTGGATGCACTGTCTAGGAATTTTCAAGTACAGCTACTAAAGTGTATAAAATATTATCAACGTGATCGATTTATTTCTGAACGATAACGTTGTTGCAGATGGCTGTAGAAGTTAAGCAAGGTTTTTCTCAGTTAGAACTTCTATATGAGGAATTAACTAGGGAAGAAATAGCAAAACAGCAACGTCGAGAGAAGTTACGTTTGAAACGTAAAAAGAAGAAAGAACGTCGATATGAAACAGAAGAGAAGGAAAATGCGTGTGATGTATGTTATTACTTATAAATAAGAAACTTTTTAATAGCCGAAGATGTTTAATGTGTTTACATAATTTGATTATTATTAGTGTTCGAACAAAAGGCAGAATGGTAATAGTGACACACCTTGTATTTGCGCGGATTCCAAGCCAACAACGCAGAATATAGATCAACATAAGGTAAATGATATTTATCATACTTGTTATTCTGTGTACTTATACAGGAACGTACAATTACATTTTTACTTCCAGTTACAAGTATTAGATCCGAAAAACAAGGGACCACCTATGTGTAAGTGTTCAGACTGTGTAAAAAGATCAAAATCTAGTATAACGCGGTCACAAAGTCAAACACAATTAGCATTCCCGAAGAAACCATCGAGTGTGCAGAAAAATACGACTAAAAAAGCTTCTACAGAATCGAAGACGAAAATCGCAATACATCAAACGAAGAAGAATAACGCAATTGTTAAGAATCTTTCGGAGGAGGAATTATTTGACGCGTGCGAATCGTGTAAGGTAATGACTCTATATATTGTCTTGTTATATGTTCTGTATATTTGATGAGCGCTATAAGATTTAAACATCTATCAATCTACAGGATTTCTCAGAGAAGATCGAAAATGATCATTGGCATGATCTAGAAGACTGTAAGGATCCTACAACTAAAGAAATTGTAGATGCTTGGATAGGAAAACCAAGCAAAAGATGTAACATGTGGATAGCAATGAAGAAACGTTTTGAACTGTCAATTTCGGAAAGAAAAAGTCGTTCCTCGAGCGAACAATCGTCGCAAGATTGTGGCTACTCTTCAGAACATAATATAAGCAGCTCTTCTCTTCCCAGTACTCCTGAAGGCTCAGAAGTAGCTTGTAGCGATGGTTGTTGCAACCATGAGAGAGACTGCCATGATATACGACCATCAAATAAACTTGTTCATTCCAGTTCTAGTATTTCCTTATTAAAGGAAAGGGGTGGGGGTTTAACCCTCACACAAATGTTAGAAGTGTGTAATTTGATATGCTCCATATATTTAAGAAAAAATGGGATTTTATTCTTCAACTAATTTACTTGTTTTTCAGGATTCCTACTTATCAGGCGATGAAGAAAAAGAAAGTTATATTCCAGCAGAAGTAGTGTTGGAATTTAAATCCCGAATGTGCCAAGTTCGTGAAAAACGACAAGAGCTTCGTCAAACACTTAGAAAACGTTTTGCTATTTTATGCAGTCATCACAAGCCCTTTACCATTCCTAATTAAAAATTCCTACTAGGTATTTTTACTTAATAGGATACAATCTTTCTTTTTTACATTGTTTTGCTGCCAGTAGAGGAAACAAGAATGCAATATATGTGTTTCGGATAATTGTTGTCATTGGGTGTCAACCTTCCTATGTGCATAAAATATCATTGAAGATGTATTCTAAGAACATCATATGGTATGGTTTATCTGTAAGCAAAGAATTGCATGTAATAAACTAGAGGTACCGAGAAACAATTATATGTTGAATTTTGTTGTTTTCTACGCAGCTGAATGTTCATGAAGATAAAAGACATTTGTAGATCGAACTGTAATTATAAATTAATGAAATTAAAATATGTAGACATACTACGTTAACTTTGGAAATTGGGTTGAAATTGAGTTACTTTTAGGACACAATTACTAAATTGAAGCACAAAAAAGAGGAGTATACATCAGTGTTCTGAGTTAAACGAGACTGATTCTTGCGTGCTTGTATAATTACGAGCATGTATAAATTATCAAATTTTGACAAATCACAATTCACTGCACGTTACAACCAACTGTATAAAAAGATAACTTCAGTAATTGCTATATAGCTTTATGAGGATTTTATTTTTTCAAAGATAGAAGGTATGTTTTTTTTTCTGTAAAATGAATGTAAATGTTGTAATAATGACATTAGTAGGAATATATTAAAACTTAATACAAAATAAATATTGCATTCCATACTGTATTATGTTATTTCATATTATATATTTTTCTGTTCAGTTTTTTGTACAATAACATATATAAAATTTGTTTTTACATGATATATTATACAATTAAGTTTTGTTATATATTACATAAAATTATCAAAACTTTTCAAGCTGTTGTTTTTACAGAATTATACTTTGTTATGTCATACAATGAAATTATGCACATGTGTTTTTCAGATGCAGATGCATGTATTTATTTATGTACATTAGGGAATGACTAGTTTGTATTATGTCGTATATTATTATGCCCTCTTTTTAAAAATAATGTTAGTATAATAATTGACTCATTCATTGTATTCTGTAAAGCACAAACTTGCATTTGTTCCTCCAAAACCAAAAGCATTTTTCAAGGCTACTCGTTTAGAATCCACGTTCCAGTATTTTTTTACATTAGGGGCAAAATTTAATGATGTTTCTATATCTAAATTATGTAAATTCAATGTTGGAGGAATCACACCCTCCTTTATTGCTAGGATTGTAAAGATTGCTTCCAAGTTTCCAGCTGCCCCTAATAAGTGTCCATGAGCGCCTTTTGTACTAGTGACTGTCACATTTTTACTGTGTTGTCCCATAAATGATTCTATTGCTTTCAATTCAATAGCATCGCCCAAGGGAGTTGAAGTTGCATGTGCATTAATAAAAGTTATATCTACAGTTTTTATCCCAGCATCTTTTACAGCCCGGTCCATAGCTAGTATAGCCCCAGTACCATCTTCACTAGGTGCAGTTAAATGTGCTGCATCTCCTGATAAACCATATCCTAATACTTCTGCATAAATTTTAGCTTTTCTTTCAAGAGCATGATTCAATTCCTCCAGTACTAAGATAGCAGCCCCTTCTCCCATGACAAATCCTTCTCTGTCTCTATCAAATGGTCGTGAAGCTTCATATGGAAAATCATTTTTGCTAGTGGATAACGCTCGAAGCCTACAGAAAGCAGCTATAGCAAGCGGACTAATGCATGCTTCTGCTCCACCACATATCATAACACTTGTTTCACCACCACGGATAAAGCGAAATGCATCACCTGCAAATTATATATGTAATTTACTTATAATTATACAAGATTAAATATCTAATTTTGTTGAAATGTATAATACCAATTGCATGTGCTCCTGTTGCACATGCTGTTGATACAGAATGATTTGGACCACGAAAACCATATTTAATACTAATCTGTCCTGCAGCCATATTTGGTAAAATCCTTGGTACAAAATAGGGGCTAACTTTGTTATATCCTTTTTTCAAGGATTCGTATGTTGTACATACATCAACCAAATCTATCATTCCAATTCCTACTGCTACACCTGTATCTCTTTTGTCTCCTTCATCTGTTGGCTTCCAATTAGCATCATTCACTGCTTCCTCTGCAGCTATTAAAGCATATGCAGTAGCAGGGCACATTGTCCGCAACTCACTTTTTGTAAAATGTTTGTTTATATCTAATCCATGAGGTTCGTTTTCCTTGGGTACTAATGCACCTAAAAAATAGTTATATTCATCTACATGTATCTGTAGGAAATACAATAAAAGCATTAAAAGCTTGTGATATTCTTACCAACTCTGCAAGGCAATTTTTCATATTCCAGATCAGATAATTTAGTTATCCCTGACTTAGATTCAATGAGTGCTTGCCAGGCATTTTGTGCTCCAACTCCAAGAGGAGATACTACTCCTATTCCTGTTACGACAACTCGCCGCTTGCATCTTAAAGCGGTTGTTAATGCACGATTAACAGTAACAAACGGAGTAAACATTTGACCGACAAACACGTATATTTTAAAAAGATGTTTAGATAAGTTGTATATTATTATACCATAAGTTTTTCTAAGTAAAATCTCAGTTTTATAGATTCCTCAAAACCACGTTTTAGTTTCATTTTAGATTCAATAATTGATAAAAAATAAAAGTTTTTCTTTGAAGAAAATGTAATGAAAATATTCTTCCACGGCGCGTTGCGTATGTGTATGTGTATTTCGTTACGGTAGTTTAATAAGAATTACTTTAATGTATAGTAATCCTCTGGTAGATCTCCCGGCCAAATTATATTTTGTAATTGAACGATATATCTTTTCTATGATTACGAAATATTAAAATCCTTTCAACATTTTAGTAATTTACTAATGTCTTTGTTATTTTTATGTTAGTCGCCTGTGCAGCACCACCTATGGAACGACGTATTTGTTCATATTTGATGCAGTTTGATGTACCAGAGAGAAAATCTCTTCTTGTATCATCCTCATTCAGCGTGATATAAGGCGACAATTAAATTTTTATATGTGTTTTATCATTTACTCTAATTCTTATTTATATAGTCATTAAATCTAGTATACTTATATATGGAGTACACGTATGATTAGAAATAAATTCGTATTTTCTAATATAAAAAAATTTAGACATGATTGTACTTCAATATGGCGAATCGCGACAAAGGACGCAGAAAGTGGGGAGAATTTTTACAAGGTACCTAGCAAAAAAATATATTATTGAATAACATAAATATCTTCATTTGCAATTACGTGGTTACATTTTGTGCGGAGTAGATAATAAATATGTATGCCTCTTTTCATTTCCGTTGAGTGCATTCAGAGAGATAACCTCATCAAACAAGCTAACCTAAAACTACAACGGGAATTATTATGCTGTGATATGTTGTGAAATTTAACCAGAGTAAGAAATAAGTTTGGTATTAATTGTAAGTTGACAACCTTTCTAGAAGTTGTGACTTTATTTGAACTAGTTCAAGGTTACATAATCTCTACTTTTGATCTTCATTAAATGATATACTATTTGCAGTTACTGTCAGGAGTATCAACAATTGCTATTGAATTCTTAGATTAATTTGAATGTAACATATTATTAATATCGGCAGGTCATTTACAATATCGAAGTTTTGTCATTTAATGTACGTTATCTATAATGTTTATAGTGCATACATGAAGACTACTACAAATATAGCCATTACAACTAACTAGTTCTTGATAAATATTATAACAAATCTGATTAATGTACATAAATGACTTATGCACATAAATTATTTACAAAGCTTTAGTGTACAGTAAAAAAGAAGGTTTTAACTGATCTTAACAATAATGTTGTGTAAATAATGTATAATTAAGTTTTTCCTTTGAAAAAATATTTGGTTTAGCATTCTTTCATTTTAACCTCATAAATAAAATTGATTAAAGAAAATATTTATTTTGCCAGATAATTCACAAATAGAGAAGGATAGATCAATGGGAATGAGAGGTGGAGGAAATAGAGCATCCCAGGCTTTATATAGGCCAGGAAGTGGACCTCTTAGAAAGTCGGGTAGACCTACAGATGATCTAGAGAATGAAAATATCTCGCAAGAAAAACCTAAATCAAGCTCCGTCCAACATCACTTAAAACAATCACAACTCAATAGACCCAATCAATCTCAGAACAGTCCACCATCGTCACAAATTGAAAATGTAACAGAAAAAGTGAATGATCTAAATATTAACTACAGAGGTATTACGAACATTGAACAGGCACAGGGGTCTTCTCAAAATAGCAATTCTGGAGATTCAAAAAGGAAAACTAAGAAACCAGAGCAACAATTGTATGTACCTAAAAGAGTAAAAGAAGCATTAGCAGAGCAAGATATAACAAATAGGTAAATGGCTGTAAAAAATGTTTGTTCTTTTATTAACAAAAACTACGTGAAATGAATAAAAATATTATCCTTATTCCTTAGATCTCCCAATCAAGGGGGGTGGGATCGGGATCAAGACAGAGAGCATAGCGAGGATCGTGATTCTCATTCGAATCGTAGTTATAGAAGTGATAGTCAGCGTAACCGGTCAAATGGACGTGGTAGGAGAAATAGCGAAAGCAGAAGTAAAAACAGAGATGATCATGGTAAAAGATATTCGGGTAACCGGAGGTCTCGTCATGGTAATGAAAACGAAGAGCGTTGGCGATCTGATTCTCCTTTATCTAGCAGCAGAAGCCACAGAAACAGGAAAGATAATTCGCGTGAAGTCAGACAGGTTGGGAGTATATCATTATTGTTTACCAGATGTTATAGTTCAGTTCGGGTAATTAATTTTTAACGTTCATTTATTTAGGGTTCAGAACCGCTTTTTGTAACAACGAATCATTTAAATGATTTTAATCGTACCAGAGATACACGTAGTGTAGAACCTGCAGGACACCCAGAAAAATTTCAAGGCAAACCACCATCTGGCAAATGGGGTGGTGGAAAAGATAGTTTACCAAAAAATATGAAGATAGAACACTTACCACCAAGATTGCAGAAGAAATATCTTATGGACAATGGTTTGCCCCTGCCACCAAGTACATCACCCTTGGAGGACACATGGAATAGCACTGATGTCACATTTTCGGTAAAATTAACTCTCGTGAAACTTACATAAATTGTGAGATACTTTCAAATTAAATAATCAATTTAAAGGCATCAACCAACTACAATTTTCCACCTGCAATGCAACATTCGCAAACGATGCAAAATTTACCACCATCTGGTCCGCTTCCTCCGCAACCTAACTGGTCCAATACTGCACCTCCACGAACTAGAGGTAGAGGTAGACTCAGGCCAGAAGACTTAGAAAATTCCACGAACATATTTAGGTGCGTTACACCTGATCAGTATTCAGCTCCAAGTTCTAGATCTCATACACCAAGCCAAGAGTACATGCAAAGGTATATATGTTTTTATCAGACCTGCCTACTTTGTATATTGTTAATTATATTTTATTACCTCTAATTTTAATGATTTATGATAAATAGGTCTTATGATCGTCGTGGAAGCAATAGCACCATGTATACTAGTATGGAGAGTTTGAGTCGTGCAGATAGTTCAATGATGCCACCACCGTCGTCGGTGTCACCTGTTACTTCATTACCTAGTGCAAATAAGCGTCAAACATCGCCTGATGGTCATCGTCGAGTCACTTCACCACCAGAGGCTGCCCAATCTGTTCAAACACAAAAGATAAGTAACACTTTCGAATGTACCACCATGCAAGATAAGAAAAATGGTCTGGAAAATTCAACTGTGACTCCGAAAAACGAGTCTATTAGTACTACATTGAATACATCTCTTGACCACCCATTTGATTGGAATGAAGAGGTTGAACTGACTGAGAAGTTAGAGGCTGAGCGTGCAAGCCGCAGCTCATCTGTACTAAGTTTGCGGGAAAATGTTAACGCATTAGGACACAACGAAAATACAACAACCAGTCATGGTCGAGGTCGTAAAAAAAAAAAACGTGATAAGAAGCACGCAGAGCGTGGCAGGTAAGTGTTGTTGGACTATTAATAATAATGTACATCAATAATAAAACCTCTAACGTTTAAATTTATTGCTTGTATTTTCAAGAAGTAACAGCAGAGATAAAGTTCGTGTTAATAGTCGTGATCGACAAAATAATCAACAGAATAGAGAAAATGATAATTATAATAATAATCAAAAGAACAGTAATACCAGTGGTAGGAGGTATGACAGAAGACATCGTAATATTATACAACGTAGCCGAGAATCTAGTAAAGATAGAAATTACCGTGGTGTCAACCGAAATTTTGACGATCTCCATAGAAACAGGTATGAAATATAAAAAGAATTACATTTCATATTATATTGTATTAATTGAATCAATATTTCATTTTATCAGATTACCCGATCGGCATTTAGATGAAAATTGGAGAACAGGGAGAAAAATGTCAACTTGCGAATCAGATGATGGGCGACAAACACCTAATGTTTCTTCGCATTTAATTTCGAACACTGTGACAACGCATCAAGCATCACCCAGTGGATATACAAGCTCTCATACACCAGGTGTTTTAGTATTACCTGATACTAGCCAGTCCCCGCCTAGTCATCCAACTCCACGGCAACAAGGACAACAAGTGCAAAGGACGTTATTTGATCCCAATAATCCTAATAAACCAATCGTTATTACTTCACCCAATAGTAGAGCAGCTGTACAAAGGCAAGTAATTACGTGAAAAATTACTTTCGTTGGTTTCAAATTTATGGTAATGTTAATCCATTTATCAATTACTTTACTTTTCATAGGGAGAGTGAAACCACGTTACAAAGTTCAACTGTACCAGTGTTTCAATCTCATGGAGGCATTTCTTCTACTCATCATAGCTTCCAAGGGGCGCACTTAGATGGTGTACCACCACCGTATATGACAAACGACCAATTTGGAAATATAAGACCTCCGTGGTACGATCCTTATTCTGATAGGTATGTGAAATTTATGAATTCTTCGTGAGCTATAAATCGAAATAAGTGTGACAAAATGTATTGTAATTTGGAATTTTTTGTTTGATAGCTTTCGTTTAGCCAAGAATCCTTACTTGCTTTTGGATATTGAGCGTGCCGATTTAGAATTGCAATGGATACTAAGTTCCGGTGGTTTCACGTCAAATTGGGAGAGAGTTTTGTACATAAGACAGTTTTTACAAGACAGTTTGAAAACGCTGCTCGAGACTGATATTAAATTTTGTCAAGTCGAAAACGTTGAGCAACACTTTTGGAAAATACTTTTTTATAATATGATTGAAATGCTACGAAAGGGCATGCCTAAGGAGAATTCCGAAGGGCGAGAACATTACAAAAAAATCATGCTAAAAATTATTGATGATGGCACTGTATATTTAGAAAGCTTATTAACTGTTCTCGAGACTAAATACGAATTTAAAGTGGACGCATTTCTCACATCATCAACTCTGCCTAAGGGCCGCGGGTTCTTAGGCTTAGCCTTAGTAAGCGCGCAAAAGATATATCTATTTTTGGGTGACTTAGCGAGATACAGAGAGCAAGCAAATGAAACAAACAACTATGGAAAGTCAAGGCAGTAAGTACAAAAAAATATATTACATCGCATTGGGGGAATCTAGTGTGGTTTCATTTGTATTTGTATTTTCTTAGGTGGTATTTGAAAGCACAGCAACTTAATCCAAAGAATGGGAGGCCTTACAATCAACTTGCAGTGCTGGCACACTATGCTGTATGTATTTTCATACTTAAAGTAACCGCAGGATAAAAAATTTAATTTTATAATTTCCTTATAAATCTTGTTTATAGAGACGAAAATTAGATGCGGTGTATTATTACATGAGATCTCTTATGGCATCCAATCCCTTCCAGTCCGCGAGAGAGAGTTTAATAGCACTCTTCGATGAGAACAGGAGAAAGGTACGACAAATATTGAATATTGTACTTCTAAGTTTTGTATTAATACTAACTTTAATAATATTTTGATTTTGTTTTGCTGCCAGTATCTACATTATGTAAGTAAATTTCGATACTTGGTGTGATTTCTTTAAACAGTAATCACTACCTCTTTTAATTGAAGCTTGAATTAATAATTCCCTACCTTCAAGCTACCTAATATACTTTAGTTTCACGTGCGTCGATTTTTTCTGTATAGATTTTCTGTATGCATTCACCTATCTTTTCACACGCTTATGACTTTCAGTTGAACATAAAGCCGGTTTCTCTTTTGATGATCACAATTACTCTAGAGCAAATCATTCTACGGTTGAAACTGACGGTGTTCTTATAGTTAGTAATTTAAAATAGTAGAAGCATACACGAGAAATAGTAATGTATAATTCAATTATTATAGAATAGATAAACTTTGCATTTTGTTGCGTTTGAGGCACTATTTTCGTTAGTCTATAGTACACAGGTGATTAGCATGCATCTATTTAAACAGCTATAGTATAATAGAAATAGAAAGATACAAACATTTATCAAGCTTTTTATGTTTCACAATTATGGTGCTTGTATCTTCCATTAATATTAAAGAACAAAATATAAAAGACCTAACGGCATACAAGCACGTTAAGGGACTTTTATACAAATTATACAATGACCTCTCATTTGCGCTATACGCACTACGCTGTTCACATTTGAATTGATAACAGTATGTATGATTAAATTCTTATGTATTGAACAGTATGAATCAACGGAACGAAAACGGAAAGAGGAACGGGAATGGAAGGAACGTGCCAGGATGAAAGAGAAAGAAGGCGCGAATAATGTCGGTAGTGGATTGAGAAGAGAAATTTGGATTCATCCTGGTGGAAGACGAGTTCGTCGTACAACTACTGCAGCCACTGCCAACGAAGCACGTCTGTCCCATAGTGATTTAGAAGATTTGGTTCAGTTAAGCAGCGTTGAGGTAAATATATTTTTTAAATGAAATTGATTGTTTTTTTCTTTCTTCAATCTCTTATTTCTTTTATCGTTATTTATTATATGGATAAAATTGAGCTAAGTTTAAGTAGCATACCATATCAATTTTTATTTTCCAGAAACTTAAAAGTTTATGTATTTTATGTTGTAGGTGAATAAACGTTTTGTCACATCTTACCTTCACGTGCACGGAAAACTGATCAACAGGGTAGGGTAAGTGATACCATTTTTTATATTCAGATTATTTCACATTTTTTAAGTAATTGTATGACTTAAATCTGTATATGAAAAATTGTTCTGTTCAATCAATCTGCCATTGTTAAAAGAATCGTAAGCATATAAGCAAGGGCGAACCAAATGTGAAAAAATTAAATGTCATGAAAAGTTGTCTGATATAGAAATATTCAACAGCCAGGCACATTTAGTATAAAGAAGAATTATTCTGTTTTCATCGTTGTTCAAACGCACACTTGGCAAGGTAATATAACGCGAATACACGATGTGAAACGTCCCGTTTTTCATTCAACATGTTTGGCTGGATATAACTGTTATGTCTCCCTGCGTAAATACGCTGCGGAACGTTAATCGCCGTCTTCTTGTGTTTGTTATACGTTTTTCCGTGTAACATCCATCTTGTTACTTTTCTTAATTCCCGATGATTTTTAAAATTATTTTATGTTATCAGGTTTTTTCTTTATAACATATATATTTCACAATGAATTTGTACTAAACGCGCATCATACGATTTCGTTGGGCGGTGTGGTTCTCCTTACGTACCATCCTCTGCTATGTAAGGAAAGTTTTAATAGCTCCCAATAGGGCTATAACAGGGAATTTCTGTCTTAAAGGGTTTACCATGTAACTTCGCTAACTGTACAGATTGTCTTGCATCATATGATTGATTGCATCATAGAGGTTTCGGTATGATGCTGTCGATGTATTGCTATTTATATGAGTTACAATATAATTATCAGACGCGTGATGTGTTCACGTAACAATTTTCATTGTACTTAAGAGGTTTCATGAGCCTCGAGAAATAGTATTTTAGTTTCAGGAATCCAGAATCCATTGCGTTTGGCACAAAGTTATTGACCAACAGATTGACATGATACTAAATAAGGACAATTGAAATATAAAAGAACACTTATTTCACATATTTTACTGCATGCGCAGTAGGATTTTTAACTTTAGGCATTACAGCTTCGTAGGTCTATGTTTGTTGTCATTGCACCATCTGCTACATTTGACGAAAGACTTAGTAGGTGTTTTCTCGTATCTCTTTTCATTCTTGTTTTCATCCATCTACCTGTTTTTGATTAGCGTCTTCTTATCCTAATCTAAGATTTGTCTTACTTTTCTTCATGATGAGGAATGAGTGAAAGAGAAATGACCTTGACAATGGTCAACGCATGTGGTTAACTACGTTATACCCAGCTGCCAGTCGACGGACCGCCGCCCGTAACTCGTAGCTTTGCGGTAGCGGAGTTATTTGCGACGAGCGTCATCGGTTCGGTGAAGCGTAGCCGAAGATGAAGAGGGACACGCTTGGCGTAGTTCACTAGCGCTCGAGTCGAAGGTGTGGTTGACTAACTGTCCGACTGCCCGACATTTGCATCTCGTAAAATGCCGTACACCCTTCCCTTCACGAGGTATCGTCTACTATGCTGGGCAATGGATGCTGACACTCTTTCTAACAACATTGGTATGCAAAACGTTATTTTACTTAACTAAACGGCTCGAGAGATAGGGAACAACAGGATAGATTTATTGTCATTTATTTGATCTAAGGGTTTGAATACACAAAATCTTCTGTACAAAAAACGTAGATAAGGATTTCGTGCTATATTATGATTGGTCTATTTTGCCATGAAGATCAACGCTTCCCCAGCAATTTTTAAAAAGTGTGCTGTCTGTTGATCATACCGTTAGAGAGGAAACTAGAAATAAAGAGTGAATTGGATAGAAAATTTTATCGCATGTTCTCTGCGTAATGGAGAGCGAAACCGATACTGGCTTATTAAATGCAATATTCCAAGCTATCGTAGCCTCTCGTAACATGATATTACGAGCAGCCTAAGAGCGTCGCGGAATATAATAAAGATCGAGTAATCTGGAAATATTGGTTCATTCCCAGCTGCGTGCATCGATAGTTGTATTGCCGTCTTACAAAAGTAGCCATACTCAGTAGAAGCATAGATATATTTCAATGAAATGAAAAAAAAAATCGATGAATGTACAGTAGCAGAGAGATATGGCGCGATAAATGGCAAAAATCTTATTAGTATCTTTCAATTATCACGATGTATTCTATCGAATAGTTTTTCACGTGTGGAGGAAGACGTTTCTTGATATAGCCTGCGGTGTAGATTGGGTGGCGCTTATGATTAGCGAAACATTGCAGTCATAATGAAATGTATCCGCCCGATTATTTTTCTTGATCATTTTTCCTCTATCCCTTGTCGTCTTCTTTTTTACGGTAGCTTCCTCTACCTGGTCTTAATTCGTTCTCTGTTCCTCTTTGGCACCGTGATCCCTGGAACCCTGTCGAGCTCGGCCGTGGCCGAGCGCGGTGAACGCGTATGCTGGCACATAACTTCATGTTTTCTTGCACGGCGGTAAAAATGTTAATTGACAATTGCGTGGCGCCAGTGGCCACCGTCCCGTCTCTCTACCAAGCTACATCTCGCAGTGTACCACGCCGCCACGGCATCCTTGTCTCCTCTTCGTACTCAGATATATACAGGGTGTTCCCTGCAACGAATATCCGAGAGACGTACTCGATTTAAATTAAATCAAATTTTACCCGAAATTTTTCTCTGGTTTGCAAGCAAACAATTCTTTGAATAACTGTTGATCTTACTTGTTCACATTTATGTTGCCTTTTTAGTTCTTTAAGTTGTGAGAGAATAGTTGACGTTAAAATACTCCCAGTAATGTTTTTTGTCGAAGAAGAGATCGTGATCTGTTTATTAAATATTGAAAAGTGTACAGAAGTTCTTGCTTGTTTACTGTTGAACACCCTATAGGTGCACACCTGTGCAACCGTATATCCGGTGTATCCTGGCTGTAACGACCTTGCTTACGGGTATCTCGCAGACATCCGTTTAATTGTAGCGATGCCAGACGCGGTGTGTCATACGTGATAGTCATAAAATCGGCGTCGATATTCAGGCAGCGGCCGCGCGGTGCGATTTATGCCCGGTGGTACCTCGTGGTAAAAAGGTGTTCTCTCATAGTTCGCGGGCAAGGATTTATTCGCACCGGACGGCCGGTTTCTTCGTGGAATTTATCGGCAACCAGCTTGTTTTTCTCCGGTTGGACACGCGTTCGTCCCAGGCTTTCTAGAAAACCGTCCGCGGATCGTCTCCCGGCTTCTTCGACGTTCGATTCACCGCTGAAGTTCGTGCGATGGGGCGCTCTGCATTTCATGTTTCTCTTTTTTCCCCTCGCTAGGTGCCGTGTAGAGTACGTAGAAGATGATTGATAAATTGATTTATATTTATTGGTTTGATGGACTAGATGTATGCATGGGTTATTAATGCATCTTCCAAGAATTGAAATATTTTCAGTACCTCGTAGCACGTTTTTAGAGAATTCTTACTGTCAGTTATAATGTTATTAATCTCTTTGCATAGGATTAAAATAACTCTTATCCGTAAAGCAATACATTAATCTTGTTTTATCTTCGCTAACCAGAAAACTGCATGTACTTCAAATGTTTATAAAGTTTAGACCTTCTATAAATTTTAATTTCATTTTCTCGGAACACATATTGTGTTAATTGTGGCATTCATATTTCTTCGTCTCGTTAGCGATCTCGTTCAGCTACACGATGGATTTCCTAAATTCTGTGGGGGTGTGAGCCACAATTATTCAATTTCCTCGGTCGATTCCACGCATAATTGGTTTCGCGGTAATCAGGAAGCGAAAAGGAGAACGGATCGATGGATGGTACGGCATGATCGCGGGTGCACAGAGAGGACAGATGCCAGGTCGGCTGCTTGGAATATACTTACGATCTATAATTGGAGTTGCTGGTATTACTAACCAGTACTATTGGTTAGATGGTTGTTATCGCGTGGTACGTGCGTGGCATAAATACACGTATTTATATTGCCTCTCGATCTTTTGACCCATCGAGTAGCAGAGAAGTAAAGGGAGAAAATACCCGGAGTCCTAGAATTGTCTTATGGTGTGTTGCTACGTTGCTGCTGGTACCGTAATGGATTTGACGCATTACGGGCCGAGTGTCTACTGTGAATTATACGCCCTGAACGACGATTTCTATGCACCGTGTGTACCCTTTCTCGAACTGTTTACTCGCATTGTTCGTCATATTTCAATGATGCTAGCCTATCTGTTATGAACATTGAACTTTTTATAATCTCTCTTTACTCAGATGAAACAACATTACGATTAACCGCGTTTTTTATTTGTCTTCGATTAGTTGGCATTCTATTTCTGTCATTAGAGGAGTTCTTAATTATCGATCCCGTAATTATAAATCAGTGCTAAGAGAAAAAGTACGAGGGGTAGGAAGAGGATACTCGTAGTTTCATAACACGTGTAAAGTAAGGGAGGAGAGCCAGTGGCCTCTTTTATTTCACGGGGCATAGGTAGAAAAAGATGAACGAAGGATGAAGGAAGGAAGGAGATAGAACAACGTCACGTATACAGATGCAGAAAGTTAAGTAGCACCAGTGTAAGATACGCTATCCGCTCTAAGGCTCCGGCTGCCTAACACATATGGGAATCCTGATGGTCGTTTACCCGCGGCCCCTCGAGTGACGACCCCGCCCGCTTCAAGGACACCCTTGGACACCACAGCCTCGTACCAGAACCCGACCATCTTCAACAACCAAGTGCACGTATACATATATGCATCGTGTGCCATGACTATCTGGATTCCTGTTGCCTGTCGATAGCCTCCGATACCCATTCCGAAGCTGTCCCCGGCTACCGGTTGATGAACCTGTGACGAATGATCCCGTGATCTCGATTCGCTAATTTTTTGTCTCCCTCTTTGTGTCTTTTAATAGTTCACCGGATCTTAAAGATAGACACTGGTTCGAATCGATATATATTTTTTTACATGGATACCGAAAAAGCTGGAGAATAGATGTCTAAATATTCTTCATTCGTTCTACCCTTTATATCGTATCATTTAACTTTTTCTCAAGCGATACCTGTGTACGTGTATATGAACCGCTTATAAATTCGCAGAATTACTTCACTTTATCGATAAAATAAATCAAGATCCGAATCACAGTTACCGAACCAGCTAAATCCCTAATTTATTTCTCGGCCTTGTTGGCTAGTACAAGTAATTCTCATAAATTTCCGAATCCTAATCTGTCTCCGGGATTAACCGAACGGCAGGCACTTTCTCCGGCAACTTCTTATTCAAAACAAGATCCCCGGTATTCCAACCATCGTGTCGGACTGTATCCTCGGTTGAAAGAAGATGCACATTTTTATCATCCCCTTTCTCACCCTTTACGTTCCACGGTTCCATAATGGATGTTGATGCTACTTAGTCCCTTAAAAACCGAATACTTGTCTCGCCTTAATTGAACAATGACTTCTCTACCCCAGGAATCCTCTTAACCCAATCCATTAGCTATTTTTACCTAGGTATTTGTTATTTTATTTTTTCAACATTTATCATTTGTTTCGTTTTTTAATACTATTAGTATAAATTCGATTTTGTTTTATTCATACGGCTTTGACGCATAATTTCCATCATGTTGTATACTGTCAGGACGAGGTGTCTTTGACGATGAGTGGAGCTCCAGTCTATCATTGGTTCTCGGCATACTGTATAACGTATCTGGAAGTAATAATGTCTGCTCTTAACTCTGATTTATGACGGTCAATAAAGAGATCATCTATAACACCGCGAGCCGCTTATTAAGCTTTGGCTGCTGTGCTGCCGATGTTTACGAACTCTGTTTGTTCCCTCGTGGCACTCACCGTGCTTCTCTTAAAACGATACGATTCCCGAACTCGGTTTTGCACCGTGCACCGGTACATATCAGATTCTGGCGTTCACGCATAGTTATCGGATCGGCTCGCAGTCGTTGATTAGAGCCCCGTTGTGATCGCCCTATTGCCGTGCAACTTTTCGAGTGCATCCGTTTTAACCCCGTAATCTCGATGTCTACCTGAAACTGCATGGTCACGGGCTACACATCGCTCCCTGTTGCGTGCAACGGTTGTTCCCCGGATGATGATGATGATGCTCGATCGATCGTTTTTTCGAAGACCCCGTGCAGGCTAGTCGCGAAAATGCTCTCTGGGATCGTTCAGTTGCATTCAAGTGGGGGATAGGATTTCTTGCTTTCTGTTTGAATCGCATGACTAAAAAGGGGATAAAGGAGCCGTCGAACCACGAGATTATTATTGGCAGTTCTTGTTTAGCAAGAGGAAATAGTTTGCTGGAATGTTTGAAATTTTTTGATTCACGGAAATTGGTAGGTTTTGCCAAATAGGTAGGTTCAAGATGTGTGCTGTTCAGCTTCCGACCGGCTAAAACGAAACAAACAATTTTGACGATTGCTTTATTGTAGGGTAGTTGAAATAAACGTTCCGCGTTGCGATTGTAAATACAGGTCTATCATTTCTTTCATCTTGTTTCAATGACATCACGGATCACGAGAAAAGTATAGCTCCCCTAAAATAAGACTGGTTAGCTGATATCGATTAACTTTTTCATTTGTACTGGATGCGAAAAATGCGGTTAACATGCTAGATGTTTATAGACAGTTTTTCTTAGACAAGTTTGACTCGGTAAATTGAAATGCATCCGTAAGGATGCCTGTGGGATGTACATAACAAGCTTATTGCGCCTATCAATCAAGGAACCTTCGATACTGACGCCTTAGGCGATAATAAAGAGCCTTTAAGCCTGACACCTTATTATAGACCGCCTAGCTTCTTGCGCGTTGATGACAAGATAGATTTAGAAGTAATGCGTATCATTTCAGGCGCACTTCCTACTATTTCGAGCGTTCTGTTTCATCCTGAGGTCGGGTTGTAATGGGTGCGGTGAAGAACATAGCGGTACTCGTAAAATATCGAGTTGTTTGAATTATTACTTTCCAGCATATTTATAGCTTTAGGATTTACGAATATAACAAAGATTTTTTGTTAAACACGTTGTTGTTTGAAAAATAGAAAATCATTTGCTCTGGTTTTAATCAATTTGTTATCAGAGTATCCTTAGAGAAGTAAGAAATTATGCAGCATTTCACTCACTTCATGATGCGCCAGTTTAGTTATTCAATTTATTCATGAGATGCGAGACTAAAATTGCATGTACGAAAGTGGACGATTTATGTGAGACAAAACTCTGTTGCATGTTTAATGAACAATGTTGATACTAAATTATGGCTATAATTGCAGATGAAGCAAGTCATACAAGAAGATCATGCACCTTTAATCTTGTAATCCAGATAGTAATAAATATGTTAAATCGTACTGATCTCACATGCTTGACCATGGAATCGGAGAAAGTGAGGACAACATGTTTGCGTTCGATGTCTGCTGGTCTCTCATTCTTTTCTCGCGCGAAATTACATTCTTCGGGAAACGTAGGTAAATCATACCTGCGGATTATGCCTGCGTCACGGGGCTCTAATTTATCGGTTTGATCTCACATTGGGTGGGTCTCGTGAAGATGGCAACGCGTGTTCCCGCGCGATGAGTTATCATTCAAATTGTAGGTTTCGATGAGCCGTTTAAACGGCAATCTTCTTTACAGGTTTTAACAACGGTGTTCGAAAAAAAACTGGCTTTATTTTATTGCAACGGAGGCTGCTCGATGTTGCATGATGCTAAGTGGTTCCCTCGGTGCCACGAGCATTGCTTTTCATTTAAATTTTTACTCGCTCCGTAACTTCGTTACATAAATCATCGCCTTTGATATGTACAGTTTTCGTTTATCATCTTGCTAAGCTGGAAATTGCTGTAAAATTAATACGCCCTTCAAGAAACGAATAATCGGTTTTAAATATACTGTATCATATTGCTGCGTATATCTTCAAGTAGATCGATCAATCTTGCGATTGTATCAAACAAGAATGGATGTTCATAAATAAACGTAAGCTTGTTCATGCCCATAGGGATTGTGTACCATGTACGATATTTATAGTTAGCAATCGTTGACTCTAAGTTAATAGAAACTAGGATAGCTGGTGAACCGAATGTTCGCCTAGTGGAACTCCACCTATGGATGTCAGTAATGTAAATGTGGCTCGTTACGAAGTAGAAGGTTCCACCGTGTGGGGCAACGCGCGGTAGCGTTGGCACCCTGACCTTAGCCTCTTACACGTCGACCTTACTGTGCCGAGGTGATTTCCTGATGTACGTCTTTCCTTCGAAGTTACCAATTACTTATTGAGAGAACTAGGCAATCGCGACGGGCACCGTAATTTATAGCATTCTTCGTTCAGATAAACGTAAATGCGCATTGTGTGACATTCAATGATAAACCTCGATTTCAAACAGTATCTTGTATTTTTTTATGCATCTCATTAATGATGAATATGGGTGGATTTAGCGATAATAGAATACCGACATCGACTAGGGAAGGTTGAATACAAAATTCAAATAAATTAAATATTTCCACGAGGAGGCACTTATCGTATGAGACTTTTAATTTTTAGATTGTGATACGTATATATTAAAAAAAGTAGAATATAATTAGGACACTAGTAATATTTTACAAAATCGAGTATAACCTACGGTATCGTTCTGTGCTAGCATATATATTATAGAGTCTTCGTCCTAAATCCAAGTCGATGATCACAATCATCTACCACATATTACCGCGCGCAATCTAAACCTGCGGATCATACTTCCCACGAGAAATTCCCAAGAAGAGGCAGAAGAGGAACACCAAGAAGAAGACTCAGAAAGAGCGTCCCAAATCCAGGTGAACATGTATGCAGGTGTACATAGTGCCGGTAATGGGAACGACTATTCTAAGGCAGTACACGATCGGTGATCAGATTTAAGAAAAATCAGGGTCCCTCCGCTTGGTAAGTTCGAGGATAATCCGTTACTGCGATTATCTTACGATCAAAAGCGGCGAAGTCGGTCTGCGAATGGAGCATACAATCTCTCTCATAAGTATGAAGACATCTCACGAATAATATGTTTGAAAAGGAAATCGGCTTCAGATTTTATTGTCAAGGCTGGAACATAGAAAATGGGATATCAATATATAAGTATTTTGATAATATATCTGTAGATACATATCGCATCTCAGTTTGTTCCTGTTTTCAACGTGTCTTATTCAAGACATTTTCATAACTGTTTTTCGTTACCGGTCCTGATACTTATGAGCGGGAGTGTACATGAGGATAGAGAAAACTACTATGAGAAAGACGCAACGGACGGAGGCGAAAGAAGAGAAGGAAGGAGACGAAGAAGCTGGAAACTTAATGCTCGTGGTACCGCGACCACGCCATACCACGCCGCTGCGGCGCGTCGGTATATCGGCAGAGGAATGGTTATAGTGCCCGGCCCACGCAATCCGTGGGTCATGGACCATGATCTATGAAACACACCAGAATGCCCCGTTATGCGCTAAAGTGCAAACTTGTTAGTCATAGAGTTGCTCGGTGTCGATGGGACATCGGGCACCGTGCGCTTGCCCTCTCAATGCATCGACGCAACCAGCTCGTGCTCGAAGGAAACCTCGCCGGAGGTGTAGTACTTCCCGGGCTCTCCCTTCCCCGTTTCAGTCCGCGTTGGTGCCTCTTTGTACTACGACTTCGAAACACAGACCGCATCTCCGTGACACAGCGACCGCGGGTCGTGGGGATGCCGTTATGCCCTAAAGTGCAATTCTCCATCTTCCTTCGGCTTTCCTAACTCTTATTCCACGTTCACTGGGTCGCACTTCCTCTCTCTTCTTTTTAATGCGTATACGTAGTGAAAATGGTCTCATCTAGAAGTTCTTCGAGATTTTATCGATCTACTTGTGTTTCATTTGCAATTTTGATTTTATTTTGACTCTTAGCGTATAATCAAATCGATAAAGACTGTGCAGAACAACTCCAAAGATTTTTTCCTAGAGCAATCAACGATATAATCAACGATATCCAATAACTCGCACCTCCAAATTTTGCGATATTCGCACCTTGTTGCAATTAACTTCGAAGGCACGTAAAGTGGTCATCAGCATTACAGCCAATCAGTTACTTCCATCGTAAAATTTCTTACACGTTAGTAGATTACCAAGATTAGGCTAACGGAGAGAACTCTCTTTGCTCGCGTTATCGGGCAACCGCGAGTCGGGGATACTAAGGGTTTGCTAATGAGCAGCCACCGTGCGCACGATGAAGAATACTCGTCCGGTGTTAATAATTACACTGTGTTTACGGTGCTAACGCGCGCAAGGTGGAAATTGAACTCGCGAGCAAAACGCAGAAGTCTCCGATCGTTCGGCCAAGTTTGCGTGCCGCAAGCGGGTCCCGTCGGCCACATCGGCGTAACATTATACATACATACGCATCCTCGTGTAATTACGACACGCGGATGTACACGGCTGCGTGCTAGTTCGCGTTCAAATTGCCTGACAGGACTTTAGTGGTAGATAGGTACTAGTTGAAAATCGAGCGGGGATTATCGGACCGGCAGAGCGATCGAAGTTAACAAGAAAAAGCGTTCGTGTATCGTCGTCTCCGATCGCGGGAAGTGATTTTCTAAGGGAAGTTCGTGACCCAAGAAAGATCTTTTTTGATTCTCGATAAAATTCAGCTTGGAATCTCGTTCCAACGAGTACGAGATTCTTCACTGTTTTTACAGGTGATTTCATAAATTTCTTCCTCGTACCGCGTTAAAAGGTTTATATCCTCGGTCTTCAATAATCGTTTTACGACGCTCAATGAGAAACAAATAACTCGATATCAAATAACGTTGTTACTACTTCTGATATAATTATACATTTATTTTCAACGTGATAGAGATAATATTTAATAATAATTGATTGTAATAAATTCTGTTAATAATGATACGAATCGTACATTGATTCCGATTATTAATACGATACTTTGGCTAATTGGGAACGTATCATTGGAATATCATTTAAATACGCAGAAACATTAATATGTTTCATCAGAATTATAATGTAAATTATTTTACTTTTTACGAAACTTTAAATTTCTAAAATCGTGAAAGGGAATTGACAGGATTCAAAATGAAGGTATTGGATTACATGGGAATAATCGTGCAATGGAAATCATTAAATGAGTGAGATAAATTCGAGTGTACAACTACGGACAATTATTCTTAGCTAGCTACGACTTATATTTATGCGTACGTTTGAAAATTTGCTGTCTACGTGACATATACATAAGCCGGAGATAGCCAAAAATAATTCGTAGCTGTACTTCTCATCGTATTTTATTGTATACTGATATCGATGATCAATGGACAATTTTAAATACTTCCTCTCTGTTAGTGAAAATGAGGTTGAGGCAGAGATGGCTACGCGAAATCTCGGCGGTTACTACGTGGTCGTGTTTACAAGAAGATAACATAAGCGTTCGGTGAATCTTGCGGGCGCACCGGCGACGTTTCCCCTTGTATCATTCGAATACAGCGAAGCAGGGTTAATGTCGCAGAGAATAGTTCGCACCGCGCCGTCGCGATGCTAATTCGTTTGCCTACGTTTCGCTTGGCTCTAATTTCTTACTTGTCAAAATCAATCCTAACGATTACGCTTAATTTTCATGTCGAACAACCGCTGCATTTTACATTATCGGTTATAGATATAAATTTATATATAACCAATGGACATCAATTTTTATATAACTGAATAATGATGTACCTTTCTTGTTATAATAAGTTTGACACAGTAGTTGATGCAAAATTTCATATGGTTTGCAAATATTTATTTGAAACCGAGATTTAAAAATAATCGTCGGGATTGATCTGATAGTTTATCTAGCGTCCATTGTGAAGTTTTACCAGCAGCTGAAACCCATGAAAACCCGTCTCGCGAATAACGTTCGCGAATTCGTCGGCTCTTTTGAACTTCTCGCGGCGTAAAGATCTGTACCGGAGCTGCATTCTGCGGATGCGAGGCTGAATCGACTCGCGCGCGTAAGTTCCGGTATATCAGATGTTATAATTTGTCAGGAACAAACTCGTCGTCCGCCTCGCTCATTCTTTTCTTTCGGTCTTTTCGGACAAGTTACAAAGAGACACTCGGACGAACTTCCTTATCGCCAGTCACACCCACGTCGCGCCGTGTCTGGATGATTCCACCTCTAATCATTTGGTGGACATTTTTCAAATACATTGCGCGAATAAGTTTCGTTCTCAAGACAAGGAAGTGAGAAAAATCTGTTTTAAAGTTTGCGGGTCATCGTCCTTCGCCCAGACAAAAATATCTGAAATATGCAGGAGCTTTCCGGTTGACTGATACGTGCCACTGCTTCCCTTTCACTTAATCATTCGCCCCTGTTTCAAAGTCTGACAAATTTCGTAGATGCTATTTCAGGGATCTAACTGCTCATTTATGTATATTGTCACGGCGTTATCATTTTCTCTCTCGATAGATATAATTCGGTTGTAAAAATACGCTTCTACTTTCATGAATAGAAATTAAATTGATCGTACTCATTTTTTCCTCATTCCCATTAATTAGCTTGTATATATGCATATTTATTTATAATTTATATATATATATTTTACAATTTTCGTTTCAGAATGGAGACATTTCAAGAAGCTGGCGTGCAAATGTTAAAAGAGTTCCGGGCGCTACTTCAACATTCGCCGCTGCCACTTCCTGGGACGCGACTCCTCCAGCTTCTGGCGCTGAACATGTTCGCGATCCAGTCGACGCAGCTGAAGGGTAAGTCGAAGTATACATCTTTCTTTCTTATCGCATGTTTATTTGATCTCCGCCTTCGTGGTTTTTTCCCGTCACGATTCGCAACACGTGACGTGGAAATTCGGAAGCGAAATTTTCGCTGAAAATGGGATTGAAGGTTCTGCAATCCGTAGTTATTATAGCAGAATTATTCATACAGCTGTTACACGCAGATCACGTTGCGAATGGTGTAGAATTTATATCTCGCTGGATCGCAATTGGAATTTAGATGTATTTATATATAAAACGGTGTAGGTGTACCAGTTTATTG
>SHCU01000006.1:1325208-1335367 GCA_004307685.1 Ceratina australensis
CTCGTCGCTAATTTATACCGCGGATGATAAATCCTCTCATGAATGAACTAGCATCTTCATCGATCCGCGTGCGACGCGTTCGATAGATGGCACGTGATCAGTTTCGCGGGCAAGCGAATTTCTAACGAGGAAATGACATTAGAATTTTCGAAATAATTTTTCTCGTTCATTCGTCCCTCGAGGGGAAAGTCGAGGGATTTCGCGTGTTATCGTTACGTGAATCGATTTCCGATCAAAGGGGAGTTCTTCCCATCCCTGTTCATCTCTGCCGGTCGCTCCCTCGCGAATAAACTATTCTTATGCGCGGGATCGCGACGTCATGAATTATTCCAACGACTTCTGGAGCCGGGCAACTCTCAGGGACGATCTGGTTGTCTCGGCTGCTGCAAGAAGGAGTTCGGAGCAAGGGAGGAACGGGAGAGCGGTGGGGAAAGAAGGCCACCGTTTCCCTAGACAAAAGGCATCCGCTACAAAAAAGAAGCCACCCGATTCACTGAAGATATCGATTGTCTTTGTCCCCCCCGCGCGCGTTTTCCAGATAACTTGCCAGGAACTCGCAAGAAATGTTCGCATTTCGATGCGATCGGTGCGTCGACGGGTTGTTTCGATACATCAAAGCTACCAGCATATAACCTGGAACTTGCTGGTATCCTTACATATTGTTTTAATAAAATTCTGATCTGTGTTAAAGACTATAAATGAACGCAATCATATTTATGGAATACAATTTTAACCTCAATTTACTTAAATGTCCATAAGGGAAGTGAAACATTAAACGACATAAATACCGGGATCATTTCAATATCGAAATGTTGAGTTTACCCAGGAAACAGAGACAACCGATTGGTTGTCTCAACAGAAAAAGAGACTCGATTTCACATTCAGGCGAACCGGCAGATTATACAACTGGCCGTAGACCGAACGTAACATCACCATATCGAGAAGTTACGGAACGTTTGCTAAAAGCGGGCGTTCGGTATCCCCTTCTGACGGTTCGGGGATTGCAGCAGGGAACGTTTCTCGTTATATACGTAAACTTATGGATGGGCGCGGTCCGCAGACTAGGAGCCCTCGTTGCGAGGATGATGCTGGCGGCCAGTCAAGGCGCGGGCAAATAAAAAGAGAAGGATCTGCGCCTAGGGCAGTCGTCCTTGCCCTCGCCGGTCGGCCCACGTCAAGGCCATCTCGCTTCAGGCGCATTGCACCCGTTTCTCTTTCCCGTTTTTATCTCTTCGCCGCTCCTCTTCCAACTTTCACCGCGTTCGTTCGCTCCGTTCCTGCTACTCTTCCACCGACGTTCATCTAATACGCTGCATCGCGCCACTTCAACTACCCCAGCGCGCAGCAGCCTCTTCCTCTTTCTTATTTCTCTCCGCGCGCTGGGTGTATCGGACTCTTTATAGGGTTTAAATTCCTTGCGAATCCGACGCTTTCCCAGCTGCACGAACCGCGACGATAATCGAACTCCCAAGCTTTCTCCGTTCAAAAATGTGATTCATTCCTAAATCACTTTTCTGATTTTTAAATGAACGTTATATAACCAATTATTTTTCGATCGCGATACATCGTTCCTTGCGATTCTTTTCAAACGAAGCAGACATTCCACGAGACGATTCCTTCTTATGTCACATCTTTCCACGTTTCATTCTCTTTCCCGGTCGTGACTGTCGGCGACAGATATCGGCTCCGATCTTTTTGATGCGCTCCTACTTCCCTTCATCATTCAGTACCTTTCCCTCCAGCGGGCGTGCCTGTCCTTTTTCAAACGTTTCCTTTCTCCCGTTCGCTATAAATATCCGGCGAGGTGTTATTTTTAACTCGGGATCGCGCGACACGCAGCAAGCACCGACAACATGAAGCGTCGTAGGAAAGGGAGGAGGTCGAAAAGGTTCTCGATGCGCCGCGGCGTGGATCGATGCAAACGGGTTTCACCGGATATTGCGTGCGTTGCACCTCGTGACAATAAAGTACCGAGATCGAATTTTTTTCTCCATTACGTCTATCTAACTGCCAGCGCTTTTCACTGTTACGCGCCGGATTCAGATCTATCGAAGTTTTGTGAATTTGGTCATATGGACAAGAACACATTCGTTCAGTGTTCTTTAGCTACCTGAAGGCCTAAGTAATATTTGATAAAAAATACCATGATAATTTTATTATTTTCGCGATACACGAACACTTTTGACAATTATCTAACTAAATGTCTAAAATTTTTACATTCTCCAATTGTACGCCTAGTTAACTATCAGTTTAAGCAGATCTATTTCCTCGTTTGGCATTCGTTTCTTACCGATCGCATCTTTGATCTTTCTTCCCCGTCTCTTTTTTTTCTTCGTCGCACCGTTGCAACCAGCAGCGATCTCTTTCCATCTTCGCATTTTCTTCCTGCAGCGTGTTCTCTGGAGCATGACTCCGGGCGTTGATTAGCCCTGCCTCTTCCTCCATCCCTCCCCGCGGCTTCTCCCTCCTCTCCTTTACCTTCCTGTTTTTTCACCCTAGCTCGGTGACCTTGCGAAGGTCGGGTGAATGAACAGTGTTACGAGAGAAAGAGAGAGCGAGAGAGGGAGATAGGATGACGCTGAGCCGAGTGAACTTTTTATTCCTGTAATCGTACTCGGTAGCAGCGATTGAACGCCGCGTCGGCGTATGCATCGGTCGCAAAAACCTTAGCCTAGTACTTGCATGCGGTTTCGAAATACCTTATAGTTCCATAGAAATCTTATCGTATGTCGAACAGGAGGGTTAGCATTCTAGGATTTCATCAGACGTTGAAATGAATACGCTTTGTTCGCGAATCATCATATCGCGGCGCGCAAATCACGCGTGTCATTGGATAATCAACGCACACGCTTGCTCTTTTGTCGCGTGCGTGGAATTACAATAAGGGCAACCGCAATTTTCTTGATCCGCGGAAAGACTCCTTTTGCGGAGGCCGCACGCTTCCGCGGAGGAAACGTGTCGCGTTTAGTAACTTGCGGAGCTTTCCGAGATTGCCCGCGGGTCATATGGGTCATCGCTAAGGGTACATGGCCGCGGTTCCATAAACGCTTGGGACACGCATGTTTTACAAAATATCGTTAGTTTTTCCTGAGTATCGTTAGAATTTGTCCCCGCTTATGCACCGAGCATGAACAAGATATGCAAAGCGAGGTGATTTATAAATTTTGTCGAATTTTGTAATTCATATATGTTTTATCAAGGTTTAACAGTGAATTAATAATAAACGTGAAACGTAGCAGGGGTTTGAAAATTCGCCTTCGTTTATGATAATTGATCCAGGCGTTGCCTCGATATACATAAATATTTTTGATCAAAGGGACCAATAAATAATCGTTGACATGGAAGTTATACGTGAAAAGCGTGGCCGGCTCATTTCACAGTAAATTACCGAAGCGAATCCGCGCGATTTGGCTTTCATTTGGTAGCCAACCCATTAAATTGCGATCGCACATACGTCATTACACCCGCGGACTGAATAAGCCGACTCTATGATTAATCGAGAGAAACGAGTACCACCGCATCATCTACTAAATGCGCGACGCCATTTGACTAATGATTACGTACGATCTGTCTGCCCTTCGATAATGTTCCACCCCATCTCTGTGCTTCATGTTTTACAATTTATTGCATCGACTGCTGGTGACATTTGAACAATTTTTTCCCTTTATTTCGTTATATAAAATCAAATATTAAAGGGATTGTGTAATTGATTTTCATTTTTCGCTTTCAGATTATTTTATTTTACTAGAATAAATTGTGTCTTTGACTTTATTGTGACTGTTTATATATATATATATCGGAGATATTACGGAGGCTCGATCAAGTTGAACATGTTTATGATCAGTTATAGAGAATCATTGCTGGTCATGAGGAAGTTATGCAATAGAGCAACTATTTAAGAAGTACAATACTGAGAAAATCGCGTTCTCACGATGAATCGTATATTTTTTAAAGATATCTGTTGCATGGTATGCGTTATTCATCCGTACGCGTTACAAGGTAATTGTCTGTTATAATTGGAGTGTTATCCAGTGAAACCTTTACTATCAAATCAGATAGGTTACTAATTATTAAATACCACATTATATCAGTTAAATATTTCAATAACTGCGAAAATGAAGTGAATTCTCATCCTTCTCACCAATAACTATCTTATATTGCGATTTTAGAGTTAGCAAACAATGTATATTTCCTCCCCTGTCTATTCTTAAAATCTAAAAAATATCGTTAAACAACTATATAATTTTCATGTCTTGCATTTTTGCTTTCAAGTCGAAACCTATTTTATCTTCTCATGAGTAAAATTTTTATCATCTTTTAACTTTTAACACAACGGTAGATGTGTAGAAAACTTTGTTAGTCTTAGAACATCTCTGAGAAGAGAAATAAATCAGGGTTCTCGATTGATGCATATGTCGTCTTTGTAACGAACTTCACGTATATTTTCATCGAAACGCACGATCCGAAAGGAAAAGGAAGAGACGGATGATAAAACGTACGAGAAAAGTGACAGGCATCGACGCGTTCCTAAGAAAAACGGAAGTCTGGTCGTGACTGGTAATATCTACTCGCATCCCTCTGTCATTTCCAACGTTTCCCGCTTTTCGCATCGTAATTCACCCGTCTAAAAATAATCGGCTAGACTGTTAGAAGTTGAAACGTTCACACGTAAACCCTTCTTCTCATAGTCGTTACTTTTATGTCAGGTTTGGACGCGCGATAACCCGATTTCGCGAGCAACGTAAAATTACAATAATCCATTAATTTTCCGCGGCAGGCGAGAGGTTAATGGTAATGAAATCGGCAGATTCGCTTGTGAATGAGCTTAAGTTTCGAATCCCGTGGCCGGGGGCCGCGAGGGTAGGATATTACGGATGAATATGCATGAGAGAAGAAAGGAAGGCCTGTTCACAGTTTCATTCCGCCATACATCAACGGCAGAGACCACCAATTTTATTTAGCCGGGACGACGGTATGTGCCAGGTTACGTATCGACCGGTCCTCCCGTGCTTCTTCCTGTCTCCCTCTCTCTTATACGTGCTGCACCAAGCTCGTGCTACGCGGCACGTATTTACATAACGTTCATTTGAGGCACGTGGATATATCTTCAGCATCGGCGGCGTCGCCCACTTTCGCGCGCGACATACTTTATGGCCCATACCTTTTATTTCGTCGAGGGTACGGAAAAGAACGCAACCACGTAGAATTTTATGTTCCCGAGATGCTCGCCTCGCCCAATCATTGCCTGACTAACGATTGCTCGGAAGAAGCTGAGTAACGCCGCTTTAAAATAAAATACGAGCATTCGTTACCGTTACCAGTTTTTTTCTTCTCAATATTTAATTCTTCTGCGAATTGATAAAGTATTGTTCCTATGGTCACCTCGTATGATGTAGATTATAATTCGATTACGGATCGAAAGATCGGCAGAAAAAGAAGGCGAATTTTAATCACGGTCAATCGTGAACCGAGGCTGTATTGGAAGATGAATCGTGTCCGGCGTACGTTTTAATGGGAAAGATTAATTATATCACATCTGACGTTGATGAATCGCGCGAAATTTTTCGCCGAGTGAAATTGGCGCACGTGAAATTGTAGACGCCGCTTTCATTAATTCTAACGAGCCACTCGCTAACGATCGTGTTGCTAATATAGATAAGGTAATCAGAGCAACAAGATCGTAAGTGATAGTGGCGAGGATAGGCTATTTTAAATTGGACTATGCTGAGAGATGGGATGTCTTACCGGTATAGTTAAAACTTAGGTATTGAACAGGACTAGAATGTACAGGGATAAAATTACGTGGAAATACGCGGCTGAGGTACACAAAGCGTGTGATCATGAATCACTTTATTTCTTCTTAATCAAAGGACAATCTACATCATGGTGTTTTATTCGTAAGAAATCTCATTTTAAGCGCAGTCTCTACAGTGTTGCAGTTGTTATCCAATTGCGGTCGCTCTGTAAAAGCCTTCGTCACTCGATTTCCCTACGACATTGTCTCATCTTTCATTCGCACTTTCGCTTCTTTGAAAGAAGTGCAACCATCGGAACAAATCGGTCCGCGTGTGTCGTATGATTCGACTCGGTCACGTTACAGCGGTTTCCCTTCGTGCAGAAATTCAGAGGATGGAGCAAGTTGTCCCGCGGGAACCGCATTGCGGATAAAAAGGCAGGGTGGAATCAGAGTTAAGGAAGATCTTGCCCTTTCTTCTATCTTTAGGGAATACTCGCATTATTTCCGATTGGTTTCCTGTGAAAAAAGTCAGGTTCCCACGTTGCGGGCTGCATGCTACGTAGAATAGAAACATCTCTTTTGCAGATAATCGTTCAATTATTCATCTTTACAAACGTACAATATTGTTTATTACTTCTACTTTATGTTCGAGATACAGTGGAACGTTGTTCATGTCTCGTGAAATGTTAATGTACACGTATCTGAATATTCTTGACAAAGTTTATTCTTTGTCAAAATTCATTGAAATCTCTTTACCCCTTAGAGAACTCCTTGGTGAGAGCACCTCTGTTATCTGTTTCCGCGCTTCAGAGGCGTGAAGTATTGCACGATGCTTCGAGGTAGCATCATAAAATCGCTTCAAATATCTTCAGCTTGATTCTCCCTTGTGCCGGCAGCCCATCCGATGATCGCTTTCTCGGACGATGAAAGGAAACACCGGACGAATAAGGGAGCCCGCGTAGTCCGATAGAACAGTGGAAGTTACGTATTCGGAATGCCTTGCGTCTCTAAAATACCTCGATGTATTCGGAATACCTTTTGTGAAGCGAACAGCAGTGAACGAAATCCGCGTCCATTCCGACGGTTGTTGTTGCTTCGATTCGTTTTCGATCGGGAACAAAGGCAAGAACGACGGAGTGATACATGTCTGAACACAAACGACATGTTCTACTTACTGCAGACTTTCATTTACAATTATTCACTTACAGATATTATGGATACATGATAAGCTTCAGTGAATGGTAATAGCACAATTCTTTTTTATGTATTCTTTAAAAGAATATTGACAAATAGTAGATACTCGAGGCATTTAATCATAATTCACATGGTTCATTTTTTAAAGGCAAAAGCAGCAAGAAAAGGATGATAGGATTCTTAAAATACAATACCTGTTCCTTCGATGATTTATTCGGCTCATTATAGTAGATGATTTAGTTTAGTTGTTTACTGACATTTGCTACCGTCTGTGATAAATAAGGATCGCTCTCATGGATCGCAGGTATCCTCTTAAAGGATCTAGGTGTCTGGATAAAAATATCCGTCGATCGATCAGTTGATTCTAGGAAGGGTGTCAGCAATTTTTTCTGATTCAGAACTGGTATTTTGCTTAAATGCGAACATATATCTATAATGTCGCTCCATGTTAAAATAATACGTAAAACAGGAAAATCTTTATTTTGATATTTTGTGTTTAAAAAAAAATAGATCGTTATGAAAGATATAAATTTATTTTTGTTTAAAAGACAGAAAGTTATTTTAGAACTAGAATCGTACAGCATACGAGGGAGGAAAAAGATTTGTTTTATTTGTCCACGGCAACGTCGGAAGTGTCGATCGGGTTAACTAGTTAGTTCCAGGCAATGTCCACGATTATTACCACGGGAGTATCATTTTCAGACATAATTATAGGAAGACAGACTCTTCCTGTTCCCGTCGCGTATCAGCGCTCAAATTAAACCTAGAATGTTACATGGGACGCGAAACACGTCCATAGAGAAGAGGCTGAACTGATACAAAACTGTCCACTGTTCCTCCTTTCATTTTCTTTTTCCTCCCTGAACGATGTTAAGCATGTCTCGCTTGTATAATTAAAGTTCAAATGAGGTTGTTCGCGGCACGAGGGAACTCCTATCCATTTGCTTTTTTGCCGTCGCGAGGCAACTCTTCTTCAAGCTCGTGTTCGCTGTTACATTTGGCTGCATGAAGGCAAATAATTTTGTTTTTGTGAAACTTAGTATTCAGTTCTAACGTTTCTAGTCTAACAATTTTGGGTATTACATAAGGAAGTCCATGAACGTGGTAATTGATGAGGAATCACATTTTCAATTGTCACCCTCTGATCGTTTTTCTCTCTTTTATTTTTCTTCGTGTTTCTCTCCTAATCCTGGCAAAATCTCTGTCTCTCTCTTTCTCTCCTCGAGCACGTAGACAGGACGGAATCATGTCAGCGACCTCGCAAGGCCTCGCCAAGGTCGTACGTTGAGCTCTCTCCGGATTGGCAGCAGAAGCTATTCAACCACCACCACAGATCGTGGCAGCGCCACCACTATTCTCGATGCCACTCCGATCTACCGGCTTCGTGACTAATTTGCAGACGAATAAACCTCTCCCTCTATCCTTTCTTCTTTTTCTTGCCCACCTTTTCTGCCTGGTGCTACTCCTCGGAGTCCTCCTCTTCTTCTGCCTTCGCTGCAGCCTCCGTTTTCAGATAGGATATAAAAGATGATTGCTACTGGCATGATTCTCAGGCATCAGTAGCTGGACAAAAACCAGAGTCGATGTCTTCGTTAGTTTCGATAGAAATAAATGGCCCACGCAAACTTTCATCTATTACTTATTCGCATCTGGCTTTCACAATTAAATCAATTTTGTTCTTTCATTAATTCATGTAACACGAACTGTGTTATATTGTATCATCGTTTTGTTAAGAATTAATTGTATGCTATACTTTTCATTACACGTAATGCAAATACGCAATCGTAATGTAGTTGATCATTCTATATGAAATTCAAGCTTGATGAATCCAAGCTGGCGTGCGTAACGAAATCTTAAAGAGAGGCTTAAACATAGTGTAAGTAGAAAGAGTCGAAATTAGTCAGACAGGGACAGCCCGGTCTCTTGATTCACGTGTATCTCGCAGAATCCTTAGCACATTCTCGAAAGCGATTCGTGTAGCGGTAGTATGGTGGGCATGTTAACTCCCCTCTGTCCGAGGGTTATCGACACGCGCGACCGCGGCCCACCGTTTTCTCGCGGAATTTATCAGCGGCCGCGGCCCGACCGGCGCTGCGCCGGGATATCGTAATCGGATATCCAGCTAGCTGACTGGCGCCATTTTATTAAATCGTCCTCGCGAACCGCGCACCATTCTCCGGACCCCGGATAAACCAGTTTACGATAACTTAACTCGCGTACACGAGCAGCGAGCATAACGACCGGACCGGCTCGCTCGCCCGCTTCTCTTCCTACGGATTTCCTTTTATTTTCCTCTGTCCGTGGTCCGCGTGCGCGTCGCGCCTCTTACCTCGGACCGTCCGCGGAGAAAAACCGGCGCCAAGGACGTTTCTCGTTATTTTCGGTGTGCACGAGGCCTTATAAACGTTTATGTTGGAGTAGAGAAACTGAAAAGGATTGCCATCATTACATTAGGTTTCTCGTAGCATATTCGAATGGTCAAGTAGTTTAACCTCAATTACATCAAAAATTAAAAAAAAAAAAAAACATTTTTTTTGTCTCGATTTTGTGGGTATCTCGGTGTTAATTATTGTGGAATTAATAGTTTGATGAATGTGGCTGGAGTTCTGATTTCGACTGCTGCAACTGACACTTTGCAACGAGGCGATCAGTCGCTTGATTATGTGAAACTTCGGTTACGTTGAGAGCAGGTATAAGGTCCACATGGCGCCAGGGTATGGCGGCCAGGGCGAGTTTGCCGTGGCGCCAGGCGCCTCCCGGCGATCAGCTTCTTTGCGTGCCACCGGATCCAACCGTTCCCGCCGATTGATGCCTCTCGTTATATTCGTCGGCAGTCTAGAGATACTGGAATCATCAATTTCCTGGGTAATGGGAACTATATGTACGTTGGCTCGTAGCGCCCAGGCATTAGGGATTATATTCCTTTCGAGGATGATGATATGACGCTCGCGTGTTTCGCCTCACGCGCGTGAAAAAGTAGAAACGCTCGATGCCGGTGTAAAGAATCATATTCGTTGCTTCTGATATCTTTATGAGCGTGTGTTTAAATCGAGTAAAAATTAGGGAATAAAAGCACGTTTTATGTAGAAGATAAGAAACAATAGAATTGACAGTATATTTGCTTTAATCACTTGAGTTCGATTACGTCATATATGTTCGCACATGGTCCAAAGTTTTAAAAAGTGAGAACATTTGCGTCGTGTGTCTTTTCGAAGAAGGGCGTAATAG
>SHCU01000006.1:1344913-1367807 GCA_004307685.1 Ceratina australensis
CCCCCCCCCCCCTCTTAATCTTCTTCTTTTCACCTTCATTCATCGAGTAACTTTTGATCTTTGCTGCGCGCGTGTCTGAGACCCTGTACGTAATTGCGAGATCAATCACTGTCGTCATTCTTTCTTTCTCGTTCCCTCTGTTCTCTTCCATGTTCCTTCCTTGTAATACTTATTACTTTAGAACTCTGATCTAGTTTTGACACTCATGTAGGGCACAATGTGTGATCGTCACTTACAGATATAATGACTCCGGGTTAGTATTTATTATATTACGCGATCGTACAATTGTCTTCTATAATCCAGAATGGAACATCATCTCATAACAAATATTACTTCAAATCAATATCGTCAGTCAAACTGATACGTGCAATTTCTCAACGACGCGTGACGCAGATGTAAACATCGTTTTTAATGTATGCTTGACAATTCTGGTACGCTACGTGACTCATTGTTACAGTGGCTAGGTTTTGTATAACCTTCCATCAAGTCGCTAAGACCTTCGGGTATCCACGTAATTTTGTATCCTACCTTGGCGATAGGAGGATACACGCGCATCGTAACTCGATTAATTAATACGATATCTCGACTTTAGAGCAAAAAGCGGTAAGTGCGCGTAATGAAATCGCGGATGCGCGTTTCGGTTGTCCAATTACGTTTAATTAACTGCGTCGACCTCGTGAAATCAGGAGTGTTGCGTCATTGCCGGCGCGACGCGTTTCGAAAATGCTTATTTCATCATTCAATAATCTATTTGTCTTGATAATTATGCAATTTCACTATGCTTTTTTGGCATTCTTTGTTAATTTCGTTCTGCGAAAATCTACTGTCGCGGCAAATACGTGAGTACATTCTCGCACGCTACATCCCTTTCTTTGTATTTTCTGTTTAAATGTTCTAAATTTAATTATTATTCTTCATTTCGGGTGTATGCTTGTACGGTCCACGGCCCGAGTGTCTCGCGGTGAAACGTTAATCCTTTCAGTCCGACGTATCTATCCTAACCAAGCCCTCGCGTGATTCAACCGATATTTTTCACGTAGGCGCGCTAGCTTTCAATAAAGCCCCCGCAGAAGTCGATGATAATTTAGCGATAAAGAGGTTTGCCGATCGCAGGACGAAACGGAAATGTGCACGGGATGTACGCCGCGGGTGAGAGAGAACAGGGAGACAGAGGGAGACAGAGCGCAATTAACAAATGACCTTTCATAACGGCAATCGATTAATTCCCGGCACTGCGAGGCCTCCTCGTCGCGTCGTGCGCGTTTTCTTTTCCATCCGCGTCCCGTCCGTATCTCTGCCTCTCTCAGCCCGTTTCCCCTTTCCTCCTCCTCTACTGTACTTACTTACCGGCTCTGCACGCTTCTTTATCGCCGCCTCCGGGGGCTGTGCACGATACCATCGAATGATCGATAGCTTGGAAAATGATCCCCCGCGCGCTGCCATTCATCGCGGTGAAAATAATTAAACGGACGACTTTGGATTTACAGTAACACGGAAGTAAGCCTGGCTATACCTAAGTACGATGCCGCGATGCGATGCGATGCGATGGCTTACGCGCGTGCAAGACCGCTTACCGACACCTCGTATATTTAACGATGTCACCGATACGCCGTTCAATGAACGCGAGAGGCGTGAAACTATGATCTCCTATTAATTTTGATGAGATCGAACGGAACACGATTTTATTTTTCGCATTCAGATCGACTTGAGTCTCACCATTCTCTGTTTTTCTACGCGAATCCAACAGAGGGATATGATACCCTTACGTGCTGTCGATTTTCTTATTTAATGAAATCTGTTCAATAAATCCTTACGAAACTTTAAATCCTCGAAGGAGCACGCTTATTAGATTTTTTATTTTGATCAGCATTCTGTTTATTTTTCATTAGAGGCCAGGAAATTCGTTTGCAATAAGTAGCTTCTAGAATATTAGGTTAGTGAGTAAATAATCGTAGAGTTTAACTTATTTATTAATGACAAAATCCGCAAACATTTAGTTGCTAATCCAATATTTTCTGCGAAGGGTGAATCATTATCTGCGGTTGGATTTTGTTCCGGTTTCTCGTTACGCAATTTCAATACGATAGCTGGATACGCGTTTAACGATACAACTTTGACTCATCTTCGATTTGCGTGCTAAACGAAGATAATTTTTGTTTGGTTACAGACCGCCCGGTGATGCCTGGAGCCGACTGGCAACGATGGTAAATCTCCTGGAAAAATTGAATTATCCGAGAACGATTCTCATCCAAGCTAAGGACGCGGAGGGTCGCGAAGATGGTGAGTGAATTCTTCAACTGATATATTTACCAGACATTAATAATTATAGAACAAGACTTTATTATATCTTTAGATTTTGGGACATACCTTAAACAAATTTTTTTATTTCATGTTTTTACTGACATTATTTCATGTTTTTACTGATTATTAAAATTTGATGTGAATTGTTGGGAGCAAAGATAAAAGAATTTTTTAAGTATTTATTATGTTACCATCCTGGTAACGGAAAAGTCAGAATTGTATTTTATCTATTAGCGCAAATATCAATAAAATAGATGTATAGGATTAAAATATTGGTAGTGCAAGCGTAATTTGTGGAGATTAAATTTCAATTGACCGCTCCCAGAACTAATGGTACAGGAAGTGAACAGTTTCGTTTATAGGTACAGAACGTACTAATAGATGACTACTTAATTACACTTAATTTCCTTGACATCAAACGCATTTCCTATACAATAATCTAATGCGGCCGGGTAAATCGGTTATCATTAACACGCGTTCGATCCGATCGACCATCAAAATAGAAAAAAAGAGACATTTAAAATGGAAATCAGTAGTATGATTGAGATGATGTTATACCAACCGTATTTCATTCGATTACAGTTATCCAAATATTTCTGCCCTCGGTCAATATTTATGTAGAAACAGTTTGATTCTTTTGTTCACATTACCCGTTATGCGATCAGTTAACGTTAACCTCTGTTTGATTTATACTTAACTGTACAGAAGATATTATGAAATAAAGTACCTTATAATTTGGAGTCAGAATGATCTGCAAATATTTTTGTGAAACGATCTGATCTTTTTTTCACAAAATAATGATTGTTTAAAGTATTTTAAATATGTAATGATATTCATAGTTTCTTCTCGTTTCATCAAACTTTCGTATCATGCGATTCCGGTGAGCACTTAGTTCTATAATCTCAGACGAATTTCGTTTGACAATTTGGCAGTCTGAATTCGTTAGCGTTTTACAAGGATCTGTGCACGCAACACGTATAATATGTGTAATGGTCGATGGTTGGAACGGCCAAAGGGGTCGACGGTGTTCTTATTTCAAATCCACGTTTTAATGGAACGTTACGAGCCTGTGGGCTTTACTGTAACCACGTAATGATACGTCGCGGCACGCCATTATAAATGTGGGCACACGGGTAACGCGAACGAACGGAGGATAGTAACCGTATTATAATTGCACGGCTAATGGCCGTAGGAATGCAATCAGAGATTCAGGAACTTCGCCAGCTTTTTACCAACGGATTTTACTGTGTATCGCCGGCATACACGTACCCAGCAATGTCACGGCAATAATTCGCCGGCTAATAGTTATCGCGCGGATGCGTGCCGCTTCTTCTCGTTGCGCCGCGGACTAATATTCGAAAAGTGGTTTCCCTAAAGTGTCTCTTTCATGGAGTATGTTCGCAGTAACGAGAGTAATCCGTAAAGAAGTTTAAGAAGTAACGATTCAATCAATTGTAGATTAAACATCTTCTCTTCTTTTTTAAATTTAAATATAGAATAAGGGATTTAATTAATGATCAAAAGTCAATTTACAATTATTAATCATTTTCATACTCGTGCATGATTTAACTAAAACGAATCATTAATACTAGACATTAATACTAGATTGACATTAATACTAGATTGCCCAAGGAAGTCATTTTGATTGCTTTTCAGTTTCAATTAGAAAAAGAATTATGTATATAATGATACAATTTCCTAGAAATGTTTTTATTGTTGATATTTACTAATAACCTGTTTTATAACTGTAAGTAATATAGGAAAATATTAAAAATTTTAAATAAATTTTACACATTACTTATTCTCTCACAATGAAGTCATTTTGACTGTTTTTGGGTAATATAGGTATATGATAAGTTTCAGTTTTTCTAGTGCTACGTATCTTATCATACATTGAAGCATAGCTTCATGGAATATAACGAATTTATACTATTGGTATTGTTACTATCAGAAGATTTTATTTCTGGTATTTTTCTTGGACGCTACGAATCTTGTGTCTTGTAATTTCTGGGAGATTGTTCCGGGGAGATCTAGGTGTTCGAGATTCTTCAGGTGGATCAGTCGCAATGCTATGACACCAGAGTCTTTCGCTCGCTGGACCAGTCGTTTCAAATCGAAAAACCTAAGTTCCTCGAACGGTGAAGCGCTTCTGGCCGTATGTTGACCCGCGGCTAGCCGCCGGTTACGTAACGGTGAATCCGTTCGATGTGACCACCGCCAGTGCCATATACACTATCCGAGACGACCGTTTTATAAGTCCCCGATGCGATGTTGTTCAAACATGGTGCCACGCCAAGCTACTGTCTTCTCAGTTTTCAGACTTCCTTTTTTCGTGTCAGTTTCATTTCATTTCTCAATGCGATTTGTCGGCTACGCGTAAAAGAAGAATATTTTACGAAACAATTACAACGTAGCTCTCATTTCCGGCTTTATACATTTGTAGATTTTATGTGCAATTATGAAATTATGTGTATATTTACTGATACGCGTATGTCTATGTTCGTAAAGATATTTAGGTTGTGTTGCGGGTTAATGAAACAGGAGTGTTAATGCGTCAGACGTACATCACATATTTGGTATACGGTATGATTTATGAGCGCATCGGTAATACCTCACGAGTTACACGGTAGTGCACACGGGATCGCGTAGATTGACGATAGAAAATTAAGGATTGGGTTAATTGATTCCTTAGCTTGAATTCCGCAGACTCGTTTTTTAACTTTGTTGCGCCGGGTTACAAGGATTGATGACGGTAATGAAGCGTAGGAAAAACTGTGTAATGAATTTCGGACGGGTGAATTAATTTTCAGGTGATTCTGTTAACCTTCTTCGGCTGAGAACCCGTTCTGACAATGAGTATGATTTATTATGTACTCAGCTACAATTGTCCTAGATACATCAAACAAATAATTTTATCCCTTTGTTACAAAACTTATTCAGATAAAAAATGTAACGTCATTTCTGTATCTGTAATTTCTTACATTTTCGTAGCAATTTTTTTTTTAGTTCTCTTTTTAATCATACAGTCTTGTTTTATACCATTAGTATCTTTGAAAAATTAACAGGAGGACCGCTAACATTTTCTTCTAAGTAGGTGTTCGTAACCCATAGTCGACGTCCGGGGTAATTAGGGTTGACACGCGGGTAATTATTGAAATATTATGCCGTTGATGAATCTGCCAGTTGAACTAGCAATTATCGTTATCATCGATTGGAACGATATTCGCGTCATTCGGTTCTTTCCGCGTGTCATGGAAATTACTAATTATTTATACGATCGCAGGGAGCATTTATCACTCTTAATCGGACAGGTGTGGCTTCATTTGAATACGTATTTCCGAAGTGGGATTATAATAATCGATCCCTTTGAATAACGTTAAACTCACTTTTTATCGATAGTTCTCGTATACCATTAAACCTGTCTGGCTATAATCCTCCTAATCTACTTACTCGCTTCCGTTACGGACGTCGCGCGGACGTTTATATTCGATATCCTCCGCGGACACGAATGTATATTTCCTCGAGTATATTCGCTCGCTCGATTTCTTCTGTACTGTGTCGAATCGCCAGATGAGTCGCTCATTAATACCAGCCGACGTTGGCGAAGTTCGTTCAACCCTGATTAACCTTGCATTATCTTATTACGTGACTCGCAATTACCATTATTATCGAACCCGACCTGAGAAACTCTGTAATTGGACATGCGAACGCGTGCATTGAATTTCACTCGGAACGGTTTGCGCGTCCAACACGAATTATTCCTTTCACTTAATGGAAACTTAAACAATTACCTTCATTTTCCTATATCAACGCTATTGCTTCACATCTTATTAATAAAAAATTTAAGCTGAGAACGAATTTCATGATACTATTTTTTCCGTAGATCTACACTCGTATCATAATATTTTATTACATTTTTATGCGAATTAAGGAATACTGTACAGTCAATCGAAAAACGTATTTCAGATAGAAATATCTTCTGTCACTGCAACACGTATTAATCTCATTGTATACACTTTTGAAGTCTATATTTTCTACACGTTCAATTTCTTTGCGAATGCATAAAAGCCGTAGTCGGTTGATCAAATTTCCAAGAGATATTTGCGATATTTTTATTCGCGACGTTGTTCACGTAGCAGAATCGAGTCCCCCGGCTAGAACTGGGTCTACCCTAACGGACCCGGATGGCTAGGCTGGGAAAGAGCGTTCCAGTTTCGAGTCGCGTCCTTGGTCGTGTTACACTTACTTTTGAGACAGGTTTACACGCGATAACAGTACATAATTCATAGATCGTATCGTGAAACGTATCGACGGTACAACGGTCGGACCGTTGTTAATTCATTAAATCACGGCCGTTCTCCTTTTCGGCGAACGAAAAGATGTTTCCCACAACGTTCTGTTATGCAGGAAGTGGATTGCTATTTTATGTTTCGACATACGTTTCGAACAGAGTTACGAGATAAATAACGTTTCAAAAAGTGATGTTTTATATCGATGTTAATCAATTTTGATAACATACGTAAAATGTCGTCAAATTGTACAGTATTTTTTTATTCATTTTTGCGCATACGTAAAGACGCTTGCGCGCGGGTTTATTCTTCTCTGACTAAAAGCAAGCAGTACCGAGTCCCCGGGGGAAAAATCGGCATACGTCGAAAGGCTAACCAGCGGGAATGTCCGGTTTCGCGTGCACGCGAGGACGCAGCCGGCGATACGATTCGAAAAAGGAACTGAGACAGTAACGGTACATCGGAGTAACGTGTGCCGCAACGCCAATTTGTTGGTTCGGGCGGTTCTCGCGTTCCCTTCGCGTTCTCCCTCTCTTTCTCTGATCTTCGCCTCTCGAAGAGATTTTTGCTCGCGTCTTCTTTCTTCTCGATTTACCTCGCGCGTTATACCCGAGGGCACAATGGATAAATTGGATAAAAGGTACAAGATGAGAGAGAGAGAGAGAGAGAGAGAGAGAGAGAGAGAGAATATGGTGGTTAGGCGGGCCAACGTGCCTACGGACCCGAGAAAAAATGTTATTGTGAAGATCGTCGAAGATGTTTCTCTTCTCCCTCCCTCTTTTTATTCTTCCTCTCCGTGATTTTGTTCTTTCTTTTCGCCGGTCTTCGACCTGCCCGAGACGATTGGTTCTCGGGTTGAACCGGCGATACTGCTGTCCAGACGTGTCCAAACGAAAAGAGTTAGTGCTGTATCACGTTCACAGTGGTCCTTGTTCGATCAGGGATATTTGAGCCCGGAGATGATTTTTAGTATTTGTAAAACCATTGTGACAGAACGTCAACGAACGACAATAATTGTCTCTTTGTACCTTAATCGTTGATTACGGAGAATATTTTAAATGCCTGTAGCGAACCATGCCTAGTTCCCATCTGCTGTAAAGACATCCAACACCATTCCGATATCGGACATTCCTCGTGCGGTACTTAAAAGTCAGGTTTCGCGTGATCGCGAGTGCCACGACACTGTTTCGAAATTCGCATTAAACAAGCCGGTGCACGCTCTCTATATTTCGCGTGCGCGATTAGGTTTCTATATTTCTTTGCGCGGGGTGAGTACGAGAGAGGAACGAGGTAACAGCGCCTTAATCTACCTCTCGCGAAGTCTTCTCCTCCAGGATGATCGATTGCGGAGCCCGCCACGCTAATCCCTCCTAACTCGATCCTCCTCACGTTCCGCGCGCGTACTACGAGTTCTCTCCCCGGCCACACTGACCCTGAACTTCGTGTAATATTCGCGATAAATGCAGCCCGACTGTGTAAAGCGATTTGAGGTGCACCTCACGCGAATATTAATGACGGTCCGACCCGGCGCGACGCGCCGTTGCATTTCAAATCGCTAGACGCTTCGTCTGCGATTTCAAACGCGTGCACCAGAATCTGATGATACAACCGCGGTGGGTCAGATTTTTGGCACCGTGGTAAGGCTCGTTGGGTTTTATGGTTCTCCTGTTGGAAATTCTTATGTTAAGACCGTTGATCTATATGCAAAGTAAAATATTCATGATGCCAATTTACCAAGTGTAGAAAATGCACGAGGCTTTTGCCATTTTCATGGGTTACACGAATTCTTATGTCAAATTGAATTAGCTTTATTTTTGAAGTACGTAAAAGTAATTTATTATATATTTATTTAGTGAATATGCTTCCAATTTTGTAGTTCGATTATAATGGAATGTAGGATGTTGGAATTTTTCGAAGTTACCTTGTACCCGGGTATTGGATATCCGTGGTCCTGCGGGAACAAGTTTGAGGAATTTCGTTTGATGGAAGGGGAGAAGTTTTATAGACAGAATAATTGGAATGTTATTTATTAAAGGCACATCGGAATTTATCTCGAAAACTTTGTCAGAGCTACAACACATTATATTGTTCTAACGTACCATATCAAATCTTATGTAAAAAAAATAGTTATACATTTTTTCTATCTATAGAAATATCGTTCTATTCGCTACGTCGCGGTCATCGGTTTTTAAATTGTTCGAATATCCGCGGCCGGCGAGCGAGGTATGCGTGTTAGAATGTTTAACTGGCAGGAGCATCGTGTCATCCGACAGGTTGAATATCCTCCTTGCCTTGGATCACGGTCCATGTGGCCAGGCACGAACAACGTGAGGAACGCCCCGCCACTCCCCGGTAGTTGTTGCTGAATGTTTATCGGGCCGGTGCACCCGCTCGATATTTGCATGATAACAGGCCGCGCACATCATTATCTGTCGGTTCGATCCGACCGGCATAATTTTCGGGAAACCGCGCGCGCTCCTCGCGATATCTGCTGCCTCATAACTGTCCGCATCTATATTACATTTATAACGTGAATTTCGCGCAACGGTATTCATAATAGCCACGGCAACTTCACTCCCTAATCGTAATGTTTACGCGAACAGGCTCTAACGTCTAACTGTAATCGCCTTGTTATTGAGAGGTGGCAACTTTTTGGCGAGAAGTAATTGCGATCGTTATCCGATTTTTGAATAACCTCGTGCGACGCGCGAAGAATAGTTGCCGGTATCAACGCTTCCTGATTTCTTATTGCATAATCGATAATGCGTATAATATTGTTCGATTTATATTCAAGTTTTATACAATAGTATTTCGGAGATTGCAAATATGGAATCTTCAATTAAATCGGTTTGTAAAATAGGTAAAGGAAGGGAAAACGTGTTAGGTCTTATATTGTATCGGAGCTAATGTAAGAGAGCCATAGCGAGTTTTCAAGATGAGAATAAACTATCCTTGGTGTAAAATTGTACCACGAAAAGCACTCAATTTTCTGAGAAGCGGTATTTACTCGCTAGCGAACTTTGCTTATGCATATTTCTATGTGTGCCGCGGGTTCGAAGGAACCTGTAGAACAGAAAGTACACGGCAGATTAATTCTCTTTCCTAAACGGAAACCTTGTGTGCGTGGCTCTTCCCAACGATCGCTAATGAGGTCCGCGGTTAATTTATGTCAATTGTAAATTTGCAATCTGTCTAAGAGCGGCGCGCGTTTGCGTTTGTTTTAGAGGTTGAATTGGTCAAACTGCCGGAAGATATGACCCTGGCAGGATTCACGCCGCTAATGTCGAATCCACAAGATCCTTGTTACGTCGAGAAAAACGAAGATATGGTGAGTAACCTATCGTTCAGCAATTGTTGTAAAATTCGTTACGCGCCGAAGGACATAAAACGCATCGTATAGCAGCGTGTACATTTTCTTACTGTTCAAATAAAATCTGGTATTTTCGAACGAATAAAACGAGGGTATTTATCGTTAAGCGGGTTTTGAAGTATTATATTCATATATTTATAATTTTTAGTTTTATTCGTTTATGAATTATAGTTCAATGATTTTAAGACGGCGATAATCTCAATTGCTATAATAATCTTTCACTACATAAATCTGTCATAAATTTATTTTACCATTTTTACAAATTTTATACGAATCGTTGCGTTTCGAGCTTTGATTTATCGCGAATTTTAAAGAAGTCAATTTTGACTGAAGTTCGTGATTGAAATTTGAAAATAGACAGATGCCAGGCTCTGGTCTTGTCTCAATGTTAAAGTTCTGGGCTCATGTCGTATTCCAGGAAGTCGCTCAAGTGTGCCTCAGGATAAACAAGATTCTATTCTTCGGGCAAGTGTTCCTGTGCGGCCTCGAGACGCCGGTATTAAAGTTACAGAAGAGTGAAACAGGGATCAGCGAGTACGTCTCCGTGGTTGAGGCGTCGAGCACGAGTACCCCGAGCTCGCCCCCGGAACAGGTAAGCAAATGTTTCGAAGGTAAATCTATCTCGTCTCGGATAAAATACATGCTAAATTCAGTTACACAGTATATTAAAAAACTATCAGACAATAATGAAATGAGATCTGAAAATAGAAAATCGAGAATATGTCTTGAAAACAAGCACAAAGTGGGATAGAAGAATAAATATTCTACTGGTACGTGTGGAATTGCTTGTGTTTCAGAGCGACTCTGAGCTCCTAGTGGAAAGCTACAGCGAGGGCGAGGAAGAACCTGTCAATACACCCAGGAGATTACCCTCGTGTTCAGACGTACCTGATGACACTACTGCACCTGTGGCCGCAGTCGAGATAAGGTCGCTGATCGAGAGGAAAGAGGAATTGGAGAGGCGGCAACGAAAACAAGATCGTCATCGACAGCGAGTACAGGTGAGTACCTTTTGTTTACTATGATTGACTATATATAGATCTACCTGAAGTTTTATATCGACATGAAACGTAACGGGAAATAGGTGAGAAAATAGTTGATTTGTTAAAAAGGAATTATCGTAGAGAAATAATTGTTCGATCAAAATATTTCAATCTTTCAATTCTCTTTTGTAAAATGCTCCAGCATTCATTGTTTAAAAATAGAACTTGAATCCATGTTATCGGTTTAATGACTTCTCTCTCAAGAAGAAGATTGTCTCGTAAAACGATCCCACCAAAAAGTTAAATGGTTTTACTAATAGAGACGTCAGTTTGATATCGTAAAGTTGGGTTCTGAGATATTTTCACGGGTCGTTTCCCATATCTTCGTCCGCTCGCGAAAAGGTGGCCGACAAAGTGACCGGAGCGAGCACGCTTTACGGCCCTAAGTCAAACTAAATCAAGAGATTACAGGGACACTGTTGGTCGCGTATCTCGACGTGGCTCTTCGTTTTTCTCCCTTCCTTTCTCTTCTGCCTTCCGCGCGGACCTCATCCTTTTTATTTCGGGTCTTCTTTTCTTCGCTTGGAGATCGCAGCACGCAACGCCGCCGTTTTTATTTACGGCATCGGACGCTCCTCCTTTTTGCATATTTATTATCGAACCCCCTTGGTCGGGTCCAGATCCTGTGTGTGCTACGTGTGCCCGAACCCTTCATCTTATTCCTCTCCTTTTAGAAGATATTTTTACAACGAAATAATACAAAAGGTCAATTCTTATGATACGTATCATAGTTATTCAATTAATTCTCTTTCTCATGGTAATTCTAGTACTCGGAACAATTTTTCTGATTTTATTACGTATCTTATAATAATTTCAAAAAGCAATTGGCATTTGTTAGACAGTACTAGAAATTACAGTTTGGAAACATTTCGAACGAAAGATGTTGGACCCATGAATGATTTACGATCATTTCATCTTTTACGATGAGAATTCTGTTTGGAAGGATGCGTGAATGTAACGTTTCCAGTTTTCCTGTTCTATGAATTGTGTGAAATTTTTAGGTATTGGGTAATTAGGTATACAAGCGAGTCTCACAATCAGACAAGTTCGTACAGATCCTAGTGTGCGAGATTCCTTATTGTTTCCTGTTCCTAAATGCGGTATACCGTTTGCTCTGATTTAACAGACAGATAAATCGGCAGGATTCTCAAACTGCGTATAAGATGCAACTTTTTAAGTAAATTATAACAATGATTATTCTATTTCGAAGTGTTCAAAAGTACAAAAAATCAGTATTATATAGATGTTATTATATGAAGTGGCTTTGTACAACATTATATTAAGATTTATTCTTTCTTACGGTGAAGCGTATAGAAATTCGTTTCACTTCGCTTGTTTTACATTATCTCCTTTCGTTCTGTTGACTTTTTCGTGCGAGGGAAGATACAAAATAAATTCACTTGTATCTGATATATATATATTTTCTTATCAACCCAGAGTTTTGCTGGGGAACATGGAACATCGGGTCGGAGTTAAAGTTAAACGGGAAACGACAGAGGGATCTCGGTGATATTGTATGGTGCAAAAACAAAAAAAAAAGAAATAAAAGATATGTTCCGATACCTCTGGCAGTCTGCTCGACTGGATTTTCGGTATTGTGTATCTGCTCGATTGTTTTCTATCGATCTTTCTTCGTTTGGGAATACGTTACGTTGATTCATATAAAACATTCTTCGAGATTGTTGGTAGCATCATGTCGATTGTTAATAGCATTTGGAAAATTATTTTCTTGTCGGACTACAACTATTCTTGAATACAGAATAAGAGTAGGATAAATAGCTCATCTGTATTTTCTGCTATAAAAAGACATAAAGAGATTTTGAATGTTTCAGTTCACATTATAAATACTCATAAAACCAGTTTCCACAAAAAATTAGCCAGTTTAATACGTTACGGGTTGAAGTAATGTTCGCAAATATGTAGGTTTATGTTTTATTTCATTTGCGTACTGTTAACTGAAAATATAATTGTGCCGGTCTCTATTTGTGTCACGGTAACTGTCGACTCGTCGTATTCTCAAGGAATCGCAGTGGGAACGAAAAAGTAATCTGACCACCAGCCCTGGTATGTTTAATGCGTATTCGCTTAATCCTGGCAGTTCCAGCGGTTACATGCAGAAGTCGCGTGCGTCAATTATCCGCGTATTATACACCGAAAGCCAACAACCTGTTCGCGTATGTACGTATCTGGAACAATTTCCTCGTCAAGCTGGAACCTGTTCCGCGGCGTGCAGACGTACCAATTATGTCATCCGTTAAGGAGATGCTCTAAATTTGTCCGCGGCGGGCCCGGGGCCGCTCTCGGCGATGCAAATGCGAGTAAAAACGGTTCGCGCATTCAATTAGTTTAAATTTCTGCAAAAATAGCCCCGGCGCTGTTCTGTTGGCTTTGAGACATTTACATGAAATTACAGAGTATTTTAGTCGCTCGTAACTGTTCCCTGTTCGTATACTGGATTCAGGGAGGTACGCGGGATGAAGGACAAAACACCCACTCTCTACCGTTTCCTTTTTTCATAGTTCAATACCTCGGAGTCCTAAAACGAAGTCCAAGCGACGGTGTAAACTCTTGCCGTTTCGAACTTCCAAAGCGAGCCGTCATATTTCAACGTGAGCGAGTGCACGACATCCGGCAATCCTCATACATCAGAATGTTATTCTTGACCAAAAAGGACCGTTGCCCGGGTATCTGAAATCACTCTATGTCAGGCTGCGTCGTGGCGCATCCTTGGCGCCGCACCTTCCAATTGTCTCAGTCATCAACGAACCTTCGCGATACTCATCTTGATAGATTATGCTGCCTCGTTTCCTCCGTTTTTATACCCCTCTCCCTTTTTTTTTTAAATTCATTCGCGACATGATGGACGTCGGTCCTGAAATAGTAAAGGCGTGGTACCCAGCTGACCGAGTCGAAATTTCGGGCACGTTGCTGCTCGACTGCGCGCAGAACCGGACAGGTAATATTTTCGTTTAATCTGTTTTTAATTCGAGTCCTCGTAACCCACGGATCAAGAAACCGCGTGGCAACGCTGTAACGGGGCCTACGCTAGGCCGCGTATCGCGCGAAATCCGCCTGTAGCGAGTACCGTTTCCGCTTGTTGAAACGCGGAATTAGGACACATTAATTATTCGTTGTGTACGCGACTGGTTAATTTTTTTCGACACTGTTATAACGCTTTTGTGCTGCATCATCGCGGCACGTGGAACACTATCAAATTGTCTTTTTATCGATGACTCAAACCTATTAATTAAAAAAAAGAAATAAATGATCGGTGTCCCCAAAAAGTAGAGCATCCTCGTTTCGTATGTATTCAGGCTAATTATAGTGGACGCAAGACTCGTTGCTGCGTCGAATGTAAAATTAAAAATTTTTAGAAATAGTATTTGATTAGTACTATTCAGTGGCGGACGATAATCGTAACCTTCAATAATCCTCGGGTAAAGCTATCAGAAATCTTTAATATCGCTCGTATTTGTCAGTATCTGTATCTGTGACCAATTAATCCAAGATATCTCCCGCTCGCAATTACGATCTCCAGGCAGAGATGTTATTTCTTTTTCATCTGGCACCGTCCACGCTAAGCCCCGCGTCATGGTTGGTCGATGAACCTCCGGGGGATCGACGGTCTAGAACGTATAGTCGGGAGGTCCGGTCCATGGACCTTTGTTGCTCTTGAAATATTTCACGTGCGTTTCGTGGCTGGAGCCTGATGGGCGCCTAATTACGCTTACCGTTAAGAAAGGGCCATTTATTTCGGGAGGAAATCAGTGACGGCCGGGGGTAGAATACGCGTCAGGTTCACTAATGCGGTAGCTGATGCCTCGGATACATGTTGGAACGTTTCATCGAAAAAGTAGATGCCCGCTGATTGATGAGATTGAGTCCACGTACCCGCACGTTCGACTTTAATTAGGATGTATGCACCTCCCGCTCGTACGTCTCGTACAAATAATCATTATGCAATTATGCGGTTGCGCTGTGACGTTCAGTTCATATGATTCATAATTTTGTTGTCTACAGGATCTCGTTCTTCCATGGTTACACGTGTACGTGTAACTCCGAGGTTGCATTGAAATTTATGGTTTGACGCAAAAAGCATCAGTTATATTATATTTCTGCAAAAATTGGTTAAACGTATTTCGTAAAGTCGATAACAGGAATGAAATAAAATTGTGGAAGAAATACTGTTGGGAATGGTTTTTATTAAACAATGCCGAAAGAATAGTTTTCCTCGATCGCGGTGAACAGGTTTCCTCGTCGCGGTTGAACGACGAAGGTGACCAGGCGCGATCCGCGATGAAAAAACGAACGAAACGAATTCCAGTCAGGATCGGAATCGGTATCGCCGTTGCAAGGGCCGAGATAACGGTAATATGCGATCATACGAAGGACGTAGCCACTTGAATCAATTTATATTCTGTCGTCCTACAGTTTTTTTTTAGTAGTTGCCTCGATTTAAAGCAACATTTTCTGCAGTCACGTTCTTCCGTTGCTGATTTAGATCCTCTCTGTTTTCTTTTTCACGTTACAGCTTCTGTTCATTTTCGCCGTGTCATGAATGAAAACTGGTGATTTCTCAATAGCGTAGATATCTTTAATGGATCAGAGAGGAAGTTAGATAAGTTATGAATAGAATGATTTGTGTTGCAAAAGATGAGGCTTATGTAAAACATTCGTGTTTTACCATACACAAAAAAAAAACAATTAAGGATGTTTCAATTAAGAGGAACGATAATTCAAATCCATATTTTCACGTGTAATTGCACAGCTGCGAAGTATCTCGCGGGATGAAAGTGGACACTTTTCCTGCTCGCTGGAATGTCGCTGTTCATTTTGCAGTCCGGTGCTAAATTATTCCGCGGTTTCTCGGGTCCGAGATCTTCGAGAGGACCAAGTGCGATAGGTCGATGTCCTGTCTCGCTGTTAATTAGTGATAATTGACAGAATAAAGAGTATCGCCCTTTCATCCGTTTACCTATCGATTAGACCAACTCGTATCATGGAATCTCCTGTTAGATGTGTCCGTCGCGCTTTACCATAATCGTATTCCATTTATCTTAATAAAAATGTAACACTCAGCAAGTGGAAAATAATTAATCGCTACACATAATTGTATTTATAAGCGGTTAGTAACATTCTCATTTTTCAACTCGATACCTCGCGCGTAAAGATGAATCATTCCATCATTTAATATTCCAAATTTAATAGCTGATAATTCCCAGTTAAAAACCATCAGCACACAATGGATTTTAATTAAACGCCATCGGAATAAAAACGGATTCGAGTGCCAGATAGCGATGGAATAGGTTCTAGACAAATATCAGGAACGTTGTTTGCATAATTCATCCGGAAACAAGGTAACCATTGCCAAGTTGGCAGAAAGGGGACATCGTGAATTATTGCGATTAGTTGTTGAGGGAGCAACTCGGTGGATACGTTCTAGATTTGCCGCGGCGCGCGTAAACTGGCGGAGACCGAGGCGCGCCTTTTCAGGAAATAATGGAGCCCGGACTTTAATTAACGCCTTTATTCCCGGACGTTTAATTAAATACAATGTCTCGGGCTAAGTTACAGCCCCGGCTCGTTGAAGCGTTCTTTTAACATGCGGGGAGGACGGAGAGCCGCCGACGTTGTTTCATGTAAATAGATCCCGCCGGTTGTTTGGCTGCTCGGGGAATTTGCTTTTCACATGGCAGACGAGGTTGCTCGCGCGTTTCGACGTAATTTCTGACGTATGAATGAAACTCATACGGGCGAGGGAACTCGATGCTCGCGTCACGAAATAATAATAATTCGATAATAGCATATAAAATGATTTATCTAACAAGCTTATGATTATGTTTCCGAGCTGTACATAAAAACGTTGAGTAATTTTTCGAGCGTTATTGCAATCGCGTATAGTGTACAGAAAACGAGTATATAAAAGAGAACAAGCTTTTTCATTAATCTTGCGGTTTACGATCGTTTTAATGGCGTGACCAGGCGGAACGTGAACTTGCAATAAGAAAAGAATCGAATAACAATTAATTTTTACTATTATGAACCTCGGCCCGCGTCCTGCGTAACAAGAAGAGAGCCCATGCGCAAATGGATTGCGAGGGATGAAAAGAAACGAAAGGGAAGTCAAATAGCTAATTACTCTAAACTAATTACCTTTTGTTAGCGCGACCGGGTCTTTAACTCGTGAACCTTGAGCAAGCATTCGGATGAATCGGAGCTCTTTGTGTTCGCCTCCTTCTCCCGTGCACGCTCCGCGTTGCACCCGTACGCGTCGTACAATAAACGAGAAGCTGAGTCGAAACGAGATGCTATTTTTCGAGTAATTAAGACGGTGATCACCAGAAGAAACGAGGAAACGGGATGTACGTTATACATGTATGTGATAAAAAAGTTCCTAACGAAGCTGATATTATTAAAGAATTCTTTAATTGGAATACGGAACGGTATCTAGAAACCGAAGATACACGCTTAAGCTCTTCTCGTACGTTTTATAAACAGTCACCACCGGTTCTTATTTGTCATCAATTAATTTCATTTTTAAACAGGGACAATTTTCGCGGTAGCAGTTCGTTTCCTCGCGATCTGCGATTTCCCTTGATCGTGTTACGAGGGCAACCGCGTTCGGGGCCCGACGTGTGCCCAAGTTTACTTGGCTTAACAGGAAGTCACTGGTTAGTTGCTAAACGTGGACGATCCAGGGTGGTCTACCCCTTTTGCCACATCCAAGATAACCAGGATAAGGTTGTGAAGGATTTTGGGGTGTTGATTTGTCGGTTAGCGTGGTGCTCTTCGTTATACGTCTCAAGCGGCAAAGACGTATTGGTTCGTGAGATACTTCCGCTATTTAAGCTATTGGGAGACATTAGGAACTTGAAATGAATTTAAGTTAGCGAGAGCAATTGTTACACAAGACAATTTATTATTCGGGTAACTCAGTTACACTGGTTAACTCTCCCCTTACGAAGAGTATTCCTGCGTCTGGGAAAAGTTAAAGTATTGAACTGATTAGACTCACTCTCTATTCTAAACGCGGAGAGACTGGGCCTGCGGCTAGTCAGAGTTCCAAATTACTACTAATCCAAAGGGCTATGGTTTGTGCGTCTTTTTATACCCCGAAAATCAGTTCATTCCTCAGAGTGAGGAATGACCAAATACGGGAACAACTAGCACTTTTAACTCATCACCAGGTGTAGTACAGCTTCGGATAATTATTCTGAACCTACTAATGCTTATGTGTGAGTTCTCTAGCGGGACAATATTCACAAGTAGTAAGAAATCTATTGGTTTATGTTTCAATGCTCCGGCATATGATGATGCTGCCAATGCTTAAGCCGGAGCATTGAAACATAAACGAATAGATTTCTTACTACTTGTGAATATTGTCCCGCTAGGGAACTCACACATAAGCAGAAGTGGGTTCATAATTATTGTCCGAAGCTGCACATCTCCGTTTATGTCGCCGGCTTCGAACGTTCCGGAATGCTTAAGGGACGCGTACGTAACAATTGATTCAAATGAAGAGAACTCCTCGCGAAAATTCATCATCGTAACACCGGAACGCGGACACGTCTGAAAAACGGGCTTTCGTCGCGGGTATTCCGCCAGCGTAACGTACTGCCGCGCGTAAATCACAATAAAGCGTATCGTTTATTAACGATCTCATTTGCGCCGCCCGGTTGAAACAACGCCGCTGGGAGTTGAACGCGCGCATATGCATTCTACATGGGAATCGCGGCCGCGCCATTTATATTCCGGCCGGTGAACCGGGCCTGCCTAAACGATACTCGCGCCGCGCGGAAACGACGAACGCGCGTTATAAATTATCCATCGTCGCCGAACCCGGGTGTACACACGTACGTATATGTTGAACGCGGGCGAGCGAGCGATTCCGCGCAGACAGCCGACGGCTACTGGCGTCGATCCGCTTGAACTCGCTAATAATAACGAGGATCACGCGCGGCGGATGGGCACCAGCTGCGAAGCTCCACCGAGCGTAATTGTCGCGATCGTTTCGCTCGATCACGATCGATTCGTGTTTGTATTGGTTACACGTGGCCTGGGTTTTCATTCGGTTGAATGACAGGCTACGGGAAGGGGTGAATCAACCGTGGGAGTGTTTGTCGATTGCAATACTGACGCCAGATCATTGGAAATAGTTTTAAAAGGAAATTATCTTTTTTTGCTATTTGTTTTCAAATAAGATTTAATTAGCATGTTAATGTACTTAAGAGCAATTTAGTGGAAATTGATACTTAGTAACATGTGGCGGAAGGGACGATAGGACTGATCAAGGATTTAAATTCTGGGAGTGATCGTAAATAAAAATATTGAAAATTTGTTATATTCATTTGTTAATCAGAATTCAGCGATTTTTTATTATTTAGATTTAAAATATTTTTAAAAGGGATCTTTTGATAATGTCAGTGATATAGAAATGGTAATAAGATTACAGACGCGCGAAGTAGGATATTGACAAATAAATTGATAGTTAGGGCCACAGTGTAAGTGTACCTTTATTAATAGGAATATTAAAAGTTAATCTGGCTAGTTAAATGAATACATTTCCGAAACAGTACAATATTCATATCCGCATTGCAACAGAATTGTATCCCACGCTTCCACCCTACCCATGAATCATTCAACTCGCAAACATTTGCACCATAAACGGAAACCATTTATTAAACAACAAGAGTACAATATCCGTTCTCAAAGTCGCTTTACCGAACTCCCCGAGGAGCCGCCGCAGAAATTCCCATTAGTGGCCATTATAATACCGTCCCCTGGCAGAACTATCACGCGGAACCCGAGCAATTCCAATTTCTCTAACTTCCATCCCTACGTTCGATATGGAGAATTCCCTGCACGAGCTCGAAGCGCATTGTCAACCCCAACGCGGAGGGCGATAACAACAGGGGTCGGAAAACAGTGGACCGCACTCTAATCGCATATATTTGTCGCGCTTTTATACGCGTCATTTTATTCGAACGCAGTTTGGTCCCAGGCTGAAACAAATACCACGTGCGGTTTGGTTTTCCAAATAGGAATTGCTTCGGTTATAGGTACCTTGTTCAAATGATTGGGACTATCATACCCAATAGCATTCTTTATTTTCTTTAGTGAGCCAGCGTTCAATATTGGTATTATCCAATCTTGAAAATGTATTGTTCATTTTATGATACTCATTATTCTTACGGCAAATGATCGAACGTGTGTAATTACGTTTGAAAATAGTAGATACACGAGCGATACGATGGGACAAGTTGCAAAATGAAAAAGATCCTATCAGTTACACAAATGTATAATATGCCACTGGATGAAGTTACATCGTCGAACGATTCCAGAGGCAGTTCGGAGTTAATCAACATTGGCAACCTGTTCGATCCGATTGCTCCTGTTGCAACGCAGATTGCAACCTGTTGTCGTCTCGGTTGCACGAGCTAATTTTATCGGCGCGCACAACCGGTAGAACCCTGTCGAGGATTAAAGATAAGCAGTGTCGCAGGCTTGTCACAGTGAACTTATACCTATCACGCGTCCACTCGGATGGAACGGTAACATTTTCATTCAGCCGCGAGCGGTGCCTTATTATGGAAATATTATTAACGCGATCGGGAGTTAAGATTTGCCAAAGGGGTGCTATCACTTAACGAACTCTGGAAAAAGGAAGAGTACTTCCGACATCACAAACTAGTTTGCGCTTTTAATGCCCGGTCGCCGACTGCTCGTGGGATCGCGAACAAGCCAGATAACGAAGCTCGGCGTATAATTTATTAGGTCGAATAGAGTCGCACATTTTTAATCGCCTAGTTATATAATAGTTATATGCGTCAATTAATTAGAATCGTATCTCGTAATTATAAGCGATGGTATTTTTTCGTGTAAACAAGATATCTGGCGTTACAAGCGGAAACGAAAGAGCTATTATGTATCTAGAATTTACACAGAAATCGCCTGCAACCGCGTGAGGATCTTTTTTAAAAGAAAAAAAGAAATCCCTCATAATCCACCTCTGTACATAGTTAATATCATTCTCAGCGGATATATCGTTCTGACTCTTTCAACTGATGGGGTGCCTTTAAAAATCCCATATCCCAGCCAACATGGATGAACTCGGCACCCTTGCCTCTCGACTTCGCGAACGAATCCGACCGGTGGATATTCAAACATTTATGATCGAAATATTAACGGCGGGTCCCGCGGGAGGCGCACCCTCGTGTCATCTGTGCCGGCGAGATAACGTTTTCCGGCGTGTCAGAGACCCGACGTAAGGGGAGCAGAAGGATATTGTGCTCGCCGTTCCCCGACGCTGTCACGGCTAATAGCTCAACCCCTGCAGGTAGGGGAATCTTTAATTTCCACGACGTTAAGAGACACTCGTTGCTCTCCGGGGCCTCGTACACGCGAACAACTATCACGGTAGGGTTCGGTCCGGGGTTGAGTAATCTGGTCGCCACGCTTGATTCATGGGATACATGCGGCTCGGGTCGTGCCATGCCCTTACCTTCAACATTATGCTTTTGGTTGTATAATGCACGTTTCGCTTCTGTGTTGAAAGAAGAGGCTCGTAGGGATAGGAGAAAGTTCTCTTAGTATTTCTAGACGCAAAGTAATTTGAAATGATGAATTAGTTAAAAAGGATTCAAGAAACTGATTAACATGTTTGGAGTTCAAGATGCAAATATTTTGATGATAAAATTGTAAAGAACGTATGATTCATCGTATGTATGCTCCCATCTTTCACAATTTCTCTCGCAGTTTCCGAGATAAAAAGTCCTGCCAACAACGAATCGGAGGTGTACGAAGGTAGAGAAAGACTTGGCTGAGAGTGACGTGTTCGAACATGCCTTTTCTTCTCTTCAGATTTTTCCATCGACTCTCTTGAAGCACCCTTCAGACAGTTCGCCATCTGTTCGCCTGTGTATGTACATAGGTGACAATTTACTTTTTCCCGACAAGACTTCGCCCTGGAGCATGATTTTTTTTCTGATTTGCGACGTACCTTGTCTGGAAAGTAAATATTCCCTTATCTGTTGGCTCGTATCGGCTGCTACCCTCTCGGCCATTCGACGAGGGTACCTTTTGAGCGGGACGGAGTATTCTTTAGTCGGGGATGACGTTGTTTGGAGCAAACGAGTTTTAATAGAGATCTTTCTGCAAATCGACAGCCAAGTTTCAGTAGAGAAAAGCATTTAAATTGATTTATAATGTCAAGGTTTCTATTTTGTAATATAATCTCCCTACTCCTTGATTAAATGACCCGATGTACCAAGAGGTTCAACTACGGAAAATCTATTAAATATTAAGCTCGGTAAAATTTCTATAAGAATCCTGAAGAGAATTCCTGTCTAAAGGAAAGAATCCGCGGAACGCGGCGAGTTTTCCACCATGAAAATCCATCCCATTCGTCGACACCTGAGCGGAGCGAGCATTCCAACCGGCTCGCGGCTGCTCGAGCAACGTGTACGCGCGAGAGGGATCCGTTCCGCGTCGGTTCTATTAGTTCAGTCATCGACAGTGCAAACACTCTTTTGTGGTGCGCGCGTTGTTCGAGTCCGGGATGCACTCGAGACTGCGTTGATGCGGCCTCCCCGCGATTTCCAAGCCCCGGCGCGGCTTAGCGCGGGTAAAATAAGGTCTGGGCGTCGCGAAGAGGAGCCAGGAACGCGGCAGGAGAGGATAGGGCAAGGAGGAGAAGAGTGGTTGGTACCCGGGCTCGTGACAATGTCAATGTTTGCGTCGTTGCACCGAAGCACTCTCAGAACAGGCCAGGAGACTGAGTGTCTTCAGGTTGTACAGGAAGAATGGATTCGTGTCGAGGGTACGCAGAACTAGTCGCTCTTTGCGAGGACTACCTCAATGAACCTCCATTAATTTCCAAGCTTCCCCCGTGG
>SHCU01000006.1:1368734-1402559 GCA_004307685.1 Ceratina australensis
CCCCTCTCGCTCTCTTGGTTCCCTTCCCGAGGAAATCTTCTAGTCTCCGCGCTCCTGTCTAACCGTTTGTTAACCGATCAATGGACTACACCTATTCGGGTTGTTTGTCTTGATTCGAAAAAGATGTTGCACCCCTATGATTTTAGCGGTTGAAATCTGAGACGTTGTTTGTCCTTAATATTGAATGTCTCTGAATTGACGCGTTTAATGGGATGAATGTTTGAAGTTTAAAATAGTTGAACCTCTTAAGTTCTGAGAATCGAAAATTTTCTTGGGAAGAGAAAACAGCAAATCTAGATGCGGTGTTAACAAACCTGCACTAAAAAGAGTAAAACAATGGTATCCACACGTTCGTCTAGAAGCACGATTGAGGTATACAGTCTTCGAAGAATTGAAACCACGAAAACGCACAATGCTCTCGGGGCTATCGGCTGACCCTAGGCGTGAACTTCTCACGCTCGCCTTCCATCTCGTGTTCGAGGTGAGTAGGTATGTCCGTCGGAGATTTCAGTGCATAAATTAAGGGAAGCGCGCGCGTGCTTACACGGTTCGTGGTTTCCGCGAGGCGTACAGCCCCGAAGGGATTACACTTTGACACGACGGGATACTTGTTCGGCATGTAACAGGTCCTCGCGGAGGTGGCGTCGGCCATCAGCTGTGGGTCCCTTCAGGTGTTCCGGTACTTATCCTCGTCGCGTCGGGACTCTCGACCCTCGCGTGGGCGTACTTTACGGCCGATCGAGGGATGTGAGATCTGATTTGCGAGCGCCATTTACACGCGCCTCCCAATCGCTTGTATCTTACCGCCGCGCAGCAACCGTTGCATTTATGAATGCGATTACTCCGTTAATATATCGGATTCGATTTTTAAACTCCCTTGCTTTTCCTTCAATGTCTGCCGTTCTTCCTTTAACCCTCTCGCTACGGCAGTTCGGTCCGCCTTAGCAATACTCTTGAATGGGACCTCCCGACGAAAGCGATGTATGTAGATTAAAATATATATTAATTTATATCAATATTATTTATTATACATTAATTTATTATATCATTCTTATTACGTTTATATAATTGTTATCTTTATATTATTATCGTAATTATTTATATTAATGCATGTCGGATATATCCGGCGATCGACTCCACGAATTTTCATGTGGAACACGGTCGTTCGGAGCGAAAGAGTTAAATCAGCATAACTGATTTATAAAAAGGATATGCAATTAAGATATGAAACTCGATGAAATAACTGAAAACGAATCACCGCAACGAATCCGTGGAATTCTCTCTTTATGATTTTGGAGTTCGTTAAACTCCAAATAGAAATCAATTAAAATCCCTGGTAATTAACGAGTTAATCAACCTCGGATCTCGCTTCCGTGGTTCCAATTAACGTCGAACCGCACGTGTTCGCGCCTCTGTTATTCGCACGCATCCCCGAAGGAGGAAACACTCTCGAATCCTTTCCTGATTCGCGTTTACCTGATCGCGGACCCGCGCGCAGGTGTAGCTCATCCGCTACGCTATCTCCTCCCGAGGAGAGGTTCACGCGTTTCAGATAAGAACGGAGGCTGCGCGGAGAGGACGTTCAGATACGATCTCCTCCAGCTCGCGCGAGTTAACGCGCGGTACATGACGCGTACACGAGCGATCGGTGGAATTCCAGGCGATAATGCAACGGATGACGCGATCTGAAGCGCGGCACATGGCGAATTTATGCGCCGCGGTAATGGATGTTACCGTGGTCGCCGTTACTGTTACCCGTTTCATTGCGATGCTTAGCCGTACGGTGGATTACGCAGAATTTATTCGACTTTAAGTTATTCGTATAGAGATGTAATTGAGCGGGATTGTCGCGGAAGAGGGAGCCGAGGTAACGATAAGGTGGGCGATAACGAAGTAAGACAGCGGGCAAGTCTTTATATTTCTGCTGACAATAAATGATAGTAAATGTGACTCGCACGTGTGGGAAGTGTTTCGTTATTGCTCGTTACGTTTCAATCATGCGTAACATGGAACTTCTGTACGTAGCACAAATTGAATTTGTCCGCAGGACAAATCGTTTCAGGTAGAACCGCTCGATCCGCTGCGTGCGCTTACACGATCTCCGATTACCAGTTACACGAGTTTGTTCCCTCGCGTAAGCTAATATAATTCCGATCCTCGATCCCGTTCAACGTTTTTACTCGATTCCCCGGTCCCCGGTCATATATAAATTCGAGCGATTTTTCCACCGTCCGGCTGGTAACCGGGTCCAGGTTTAAGACACTTCCGGCCCACGATTTATCATTCGGCGACGGCTGGGAGGTATGCGCCGTGACTTCGAGCATCGGACATCCCGGCGTCGCGATAAATCGTGGCTCGTTATTCGTTAATCCGCGATTACGTTGACCGGAAATCGATCGTTCGTAGATCCATTCGGTACGTGACCCAGTTACTCGGTCACGCCGCGGCCTGGCCAATTCTCAATTATGATATCTTATCGTCGCTACGGCTAGGCGAGTGTCGCTCCGCTGGAATGCGATACCGTTAATTGATTCTCATCCCATGGCGGTTGAATGAAATTTTTTACGGCCGCGGGAATACAGCATGAACGCGTTCCCATCGTGCTTATGCTAATTGGAGTGGAGTGGAGCAGCAGCAGCAGCAGCAGCAGCAGCAGCAGCAGCAGCAGCAGCAGGTGTCGTGCGTGTAACATAGAGAAAAAGAGGCGGACGTTATCAAGAATACGTAATCGGTTATCGCTGGACTCGACGTAAGAGAATCGCGAATGCCGGTATCATCGTTAGTACTTATACTCGAATTAGAAGGCAACTCCGACTCATTGATTATACGAGCTGAAATATTAATTACTTAATAGCAGGAAATTGTTGCGTTACTTATATTGAAATATAAGATCACTTCTTTTCGAGGCTCCGAGCAAGAAACGTAACAGAATGTAAGTTTTAATGATAGACGGACGGGCGCGCAATTTTGTACGTCGTATCTCCCGACAAATGGATTACTCCATTTTATATTACATACCTGAGCGAACGGGTAAGATGAAAGTTGCACGAGGCGAGGGGGTTAACGCGACGCGAGCAGGTTTCCACGTTAGCGTGGAACATTTACAATGTGGCTAGAGTCGCGCTTAATATGCGTGGGCGTTGGAGCCACGGTGCGTGATTCAAGGCGGGTTCTCACGAGCCACTCGTGCTCTCTTGGGTCCCCGGCGGTGGAGAACGGGACGGCGAGGGGCACAGACAGGGGAACGAAGTGAAAAGTGACGAAGACACGCAGGGAAGCTAAGCGTCGCGTCGCGGGCAACGGTACGCGCATGGTCGTTTAGGAATTCGCGAATACTTTAAACGGGAGTAAAGTGCGAGCGGCGTTCAGCACGAGTTCGCTGCTTGCGACCGTAAAAACCGAGGCTCCGAAAGGGAATTCGTGTAAATGTCTCTTTTAATAATACCTGATTAATTTCATAAAATTCAAATGATTTTTGGAAGTCTTTCTTTTTTATGCTGCTTTTATTTATTTATTGTTCCTTATGCTTCTTCAAAATTAAGGACGTCAAACTTTTTCAAGTATGTTAAACTATGTTTGCACGTCCACTACCCAGTTTACTTTTCATTGAGATTAATGAGTCGCATCGACTGTCAAAGTTTCATAGATGGAGACCATAGGACACAGAAAAATACATTGACTAAAACAAAAATACATTAGGTCTATTCATACGCCTAGTCCATAGTAATTAAAAAGAAATTTCAATTGCCAGTCGGTTTATTTAAAAAAATTGCCTCTTACGGTTCATAAACTTGTTCTATTTTTACGCTCGCGATGAAAATGTCCACGGAATTGTAGCAGTAACTATTTGGCAACGCCTTAAGTCGAATCGTTGACCCTGATGTAACAGGGTCTGCCGCTGGGTATGCCAAAACGTCGGCAGAGGAAGCGGTGTCGCGATTATACGCGAAGCGCGAACGCTTTGACATGTGTACGACATTTGCGCGGTGACGTGATGGAACGACGACGCGAGGCAACACGACGCGGCGTGATTTTTCCCATTCAAGTCGCGTGTCTGCGGGAACAATTAGGCGTCGTCGAATTCCACGAGCCCGATTCCACCAGTTGATGTTCACCGTCGGTTTTGCTGATTATTCGAGCAATCATTGCCGAGATACCGTTGCGCACATTCTTCGCGAGGGAACGATTTTCATTGTCCATCGATTGCTCGGAATACGTGAATATTCCTTCTCCTTTTCATTCATTCTGTGCACAACATTATACAGTATTCGCGCGTGATTAGGCAATGAAAAGTATAAGAGGAATTTCACGTACGACTGAAGTCGCAATTTTAATTTATAATAAATGCACAATGAAATCGAAATCATAGATAATTCAATGATCGGAGTAAGTATGAACGCGTTTATGTCTCGTGCAGTTGCTGTCTTGTTAGACACAAAACAGCATTTACCTCCGCGTATCGATCATCATTCTGCGGGGTGAGGGCAATATCAAGGGGCTCATTATGTTCGTATCCTTTGCTCCAACAATGGCTACTTGGCATTCGCGTTATACCGTCAGCACCGACATTGTTCTCCGCGAAACGTTTCACCGAGCGCGGTGCTTGGCGTACCTATTTACGTGGGTTTTAATCGGAAGGCAATTGATCTTCCCGTTCTTCTCTCGATCCCCGAACAAATGGGACCAGCAGCAAAAAGATAGATTCGAATGATCGGTTCGCGTGGTAAACGGAACAGGAGATCTTTTTCCATAGTACATTTTCCTTTTACGTTTTCTTTTATATAGTAAGTTTACCAAGCGAACTAGGTTTTGTATAACTAGGTTTGTTGTTGGTTCAGTATGTTCTCTTTGTTGCAATTTATAGGTACATTGACTTTAACTTCGATTTCATTTTTTGTTTCAGCAAATACTACAAAATTCGTCGGTATCAGTGGAGATCGAAGTAAGACCAAGGCAACTGGTGCCAGATACTAACTGCTTCATCGACTATCTACCGCAATTGCAAAATATCGCGAAAGTCACTTCTGGTGTGCAACCCATCTACACGCTCATGGTGCCGCTTGTTGGTGAGTGAATTCAATTCTCCATGATAATTTACTGCATACAGATTTGCCAAATATATTTTGTACGAAACACGTGGTAGACATTGAACATACTATAAACTATAGATTTCATTTCGTTGCTCAATGTATGAAGTAAAACCAGTGAAGCTTCAAGTGTTAAACGTATTGCAAATCTCATGGAAAGTATTTCCGTTTTTTTAACACTAGAAACATTGAAACTTAGTATATATCTGTATTGCCCAAAAGCAGTAAAAATGACCTCACTGTGGAAGAATAACAAATGTGTAAAGAAATTTGTTTACAATTAATTTTTAATATTTCCTTATATTATTTAAAGTTATAAAACAGGTTATTAGTAAATATTAACAACAACCAAAATTTCTAAGAAGTTGTATCATTATATACATAATTTTTTTTCTAATTGAAGCTAACAAGCAGTCAAAATGACTTCCTTGGACAATCTAGTGTTAATCGTGCTAAATATCGAAACTCGTGGGAACCGACTTGTTGGACCAACGAAAATCGAACATGATCCTGTACGTTCGCTGGGAGCGTCTCCGTGAACCGGTCTTTGCCGGGTGAATCTTCCACGAGCAAAGGTCGTTGATTATGCGAATCGGTGGAGGCGCGCAACGCCCGAAATAGTGTTCGTACGCATTTACGTCAGGTTGAAGGGAGAAAAAGTAAAACGCATGAAATAATCGGTGATAAATAACGAGTAAGAAGAAGGGACGGCTGACTCGGAATTTTTGCATCACAAAAATAAACGAGGTTCCGATGCGAATCGATCCGGGACACCGACCCCGAATGTATCCGTAAACCCGCCTCCGCGCGGTGCTTCTCACTTTTCTTTTTCGTGCGTTGCACCTTCGCGGGCTTTCTCGAGTTTCCTGAGGTGCAGGATTCCTTTCAGTGAGAGATAAAGTAAAAGTGTTGCGTTGGCGAACAAGACTTCAGAGATAAAGTGAAATTCTACTGAAGTACACGTGTTCTCAGTTTATCAGTCAACTTTAGTTATTTCTATTTATATATACAAGACTATTAACTATTTAACTATTATACTATTTAACTATACTATACTATACTACTATTTAACTATTAACTATCGGAGACGATTAGAGAATTAATTTTCACTGTCACTAATGATGCGAACAAAACGTAAAATTTTTCTAGGTCGTCTTTCTTTTCTTGTATCTTTTTCTTTTTAATTCTTTTTAATTCTTCTGTCGCTATTAAAACGATCGCCGGAGGGTGATAGTGTCATCGGGGAACATCATCATCGGGTCATGGCATAGGTCGCACCGAGATGCGTAAACATGTTACTCACCTTGCGGTGACGATCATCGTCGTCGTCGTCATCAGTGCCTTGACCACTCGTTCCCCTGTGTTTGTATCGAGATTCACAGAATATTTCCTTTCGCTTCTTTGACGCACTCAACTCGCTATAATTTTCTACTTGATTGGCATACTTGAAACGTATTGCCCACCGTTTCGTTACCATAAATTGGATAATTTGTTGCTTATGTTTGTTTGTCATTACTGGATAATCAATTCCTGTTTGATGTTAATCATTTGTAGCAGCTCGTAGAGGAGACAGATAAATTGCCAACTGTTTGTAGGTGTGTTAAAATAACTCTAATTATTACAGTGTTGAGAAACTAATTTTATTAGCATTAAAGCGAGGCAATGAGTAGTAATTGAATTATTTTAATAATTATATATAACGCAAAATTGCTGTAAGTGTCATGTGCAATATTTCTTATCTATCTTGAACTAATTATATCTCATTTTTACGGAGAAGCTATAAATCGACCGGGAGTCTCTCATCCAAGGGGGAAACGTTCTTCGCGAGACTGCGAAGTGGTTCTTCCAAGGTCGCGTGAAATAGAAAGGCCCATCAATCACCGTTACGCGATCGCAAATTAGCGATGATTGGCTCGATAATAATTTAAGCGAATCAATTTCGAGGCATCGCCTAGCGATATTACCGCAAGAGCACGTTGTTCCCAACAATGGTGTTGCGTTAACTTCGATGATTATGCCGATGATCTCGGGAAGGTTCAAGTTCTTCATGTTGGTTCATTAGTCGCGGTCTAGGTCGGGTTCATGATGAGCAAGGACGATTAAGCGACCTTGAATTTTGCCTGTGAAAGTGAGCACCTCAAGGTTGTGTGAATTTTCGCTTAAACAAAGACCAATGTATCTTTCACATCAAAATGAAATCAGTAAATATTTGCTTGAATTAATTTCACACAGTAGTAAGAAAATGAAACATTAAATTGTGAATAGAATTATAGCAGTCTACGTTAACACGAATTTTGGCACATGTGATGCAAATTTAAACCGATATAATCCTTCGTTGTGCAGATTGCATCGCGTTACACGACGTTCAATTTCCAGTTAACTCAGTTGAGCTTAGTGAATAATCTAACCTCTGGTTTTGATTTTTGGCTAATGATTCCACGCGTGATTCCTGCATAGAATCATTAACACACCGTTTCGCGGGTTGTAGCAAATTAATACTAACAGAATGATAGAGTAGTGTAATAATTGTTCGCCGAGCATATTGCGTTTGGAAACGATCCAGCGGGCAATTATTATGTCGTTAAGATTGTGGATTCAATAATTTAGCAGCTAATAGGACAACTTGATTTATGTTAAAATTAAACTGTTTGAGAATGACATAACGGCTATTATGTGTGTTTATAATTGGCAATATTCCCTCGGGCTGTTTGCATATTTGTACAATGTGCCGCTTTTGATGACTAATTGTGGTTAAGTGTCGCAACGCCAAATTAGTAACATGATTTTGCAACAAGCTTATTTACGAATACACGCTGCGCTAATATTTCCGTTTCTCTTCCCAGTCAGGGCTATTTATAGAAAAACAGTAGATATTTTTCGTACCAATTGTTTTCAATGTACGATCTCGGAACATTTAACGAATACTTTCGGTACTGGTTCATCTATCACGCAACGCTCCGCAATTCACTGAAACCGTTCGATTGATACGTTTCACGACGTTTCTCCATTTCTAATCCCGTACGCGATAGCAGAAAAAACGGTCGGTTCCTATCGCGTAAAGCGTAAACGCGCGTACGTGCGGGAATTCCTTTCAGCGCCGGTCGTAAATCCTTCCACCGTTTACCATACTTCCCGGCGACGCGGCGCTTCGATGAAATTCGGGTAAAACGAGTAAGCATTTCTTTCTGTTCCCACCCTCTCAATGAAATTTGCGATCTCGCGTTAAATGGTACTCGGCCGCGACCACGCACGGAATAACCGACGATTCGATTTGCGAACCGAATTGCTGGTTGGAAAATGAAATAATATTTAGATTTACAACGAAAATTCTCAAACGCTGTAGAAATTTTGAACTGTTTTTTATGTCTTACGAATCGATGAAAAAATTAATAAGAAATGTTTCTTATCCGTATTGTCAATTAATAGTTGAACTATTTCCTATAAAGCTTTTCATGTTTTACTCTCCAGTTTTTTCACGCATTCGGTTTGTTGGATTTTTTTTTCTCTTGAGTCGGATAGGCCAACATTGGCTAAAGTTTATCTTCGACCATCGGGTTTCCCGGTGATCGTTGAATAGGAAACGAGTAAACAGAGGAAAAGTGTAAATATGAGAACGTGAGGGTGGAAGGAAAATGTCCTGGTGAGTTTATTTGCACAGGCGCATTGCTTTGAATACGAAAACGACGGGATTCTTTTTTTCCATTCCAAAAAGAATTCTCCTGAATACTCTGTTATTTCGTGTTTCCTACTGTGAATTTTAATTATATCCTTTAGAACGTCGCACAGGATTATATTCCGAGAATACGTCGATCTCTCTGTACACCTCATTCTGCTGCGAATGGTTTAATTTCTCGAGCTAAGTACGTAAGAATTTTGGTACGTTTCATTCGGGTTAAGCCAGTCGCTGTAAATTGCCGAAAATTGTCTATCTTAACCGAAGTTACACGCTATTTCCCTGTAAGTGTGCTACAATATCGTATAGTACTCCCATTCGGTTATACTGTCGCTTATTCCTAAAGTTCTCCGTGTCGTAGACATTCTCGAAATTCTCATGTTCCTAATATCGCATACTTGCCATTCTCGGCCTTTCTCACAAAAATTTGAAATTCAGTTATTTCATTTCAGATTAAGAACACTATTACACGTAGACTGATAGATTTTTATGCACAATAATATATTTATGATAACGATGTAAGAAAGAAAGAAATTTAGATTTAAATTTCTTTTACTCCTAAATAACATTGATTATAATTTGTGATATATCACTCGTTATTTTCTGCATATATCCCGACGTCGCAATTTTTCTAACTGCATGAAGTCTGCAGTTTATTTACAGACAGTTATCTTACGAAAGTGCATCAACCGCAGAAGCGTTCGCTAGGCGAAAGTAATTTCCCGTTTCGTTGCATTGGTAATCCCTCCAGCCGGAGACCGTCGCGGATGCGATACGAATTCTGCGTCCCCATCCCGGGCCAAGGGGTTATCCGGTGGGTGGGGTAGAACTAATGCATACCAAATGTCGTTGAATCTCCAATTGAAAGTGCTTCGAACGGGTGGCGCTATGTTTGCCGTTGCGTTCGAGGCCGTGTCTCAGTATATTCCTGGTCCCCGCGTGTACGCCGGTCGATCATCGGATTTCAAGGGCTGGCTGGCTCCGAACGAGGGATGTTAACGGGGGTGGACTCGGTAGAGAGAAGGGAAAACGTGCGTAGGCTGCGGGTCCGAGGGCAGAAAAACACGTCTGCCTTTGGATCTTTCGAAACTTTTTGGCGGCCTGGCAGTAACAATTTATTCGACCGACTTGAAGGGTGCCCACCCCCTTATTTCTCCGTCTCTCTTCTTATTGTGTCCGTTGGATACGTGCCTCCTTTTTACGAAACTTCTTCCCTCGTTTCACCCGACTCTGACAGTGGGTTAATTTATCTGGGTTTATAGAAGGGAAAAGTTTCGTCGATTATTATCTGGCTGACTCACAGATTTCGTTCAAGCCAGGAGCGGTTGAAAGTCCGTGGGACGATTATTTTATCAAACGGAAGGAATTAATCGGATGAGAAATACGTCGGGATTGTTTAATAGATATTTACAATAATTTTAAATAATTTTTTTTTTCAACTTCGCTTGTTTCGTTTCACACCCGGTTTCTTTTGCTCCATCGAACGATGAATCGTGCGTGATACCGATACCGAAAAACGAAAGTGCACGTTAATGCAAAATCGGCCAGTGCTGCCCTTTGAACCCGTCTGGCTCCGGCAACGGGCTGTGGTTCACAGTTAGGTTTCTCACGGTTCATACATGAATGCATGTGCGTATACACCGGATTGAAATGGTCCGTTGTGCCTTGTGTCCAGCCCACGATCTTGTATACACTCCCTCTCACAAGTACAAGAACGGCTAATGAAAAATATAGAACAGGACGCGATAAAAGTGCACCTAAATCAACTTGCGTTTGACGTGAGTAGTAAAATGTAAACGCATGGCAGATTCAATCTAATTCGTTAGTGAAATATAGTTTGATAAGGCGACGTATATGTCCAGCGTGGGTTGCATCAAGATTTATTGAAATACTATTTTTAATACTAAAACTTGATCAAATCAAACTTCATAATGGGTTATGCGAATTTTATTAAATTTTTATCTAAGAATAAGAATACGTATTACGATAATCTTGCTTCTTATCTATAGCCACGTCAATCAATTCAATAATATCTCTAAACATTGACTGTTAATTTTTATTGCTGCAAGGCCTACTCACAGCCTTGAAGGAACGTCGCATTTATTTACATTAGCTATTCTCATTTGATATCTTTCTAGAATTTTATTTAAAATGTGAACACATACTTATGGGTGGGATTGTATGTACGTGGGCGATGCAGACGGTAGTCACCAACCAAGGCACACCGGCTTTTGTGACGCTCGGTTTGACTGCCGTCCTTGCTTCACTCCTTTGAATGATGATCGCCACCAGCGCAGCGTCAATCGACACCACCCAGGGATTCGCGGTTTACAGCCTTACAGCATGTTAATCAGCCAACATCCCAGTCTTGTCGCGGCGTCAGTCTGATTGACGGATTGTTTGGTTAATGCACACCGTACGATGTACCGTGTTAGATGTTGCTAGCGAGGATTTATTAAGTATCAATAGAGATAAAGCCGTTACTTTAAAACATCCATGAGGTAACGCTTGAAATGATCTATTAATTATCAAATTGAACATGAAAGTCGAGGCAGACTTTACAGTGACACCTCGAATATCGACTAGAGTATTTATAATTACTTCTACTACTTACTACTACTACAGATTTTTCATATTCGTACGTGTTTAAACTGTATTCACCGCACGCGAAGATTTCGCTTTGTTAAAGAGACGAAACGTGACATGTACTGTTAGCCACTGCGCTGTAAAATTGAAGTGCTCGTTTATTTGAACGTGTATTTAGTGAAACGCGGATTCATTTTTCATAGTCGTGAAATGGAAATGCGTATGTAGGATAGGGTATATTAAACGGACGAGGCTAGGTTCTAAACTCGGCTGCATTATGACGGAGTTTGCTATAAAATTCGCATGGTTGAATAGGAATTGTTTTATTTAAAATCCGACCGCGGCCATGTACCGTGTGCATGCAGAAGCGCATGGAATTCTGTCACGTATTTCGCCGTCGACAGTCCAATTATCGCACATGTCAGAGACACTCGAAAATTGTGCCCTGTTCCAAGCACTCCGCGTTCGTGATTATTGTTATTATTATTATTATTACTATTGAATGCAGTAATCGCAGAGTAAAATTATGCCATTACGAGATGTGAAAAAAAGACTACAACAGGTTTCACTAATTATTTCTAGCCGACAAGAAAGTATTGTTTAATTGTATTGTATCTTGTTGAAGCACTCGTCCAAAATTATTCGCAATTGAAATGATTAAAAATAATTGACCAGCGTCGCATCAGTTTGAATAAAATCATATAAGTTATATTTGTCTGACGTAAGTGCTCGAATCGATGCGCCGAAAACGTCACTGTGAAAATAACCCAGGAATGTTTTACTCGCAGTCCTGAAACGGCTCGTTCATTACTTATTGACCGGCCATTTCCTGCCCCGTGGTCTCACGGGATGAGTTTCTTCTCCCCCGTTTTAGATCGGCACTATTGTGTCCTCGTCGGATTATCAATAATTCGTACCAACCGGACCGATCCGTTCTTTCTTCGAAACCTTCTCTATTTCCAGAGAAACGATCGGTAAATCCTCTCAGGATTTATAGAACCTTCATGTCGTCGGTTCCGTGCTAAAGTTGGACTCGAATAAAACCTGGGGACACGAACTCTACTCCGTGGTGGAAAAATGTAGAAGTTAATGTGGGCTAACGTCGCACGAAATCGATCACTGTGGAACTAAGAGTGAGAAACTTTCCAACACTGAGTTCTACGGCTGAACTTTCATTCTACTAGATCTTATTTTGGGTTTTATTACTTTATTGGATGCCAGTAATTGTTGGATTAAATATAAAAGGTTTGCATGGATAGAAGCAAAGGTCTTAAAGAATAATTTTACGAAATACGACTTTGCAAAATAATGTGTATGCTTTATTTTTTAATAAATGTAGGTTGTTAATGATAAAAGAGTTTCATGATAAAGGAATTCTCGTTACGACAAATTAACAGAATTAAGAGTTGAATAAAGTCTTCGCAAACAGACTGGAAATAAATCGCTAGCTAACTATTCTTACGAAAACTTCCACCATTCAACTCTCCGGTCTCTGCCACATGACTCGGCAAGAAGTTCGTTAGGGGTGCGTTTTCACGCAGCAGGGAGTTGACGGGTAAAGTCCAAGTAAACACTATCAAAGCCGCTTCGTTGAAATTCCCGCATCGGGGCTTATTTTCCTTGGGGAAACGACGTCGATGAAAAAACTTCTCCCTTCGTAAATTACACAAACTAGATCCTCCAAAATTATTATTATACTAGGGTACGACAAAGCGAATGAAAATGATTTATTAAGAGAATTTCTATCAACTGTATTCAACTTTACTTTGAGTAATGAAATTGGACAATGTTTTATTTTTTGTTGCAGTTTTGAATGAACTCGAGGGACTGGCAAGAGGCGCCGATGCCAGAGACTGTCCTCCAGCCTCGAGGGCATCTTTGGATCCGGAACACGTTGCCAGGGTGGCTGAGAGCGCGAAAGCTGCCTTAGCTTTTGCGAGAAGCAGGAATCCTGCGATTCGATGCCTAACCACCAGAGGAACTGTTCTCACATCCAGTACGTTCACGGTAGAAGAGGACGTTGACAAGGTGAGCATATAATTTATTTTAATATTGATATTTGAAAATAAAACGCTTCATTCTTCAATTGGTTTATTAATAATATTATTTTATTTTTCAAATACTAAGAAATGAGTAATAATAAATCGTGCAATGCTCACGATTAATTAGGCTTAGGATTTTATCTGAATTAAATTTTCTGAGCATTTAGTTAGTCATCTCTGTTAAATAGTTATGAAAATAACTAGAAGCAAATAAATTTCCCAGTGAATGCGTACCGTGTATCGTTGATTGAATTTATGCCTATAAAACGCCAACGCGGCCATAAGTAGGAATTGGCCGATGGTCATTGAGTTGGGAACGTAATGTTATGATAAGGGTTTGAGCATGGGAGAACCCCCACGTGGCGGGTAGATAAACTCTTCTCGCGATACGGTAACTTCTGTACGCAATGTACGCATCTCGGTGTACGCTACTTATCTCGCAAGTAACACGGGGAATACACGGGTAGGATAGGATCGTAACAGGAACCTTGATCTGTCAAACGATAGATAACGACCGTTACAGAGCTCGTTTCATTTTATTCCACAACCATTACCAGATTGTCTGCTTCGCCGTTTTCCTCTTCCTCGTCGACCTTTCGTTCTTTTACTATCCTTCTAGATTCTCGCAAATCGTTTCTCTCAGAAATCGTAATATCAGCAAACTAATGTGTTTGTTACAAAAAATGCGAGTAAGATTTTTTAGCATTAAACAGTTGAATTCCATGTTTGGAAATAAATGGAACAATCCTTAAGTTGAAATTTCAGATATCTTAGGGCTGAATACATTCAGGATACTTTCCAACGAGTTAACTATATCAATAAAATTAGTAATAAAAGTAATGAAAGACATTTGCAATGAGTTCATAATAATATCGAAGTTTAATGGTATCGAGTAGTAATTAAAACTCTAGCGATGTTAAGGCGCGTGTCGTTTGATAAAAAATAATAACCAAAACATCTGCAATTCTGTTGCAGGACGGGTTGACGAGAAACGATGACAGAATACTGGCTACGTGCTTGAGCCTCTGCAAGACGGGTAACAAAGATCAAGTAAATGCAGGTACGTACTCACACACAAATCCGTCTACGTAGTATGTATCTTGTACGTTCCTCGCGAAGGGTAACCTGAACACGTTTCAAGCGTTTTCCGACGCTTTGATGGTGATTAATACCGCCTCTTGCCCGATTGTAATGCTCGTTTCGGACCGCGAGATTAACCGTTATCGGCGTTGACATTGCACCACGGCAGCCGGTGTCGGCGATCGACGGTGTTCGTTACCATTTATACTCGCCCTTATCGTGCCGGAATTTATTACTCGGGACGGGGCACACCGCTAATTATTCGGCTTCTTCCTGATCGCGAGAACGACGACAAGATCGATTTCATTAAGGGTCGGCGCGCTAATTGAAACCGTGTTCCCAGTTGAATTATGCCCCCGAGATACATACACGGTTTTGCTTTACTCATTCGCGGGGCGGCTCATGATAATATAACGCGAGGAAATTAACCGCCTCCTTATAACGTGGTACATCATCCCTTATACGTGTCGAAAGAATTTCTATCCGTGTTACACATTTTCTTATTACGCTATTTAATACATTCTCTACATGTGCACGTATAACTCATCAAAATGCATAATCGGATTCGTCGATTAATCGTCAGTGAGAAGAAATCGAGTTTATCGTAAGGCATGGAAGAGTTTTGTTAAACGTTCGAGGAAGGTTTCACTTTTGGAAAAGCACAACCTCTATCAATGAAATTATGCCGCGATCTTTTCCTGTCCCCAGAGGAGGGTCAACCGCGACGGCTACGGAGGGAAGTCGTTCTGCTGACAGAAGACAGGAATCTGAGGGTGAAGGCTCTGGCCCGGGACGTTCCTGTAAGGGAGGTGCCCGACTTCATGCAATGGGCGGGCCTCGGTTGAGACGGTTTCGCGATCGAACACACCCGCTAACGAAAAATCTCCCGTTACTACCCCGCCGAGTATAAAAACTTTTGACCAGCAGCAACCATTACCACATCAGAGTTAGCAGCGAGGATGCAAATAGAAAAGAGACAACGTTAGAGAGAGTACGTAAATGTGGAATGAACAAACGAATGATCGTGATCCCCCTTCGTCGTGGCTGCACACGTCGCGTGCGACACGGACACTTCCCGTTCATACACGTAAGTTCGTCCTAATTGTCCGCGGTGATGTGTTCTCTTCTTTGGGCGAGGATGTTGCAAAAGAGAGAGAGAGAGAGAGAAAGAGAGAGAGAGAGAGAGAGAGAGAGAGAGAGAGAGAGAGAATGGGCGCGTCGCTGAGCCACACTAATTTCCATGAAAACGACGAAGCGTAGTTGAGATTTGATTAGCAATCGGGACATGATGAAGAGTAATGAAGGACGGTAGTTCATTTCGGATAATAAGAGGGTATAAAAGGACTGAGAAAGAGAGGGGAAAACATTGATTAAGGGTAAATTGTGAATGGGTTCGACGAGCGTGATCGCGCTGCCTTTCACTCTTATTCTGACTTCACTCTTACTTTTGTTTGTTTATAATTAAGATACATACTTTTTTGACGTTGAAATATTATTATAATCTAATTATCGATTACGAAGAAAGATTCTGAAGAAAGGACAAAACGATTTTTAAACAAAAGCTTTTATTCTGTACATGATATACATTATAAATAGCTTAATAATCTTTTTTTTTTAATTAGTGGTAATCGTATCAAGGATTACTTTAACTGGAGAATGAATAAAACGATACGCTGAAGCGTCACGTCGTGGTGAATTGACACAATCACACAGACGGAGTTGGTAGATATTCACTGATGAAAACGAGAAAGAAAAAGAAAAGAAACGAGATTCGAGAGATGAGAAAAGTCGGTATTTTTACACACGTGAATATTAGTAATATAATGTTTTGGTTGATTTTTATGGATGACGACCGCCCCGCGGCCGGCTTCGGTTTTACTGTACCTTCCTTTTATCATGTTTATAAGGATCTATACACTGGCATATTCGTATATAGAGATATACATGTATACATGCATATATCTACATGTATATATATTTGTACGCACTTTTGAATATTGTATACGCCGTATGCGGTCGTTGGAGGATGCGTTCGGAATCCGCGGACATCTCCCCTCTCATCGCGCGTGTGTCGTTTGCCTTTCCGTTTTTTCCCCTCTTTTTCTTTTTTCTTTCCCACCGTTTCGTTCTTTTTTGCATACCCGAGTGATTCCAGAATTAATTTTCTCTCTTTCCCATCTTCGATCGCTCTCCGTTTTCTTTTCATTTCGCTGTTGACTCGCAACGAGAGACAATCTTTTCGAACGTGGTGCGTTCGTGCCTTGTTTTCCTTTTTAGAAGCAATTTTCGCTGTTTTACTTCCATTTTTTTTTAGCGAATTTGTAGTTTTTGTTCGCTATTTCGATACTTTTATTTGTAGCTATTTGCTTCGTACATTTTTAGATATCTCGTAACGGCTTTACGGATCGGTATAGAGAATTTCGATTACATTTTAACTTGAAAATTTTATAGTTTCATTAGATGAATGAGATAAATGTCCTGAGAAGCGTGAAGCGTGAATCTTTGATCTAACAAAATTTGTGATAGGTTTGGCACAAGTAGCTGAAGCTCATCGAGGTTACTACATCGAGTACTTTTTAATTTTTTTATTATCATTCTCTAGTTAATAATCTTACTATTAATGTACATGTAATTATAATTATCAGTTTGCCAGTTATTAATGTTAGTTTAGTTCGATAGTCATTCCAACTCTAAGATTAATCTTAGTTCTTTGCTAAAGCGAGAAGATAGAAGGATCCATAGAACATTTTCATCCTTGAAAATCTGTTGTTGAACATAATATCGTACTGCCGATCCGCGCGGTGATTACGAGATTTTAATTTCTTTTTGTACAGCGATCGTAATATACGCCTCGATGTGGGCGTAGCAAAGATAGAACGAGAAGGGAAATATTTTTTGTAACATCGAGATAAAAATGGCGATCGTTTTTAATCCGGGCACGTTTGCATTTCCAGTAACGCGGAGCTTTCGAGAGCCAAAATGTCCTCCTCCCCCCGTACACGAGGTCCTCGTTGTTTTCCAGCGACTGCGCGCGTGTCCTACTCGAGCATGTTGCGATTTTTTTTGAATTGTTTTACTCGATATACATACATACACAAACACGTATACACTTAAACAAAAGATCAAGCTTGCACACGTTCGAAGATATACGGAAATTTAATATGTCAGCCGTTTAATCTATTGAGCAAGAAATACGTTCTTAGATTATTGCTATGTTGTTTAAATCAAATTATTTTATTCGCAAGGTCTTTTTACATCATTTTGTTGCGTTATTGGAGTTTCTCGTTGACCAATCATTATTTTAATTACAAAGTAATATACATGTTATGTGAGTCGTGGAATTTTGAGAACGTGTTTGGAATCATTTTATTCACCTGTCAAAAATGATGTGGATTCGATGTTGTTTTATCGATATAAAAGAATCATTCAGCACAGTTTTATAAATGAAAATGAGGAGAGTTATTTATCAGAGAAACGTCACCACGCTGTTGATCGGAATCACGTACACGCAAGGATCGTTCGAATATTTTATTCACATTGTGAAATCAAGTAATCATGTTTTCTGGGATATATAATATTCGTAGCATTCTTGTGAAAATTTAGTTCGGAACAAAATTGTTGTGGATATGTTAGATTTTTATTGAAACGATTTTCCTTCGTGCGAACGCTAAGGGTAGCCCTTCACTAGAAATAATTATATACCACAATATTTTGCACCAATAAATTTTCAATATGCACACACGTACACATGCATACACATAGTGTTTGAATAAACGAAGGTGGCATTTATATTATCCGATAGAAGTACATGAGGGAATTTTCATGGGTGACACGACGTTACGGATAATGAACTGCGCGTTAAACAATTGACAATTCTTCAAGATAATAAACTTAATATCGGGTCGTAAACGGTTGAATGTCATGAATTACGCATTAGTCACGACTCGATTTACGAATAACGATTCTTCCGGATTATAAAATCCTTATCGCAGTCGTAAATGGGAACGGATCGATCGTAACGTTGTATTGTGATTCACGGATGAATAAATATGATTGATCGAATATAAAAAGCTATATAAATATGTGTATTAAAAGAAGGAAGTCGGTACGCATCGTGGAAAGTAGGTGGACTTTAATTTTTGTCCGAAATTGAATTTACACCGTTCAGTTTGATTAAACGATATAATCTTATTTTCTAAGGTTCTCGTGTTAATCCGACAAAATTGAAAGCAACATGTGCAGTATCAGATTTGAAATAATTTTCGATACGCAATTCGCGTTGAACTTTATCGATTTGAATGTATCGTTGAATAAAATTAAACAAGTTCACCGTCGATCGACGTACCTCGTTCCAGGATATTATAATAATTAGGATGACGAATATTGATCTGTTATCGCACGTAGCCGTTGATTTCGCGTGATCTTGGCACGACGCAGTTGAACGCGTTCACCCGATTGCATATCAACGATTAATCGATTACGGGAGATTATGCTTACTGAACAAACAAACTTGCTGTATACATTAAATAATAGCTGAATAAATGAGATCATGACTTTTAGGGGGAGACAGATCCGCGAACTTATTTTCGCTAGGTCGCTGACGCGTTTCAATACTAAAGTATACGCTCTATTTATTTTTCTAGAACCCACACGTAATTCGAATGTATCCGACATTATGATAAATATATAGATATATATGTATTGATGAAGTAGAACGCGAGAAGGTTTATCGATTAGATTCGAAACGATGTCGACTGTTCGATGCGATTAGGATTGTGAACATTCCGAATAAAAAAAGAAAAAAGGGAGAAAAGAAACATCGTGCATGGTTTGCGTCACACGCGGGAGATGATTGATTCGAAGTTCTGTCCAAATATTTTTTAAGTAATGCCCCTTGGATTCTTACCCTGACGAACGACGTTCTCAAGTGTGTGATTTTTTTCTTATTGAAATTAGAATTGGAATTCGTTTGTTAATCTCTTTGACACTTTGAATTGTATACAGAATCCTTCTCAGTGATTAATTAGAATTGATCGATTAGAAACAAAATATATTTAAGCTAATACAATATACACATCATCTGTTCTTAAACTAGGGTGTTAGATAATTTGTTGTTCAGATTTCAAGATTCTTGTGTTTTTAGCCGATCGTTTATTAGATATTGCAAAGATTATCTGTCGCACTGTACGTTTTTATCCTTGAAATGCTGGACACCGATGACCGAGAGTTCGCGAGACGACAGCAGATAATCGCGACGTTTACAAATGAAACATTTTTGCTGCCAGAGTTAATGCGAATGAAAGACAGAAAAAAAACTGTAAGCGAGAGAAAGTGACAGAGTGAGGAGTATATGAGAACGCGACGTGTCCTATTTTTCAACAGAAAAAAACCTTATAGTTACTTAACAATCTTTAGTGATTAATAATTGATTGTGCTAGATATGAGCATGCGAGAGGGAACGAATGAGAGGAAGGAATCGATCAAGAGAAGCGTGGTGAATGCGCGTGCGTGATTAACTTCGATTCTTCTTGATCACGTTTCTTCAACTTCTTCTTTTTTTAATTAGTCGTACGCAACATTGCTATTAACGTTAATTTTTCCTTTTTTTTTGTATCACGTAGAATTGTATTCATTAAACATGTAGACACGATTATAGTTCGGTGCTACACCGTGTTCGAACCTCCCTTTAGTATAGATTTCTGTATTTAAATAGAAACAGAGAAAAAAATAGTTTATAAAAATACTCGACGAAAGACTTTGGCGATTCGCCGAAATTCCAATCCTTTTTTGCGTTTCTTTTTCCTGCTTTACGTTATCACTTCAACCGATCTGTCGCATTCATGATTGACACTTTAACGGCCGGAAACGTACTCATTCTTTAATAAAATGCATTGATCTTTTTATTCGATTTATTATCATTTCATATCTTTTTATTGTTGTAGCAACTAATAATTTAAATAGTAATAAACAGTGTTTCCCAATATCTTAAAACATTCGCGATAAATCCGGTTGGTGAAGTGTCAATTAACGTATTAATCGGATTATTTATCAGAAGAGAAATTCGGAAACAGAAGAAACCTTCGACATAAAATTGATGTGTTGAATCCAGCGGAACGTGAGTGTTGACAGTCGATCATTAAAGAACTAGAAGACAATGCCGAGGAAATGCGGAGAACCGATGAAGCCAGCTGCGAATTGATCGATAACAGAGTTCTAGGGAAACGATCCACGCCATGCAGCAATAAATAGGATCGATCGCTTAAGAAATAGTTTACTTAAATTGCAATCTTTGTCACATTAATTTTTCTGCAATAGATCCGGTACTAGTGCAATAACAAGTGGCATCGTGGTCGTTTCTAGTCGATCGTAAATCGGAAAGAGTAATTCTTTGCAGTGAATCAAAGAAGTCGAAGTAATCGCAGTTGAGCAAATATTGTATTGATAAACCGAATATATTTCTTAAACTCAGGTAAAGACAAACTAAATTTTGAAACAGATTTTCGACAAACTGCCTGTCGATCCCTGGAAAATTTCCTGTTAATTTCTTTTATTCCTGCAACAAAGCTAATCTCCGTTAAACGCGGGAACATTAAAGTAAAACCTATATCTTATGGGATTAGAACCATAATAATTAGTTCCTTATCATTTGTGTAGTATTTGAAAAATATTGGAACTTGAATTTACATTCCATTCCGCAGTCACACAAATGATATTTTATGGGAAAGATCGGTTGTGCTAAGTTCATTAAACTCGATTGATTTTACCGGCTGGCTGTATGGAAGGTGAAAATAAGAACTGGATAGGTAGATAGAAATGTGACGTAAGTAGATTTAAAGAATGGCGTTTACGACTAAATATGACCGAGCATGAAATTTCTTAGCGACGTCGCGATTTGTAACACGATTAACCGGAGATGGTTGAATAGCTCGGCCGTTTCCGGGACAATTTAAACTGTAAGTGTACCTCTGATGAACGCAAATAAAGTATATGTTACTATAAAACTACATGAAACACAAAAAACACTACGCGCTAATGGTCACCGAATTTTAATTCAGCATTTCTCGTAATTACCAGTTAATACGCGTAGAATGGATTAAAAATTAATGTAAGAGAAACGGTGGGAGCGATTCGTTTATATTTCATCTCAGGTAGAGAGTCTTTTCAAATAGTGTGACAACGCCGATTATTATTATGATGTGATGAGAATGCGATGATTGATTACGGCGACAATGCAACGGTAGAATTTTTAGGCTAAACATTTATTACACTTATGAGGAATGTCACTATTATAGTGTTATCACTTTGATTATTCAATAAAACGCGACGTTGACGTAATCGCTGTTGAGTTCACGTGTGTGGTGTATTTTTTTTATTTCTTCTATCGCCCGATTCCCAATTCAATCTCAGTTAAACAGTTTCTAAAATGGCAATTAAGTCAACGAGATGCTTTAAGATCTTTACGGTTGTACTTGGAACAATTACCTGTCATTACATTAAATATCGTGCTATATTGCATAAAATCAATTTTTCGTTTTGTCTTTCAGGTATAAAAAGATAAAGACGTTAAATCCATGAGTTAAATTAACATAGGATCTACTACTCTGTCAACTTAGTTTCTGATACAAAAATACGTCCCAGTTCGTTCCAAGTAAAAATCATTTTCTACAAGTCTGCTTTCAAACTTTACTGTTAAAAAGCAGAGCTCCATTACGTGCGTATCATATTGAAAGCAATTAACGCGATTCCGAGTAATTGCTCATCGTTTTCCCAGTGCTACTCGACCGCGGCAGGTTTCGCGTTCACGATATTCAGGTCCATAAGGCACGCGGAGTCGAGCATCGAGAGCCGGTCGAACACGGTCGACCTCGTTATGCGCGCCCGCTGACCGTTCGCCGCGACCCGTGAGAGCTGAAACTATGCGCGCTCGGTCAGCGGCTCGTGCCATTTAATTCTCTTGGTAGGTATCAACGATGCCTCGCTCGCGAGGTGTCGGCGGCGTTTTCCATCGCTGCGAACCGTTATTGCACGCGTCTCAAACCTAAGTAAATTGTTTACTACTAATGATTAATCTTTTAACAGTCTCATAAAGCTGTACTTAAAAGCGTGGTATTATCCGCGTTTTAGAAGCGTGTATGACTAACGGATTCCTTCCTAGTCTTTTTAAAATAGTATTCCTCAATCATTGCTACAAATTATTTTCCATTATTAATCCTGATATTCTTATTCTTTTGTATTGTCCCATGGAAATGTGATATCGTATACAAGAGTTCCTGATTAGGAAAGTATTGATATATAGGATGAACGAAGAAACAGCGAATCCTTGAATCGTATCACATATTGCATGATTCATTGAGGTAGCTTCTGAATTCTGATATTGATATTATGTAGTCATATTAGGTTGGAACATAAAATAGATAATGTTCAGCTGAAACAAATTGAATGATTGATAAGGTACTCTGATAGTTTGCGTAACGGCATGCCGCGTAAAAGGAATTGGTATCCTTTCGCTGAGGGTAAAAAGTGGCCGCGAGATGATGCCCCGAGTAGGTTGGAATGTATTTAGTCGGACGCGTTACGACGTAACTGTTTATCTAATTACCGGCATTGTAAGAGGTGGTCAATAAACGGGCAGCCAGTCAGGGAGCAAGCTTCTGAATAATATAGTGATACGATCGTACGGGAAAAGAGCGTGGCAATATAATTTGTCTAACAACGTCAATAGGGGACGTGTAATTTTCGTGGTCTGGAATGCGATTCGTTCAATATGTTAAACGTTCTGTTTGATCTAACTGTTAATATTACGTTACAGTAAATATGTTTTTTAGTCAATTTTATCACTTCGCATGCGCGCGCAAGCGTTGCCTTACGATGGGGGTATCTTGTTATTTTCTTTTCGGTAAACATGATCTTAAGTAACGTTACCACATTATATGCTGACGCTTATTTCGAGTTTCCGTTAATCTCGTAATATACAAAGGTAATCTTATCAACTTTTGCCTGCTGCTTCTCGTAATAAATTTTTTGTCAAATGGAGAATATGTATTATGTAACAAACGAGATGGACACCCTTTTTCTTCCACGCGACTGTACGACTTAACAATTTCCTGGTTAATAACATCATAATCCATGATCACAGTATACATTTCAGAGTACACTTGCATAATGCAGATGGGTTGAACAATTTGACCAATCGAATGAAATTGTCAAACGAGCAGCGTAAATCCTCTCTAAGGACAATTTGCATTATTCATTTTAGATCTCATTGAGTCAATCGGATTTTTCAACCAAAACGAATCACTACTTATCGCTTTAACTATCACGAGAACACCGCTTCGACGAGATTCAGAGAAATAATCACGGTGAACGTAGGGGAGCCTGGAAAAGCTGGTTCACGAGCAACAGTAGGTTTCCGGTCGAGTTTAGTCGCAGCGGATGGAACAGCAGCGAGCGGAGTTCTCTCTGTACGAGCGAGAGTCCTCCAAGCTGGTTATTTTTAACCAGCCAACCTTGAACTTGCTGCTGGTGTGCTGCTGCTGCTGCTGTGCTCCTACTGCTCCTACTGCTGCTGCTGCTGCTGCTGCTGCTGCTGCTCCTGTTGTTGCTCCTGCTGCTGTGATCCGATCACCAATAAAGGGACTTATCTAATTCTGAGAAAGGCGATCGGTCCTTTCCTCCTGGCTAAAGGTAAGTATCCACGTTGTATTCCCAGCCGAGAGATGGACGTACCTTTATTCCACTTCCTCGCCACGGGGACACGTTCCAAAGGGAGTCGCTCGATGCGTACACCAGTCTACAGTGATAATCAAAAGTCTATATCTGGTCATTCTATAAAAATGGAAGTCATGCAACATTTTCCTAATTAGAGATTCTTAATCATCTTCACACGCACTTCTTAATTTTGTATAGAATTTTTAATGCAAATTCGAGCTTGATGTTTGATCCCACAATTTAAGATGTTATCTTAATATATAGTAAATTAAGACATTACCTTAGGAATTTTACGTTTATAATCCCCGAGTGGTTAAACTAAGATAAAATGAAAAAGATAAAATTCACCATTGAAGAAATGAGGATAAATGCATGGTGGTAAGAGAAGGGTGAAAGGAAAATGAGAGGGACACTCGGAGCGAAAATGGAAAAAAGAATAAAATGAGATGCGCGATTTTAATTGCTACCAGGAAACGCGATGCGTGGTGCGTGTCAGGATCTGGCCGGATCTATGCGCAGCTACTCCTCGCGTCTGGTGAGATTTTAGATTCACGGGAGGACATGGATTCTTTTATGCCGTTCCCTTTATGCTCCCGTCGGACAAGTGCGGACCTCTCGCGATTACGTGCTCCTATAAAACATAACCTCGGACAGCGGCTATTCGCGATGCCGTTGTTACATTGTCTATACGAAAACAGAAAAGATGACGTGCTCTCGGAACGAGAAACACAATCCAATGTAATCACTTTGTTATTGATACGCGATGTCGGCAAAAAATTAGTTGAAATCTTAAGCGAATAATTTATAAAATATTTCTAGTACTCATATACCATTTGTTTCAAAGCTGATATGCACTGATGCGTAAAATGTAGTGTATCTCAAAATCAGAACATTGGCACTTGACATTTCTTCTTGGTCATTGACACACAAAACTAATAACAGAATATTGTTTCTATTTCGATTGTGAATTTATGATTTGCATATATGATATTTTAACTCGAACAATTTCTTACAGAAAAAAGATGTATTCATATATAGGAATGAAGGAACGTGCCACGTTATCGGAAAGGAGCACGGTGAAATGGTTTTCCCGACGCGACGCGGAGGTACCGGCCAGATCTAAGGAGTTCTAATCGCGGTTATCAGTCCACGTAGCTGCACGTGTCCTGTGCACGCCGTTTTTCACTAAGAGTAGCTCGACAAAAGTGGCTTTCGCGGCTCGTAGTTACAACACACGCCGGGTACTGCACTAGGTATACCCGGTGTGCGCTATACGTCAGGAACGCCGGCATGTCCGTCTATGGTTCCCCCTAAGGTGGATGCTCGTGATAACTCTCGCGAGAGTTATGCGGTAGCCGCCGCGAGATAACATAAACTCGCGCGTTATCTGATCAGACAATGCATCCGGTGATTTGTGGACCCACGAATGGGGTGACCTGCATACCGAGATACCTGGTGCTGGTACTTGGTCCCTGAGTCCTCCTCTCGCTCTGTAGTTAGAAACAGAAGTCAAATCGGACGAGAATTCATTTGCATTGATTTACTAATTGTGTAATTCGTCTGTTTAGATCAATGATTCGTTATACATTAACTCTCCTCTTTTACCCTTTTTCTTGCCCTATTGCGAATTTTTGCAAATAAATATTATGTCATGAAACTTTCTACTTTTCAAATTCCTTTTGGTTCATGATTGTGTTTTGATTCTGATTACACTTGTTTAAGAGGAGATTTGCTTTCTCTGTTTCGTACGCCAATTTCGTTAAGCTGGTTCGCCGAGTGAGGAATTACAAGTTCAAGATCACAGGGTCGTTGCACGTGTTCTCTCTCTCGAGAGAGAGCGGAGGTGTATTCGTGCTTTATCGCTACGTCAGCTGGCCACGAGCCAGATGCGCGAGCCCGGACGACTTTTGTCTCTTGGCGGTAATTGTTCCCCCTTCTCGGTCCGCAGAATTGAGGAAACGTAGGAGAGTGGAGATTGGACACGCTAAAGGGTAGTTTCTTATTAGATTTTTTTACGTTGTGTAGTTTCCGAAGACGTGAATGAAAATATTAAGATATAATTAGATTCTTAATTTAAGTTTACTGTTGTCTATTACATTTGACTAAGAATTATTATTCGAATTCTTGCATACGTTCCAATTTGAAAAAGAAGTTGAAGAAGGCCTCTTCCGTTTCTGGCTGGACTTCTGCCCTCCGTATGATCTCTTCCAATTCTGCCTAATCTTCTATCCATATAGATCACTGAAAACTGATTTTGAACTATTGATATCAATTTAATAATGTTTAATGAAATTATTGAAACCATTCATATTCTAATACTCTCGAAGTAATTCATATGAAACGTGCTTGATCTTGCGATGAAGCGAGTGACACTTTCTTGGAGATTGTTGAAGTCCCCCAATTCCCAATGGGAACTTGTGTCTCCCCGTTCGCGTTCGAGTCCCACGCGTTCCGTTTCCGAAGTGTTGCGTAAGAGAGAGTAAAGCACGGCAGCGCGGCGACACGGACTGGACGGGGGCAACTGGACGCACGCCGATTCCCGGACGAGGTTCCTAACACTCCGGTCACTCGGATGCGTTTTCTGTATTCGTCGGAGGCGCTCCAGCCTCGTCTGGGTTACGAAATGCAGAAACACGTACTAAGCGAATGCGGTAATCGCATTCCCCTTGCCGATTCCTCCTGCTGAAACCTCGCAGGGAAGGAAACGTGTCTCGTTCGTGTCCCGTTCGATCTTCTGAAAGCTCGAAGCCTTTGATCACTCGATTTGATAAAGTTTAATTGTACGGAGTTAGAAGATTATCATTTGTTAAGCTTAGGACAAAATTGTTTTATTTAATCATTTTAGAATTGCGACTGAATTATGGATTTCCCTAAAATATTCTATCTAATCAAACATTGGAAAACTATTACATTTACAAATTTTATGTAATACGTAAGGACTTCTAAAATGTTAAAGAACGAATCCTTCAGTTACAGGATAACTCCATAGCAATTGTGCATTAAGGTGAAACCGTTTAGGGTAACACCACTTTCCCTGGCAATTTCACTATTACCAGAGATGGAAACAAAAAACCGGGTGGGTTCCCATTCGAGGTAACAGAGCCGCGTTTGCCGGCGCGTATCTCTGCCGAGATAGACGCTGGCGCTGGAATTCTTGGCGTCTCTTTGAAAGGTTTCGTCCCCCGTCGGACAATTACTTGTGAACCCGGGGGCTGGCCGCGACTGGCCACTGGCAGCGACAGGGATTCCCCAGGGCCCCTGGCGATCGTAGGCTTGATTCACTGGGGCATTGTCTCCCGACGACGATACGCATACAATGGCTCAAAGCGATCTGAATCTAATCTATGACTTATGGTCGTGGCGCTCGCCTCCTGAATGAACAATGTGCCGCGGCGCGCGCCTTTTTCCACCCTTTTTCCTTTTATTCTTCCTCAACTCCCTCTTCTTCTTCTGTTCCTCGATCGCCGTGCTCCCTCGCCACCAAAGGATACCAGCGGGCCTTCCGGTGATGCGTGAACGGAACTTCGTTATAAACGACCTCAAACTTGGTGTCGAACATCCAATACGTCTTCACTCCTGTTTTGAAAATTCCGAAATAAGATTTCTTGGTCATTCATGAAATGATATGTGTATTCATATTTTTTTATGACCAAACTTAACTCCCTGTTGTATAAATTCTCATGTTGTATTATATGTCATAATACGTGAAGTTTACATCCCCAATTGTGAACGGAATGCAATAAACTGTTAATAAAGGTATTACTGTAGAACCTTAGATATGTATACGAAAAAGAAGCAACTTTAACCCCTTGACCGACAGACCGGAGATTGCAATTTATTAAATAGTAGTTCGACTTAATTGGATATATCAAAGAGAATTAATGGGTCGATGTGACATGTGACATGTACTTTATTTTTCGAGTCTCGTCGACGAATATGTCTCCGTGTTTTTCTATTTTTCCCGGGTCTCACGTATATAAAGAATCACTGTGGGTCGATAAATTTAGCTGAAAGCAGTGCCGCGAGTTCGATGGTATCGATCATCGTTGCATCAGCGGAATAAATGCGAGATAGAGGAGAACACGAGAGGGATGAGGAACGCGTTAAGAAACCAGCCGGCGTATGCGGGCATCCGCGTGCGCGCGCGTTGTCGGCTGGAGCGTGAACGTGTCCCGAGCGGAAGGCCAGTTTCCCGTTGACGATCCCCGGAGAGTCAGCTTCCGTCGCGCACGGGGGACTTAGGTAAAGCACGAAGAAGTCAACGGCACGACAATATGCATTTAGCCGGAGACCGGGTATTACCTAACGCACGAGAGCCGCGAGATTGGATCTCCTCTTTTACGCACACACGAAACGAACCGCGAGGAGGAGGAGGAGGATGCGACTGGATGACTTCCTACATAGATAAGAATCACCACGGACGAGTATCCTCTTTAAACGACGAGGTCGCTGCTTTTATCCTTCTCCCCTGTTCCATCCTTCTCCAGATCCGCCATTACGCTATCCACCGCAGTCATCAGGACGTGTATCGATGTCCTGATCGTCTTTCGCGAGAAGATCTACCTGTTGCCTTGCTCTCGTCAATTCAGTATGCAATCGACTTACTCGGTTGCGTGACAATAGGTTGTAAAATGTGGTAACTCTACCGAGTATCCGTTTTTTCATACCGAACGTTTTCGGTAGACTTTCAAGCATCCATAAAACATATTTTTATTTCATTTACATATTTATTGCAAAGTATTGGTCATACGAAATTTTTTGTGACAATAGGTGTAAAGTGTGGTAACTCTACCAAGTATCTTTATATATATATCTATATATTTTTTCATACCGAACGCTTTGGGTAGATTTTCAAACATCCAGAAAAGGTATTTTCATTTAATTTACATATTTATTGTAGAGAATTGGTCATACGAAATTTGTTGAAGCCTGATTGTATTCAGAATACTTATACCAAAAAATTAATTACACGTTCTTCTATTCATAATTCATTACGCGCTTTTTACATTTCCACAAAACACGATTTCTTGGGCTTGGGTAAACACGGAATATGTACAAAGCCGTAGTAAACAGGGCGAGCGTTCCGTCGCGAATCGCATTTTATTATTTAGCCTTTGAGAATTTACAACGGCTCCGAGCAGTGCGCACGTAACTTCATCTCTCGAATCATTTCCATTTCTTGTGAATAGCGTAAAGACGTACTTTTAATCCTTCTACAAAGCCGGCCTGTACGTGATACAAATATTTTCCTCTCCTTCCCTCGAAGCTGCATCGAGCTTTCATGCTACGCGGTGCACCGCTGTCATAGGTGCGTTGGGAAAGAAAACTCAGCGAAATCTGCCACAAAGGGTCTTTTCTGTTTCCAACAGTTTCCTTACAATCCGTTCAGAATAACAACAGTACCGCGATTGTTCTTTTAATTACATTAAACCATGCTGTTCCATGTCTCTTTCCTGAATGTGCCGGACGTCGTTTATTGCAAAGAAACACTCACAGGTCAATGTTCACAGCTCAATAAGAAACATCTTAAAAATCAAACGAAAACTAATCACGAGAAATCATTAGAAGCGTATGACAAAAGTGATAAGATAGATAAATGTGCTATGTTACATCTTATTGAATGAAGAATGCGACAACAGATTAATGTACTTAATCGCGATTTACAGTTACATTGACGTAACCCATCGGAATTTAGGAATGTATACGAACGCGTGTTTAGTTTTTTTAACGAATCGGCAAACCCCGAAAGTCGAGGCCGTTTTAAATCCGTGAACGTGTTTTACGCGTATCTAAGAACGTGACACGCGTTTTCTCGCCCTAGAACGGAAGTGAAGAATCTACGGTCCCTTCGCATTCGGCGACAAGGGGCGACGGGCACGCGACAAGCGGATGCGGAATTTTCAAGGTCCAGCTGCGCCGATTTGTACGGTACAAACACGAGAATAACTTTATTTATATAACAGTATGAAAAGTGAATCATGCTAAATAAATAAAACTATTTTAAATATATCGCAAACGAAGTATTTTCCATGTGTAATCGGCAAGGAATTATGAGATCCAAATTATAGCTGAAAGAGGTAGCTGATAAAGAATGAGGTTCATTGACAAAATGTGCTGAATAGACTTGGTATGTTTAAATCATAAAAGCATTGCGTGCGGCACCATTCAATGCGTATCGACCTGACATCACGCCAGCCGCAGTCTTGAGAAGTAGCAGAGAGAAAGGAGAAAAGAAGGGGAGAAGCGAGGAGTAAAGTAACAATTCCATGGCAGGTGCTCGCGATTCCCATGGCCCCGGTAGACGATTACGGCCGATTACCGCCTACACGTAGAAAGGAACGACGCCCGTGTTCGACGATCGATCACGTAAGCTGGCGGGCTCGCGTCCCGCATATTAACCGGCGTTATTTATTTATATTGACCAGCTGGTCAATTCGTTCACACGTGATGGAATTGCTCGCGCGACTCGGCGAATCGCCGAGCCTGACCAGACTCGGTGACTATCTACCCTGATATGTCTGCCCTCATAAATCTGCCCCATTTGAAAAATTCTCACTATATCCCATATTATTCTCGATTAAATAATTAATTACTTAAGAAGTTTTAAAAAAAGGTCGAAAATTAAGATTCGCAGAATAATTCCGAACAAATATTTCCTTTCGCGAAGTGTATATTTGCATATGCGTATATTTGATGCGAAGTACGATATCAGGTTCGTTCGAAAATTGCTGGTGATAATAATAGATGAGAATTCAAGGTAGGAGTCATTGAACAGCACAGCACGGTATGCTGACTCTGTAGTTGGACACGGACCACTGGTTAGGCCGGTACATACTATTTAACGCCGCTGCCCGTTCGCCCATTCAACCGACGGATGCAGCTACTTTACATCCATCGAAACGCGCGCGCGAATGGATTCCGGCGTATGTAGTAGCACTGTTGTACATCACTTAGCGGCCGCGTTACGAACTGCGGACGCGTTTAATGGTTGTGTCAGTGTCCACGCGCGAGCTGGGCGCCGGGTGTCCATTGTTATCTGCTTCTGGTTGAAAAGAATCTCTCTATTATGATAGGGATCGTGATATCGAGATTTCATGAGCGAAGAGGCAAGACTGAGAACGTTGAACAAATTATTATCTAGTCCGAATGCATTATGTGTATTAAAGTTTTATACTACAATTAGAAATGCAATATGAACATCATTAAAGATGTGTAATAAAATTGTTGTTCATCGAAGAGCGATACATTCGTACATGTGTGAATAGATTTACAAATTCCATTGCCAGGTTAAGCTTTATTCAGTTAAGGTACGCCGTAAAGTGTCCGATAATTTTCCCCAGATTATTCTGAATGAAAAGTTTCGTATTCACAGCCGGTACAGTTCACTACGCTGTTAGAATAAACGGTATTCCACGCCGAGGTATTCCATGAAGTGTCTAATGGGTCGCATCATATGAATTTGAATGTGAACTTCTTTAATCTATTTTTTTTTCGTTCTACTCTAAAGTCGAACTTTATTCACAAATTTATGGACTTACCCATTTTATACTTCTGTGACATTTCTGTCTCCCAGATCTCGTGTGACGTGAACGTCAACAGCGTCCACTATTTTTATAACTTCATTTTCAATCTGAAGTTGCCTTATGTATTAGAAATTGAGATGTTAAGCAATCTGTTAAAACTTCTTGCTCCTAGGCGACGTTAACAACTGGGTGGAACGGTACTAAGTCGAGGGCGTAGGATTAGATTTACATATTGACATAACGGACACGTAGTAGCAGGGCATTTACAGTTGATCGGTGAGCTCGATCGGCGGGGTAGACTACATTTTCCCTTATTTCTATGCACTCGGTTCCCCGGCACGGCTCGGTATCCTTGGATAATGACATACGCGACGAGCACCACGGTTTGTCGCGTTCCTTCTTTGTCTCACTGAGTTTACGACCTGGCGCCAATAGAGAATCGGGAGAAAGCACGAGCTTCGTTCTCACGAACTGTGCGTGCGCGAGTTCATGGGTGAAGGTAGAAAGACGAAGATAGTCGGTTCTCGTCTAGCCTTAGAATTTGCGATTAAGAAATTTCACTGAAATCGTTTAGGTAAATAATTCTTCACAATTCCTTTCAATCTTATGAGAAATGTAATATCAATTCATGCGTCAAATATTGCTTCAATTATTATGCGAAGTATTTCAACAAATATTAAATTAGGTAATATAATCATTATTATACAAAATATTATTATTAATATTTATGGTCAGATGTGATGCAGTTGAGTTAAGTCAGTTACAAGTCTTTTAGATACTTACCATTGCTCGTACATATTCCCGAGTAGTTGGTAATGTGATGTAAAGATTGATACCAAATATTTCAGAGGGTACAGACATGCACGGATGATTTTCGTAGCGATTGTAATTTACGCTCGAATCGGCGTAATCTGTACGCCGGCGATCGTTTGCTATGCAAGGTAGATATTCTGCTTCGTGACGGTGGCGAAGTCACGACGAAGTCAAGTGGTTCGTTGTGACTTCGGCGTTGCTTCATCTTCTATTAGTATTTCTACCGAGTATCCGTTTTTTCATACCGAACGTTTTCGGTAGACTTTCAAGCATCCATAAAACATATTTTTATTTCATTTACATATTTATTGCAAAGTATTGGTCATACGAAATTTTTTGTGACAATAGGTGTAAAGTGTGGTAACTCTACCAAGTATCTTTATATATATATCTATATATTTTTTCATACCGAACGCTTTGGGTAGATTTTCAAACATCCAGAAAAGGTATTTTCATTTAATTTACATATTTATTGTAGAGAATTGGTCATACGAAATTTGTTGAAGCCTGATTGTATTCAGAATACTTATACCAAAAAATTAATTACACGTTCTTCTATTCATAATTCATTACGCGCTTTTTACATTTCCACAAAACACGATTTCTTGGGCTTGGGTAAACACGGAATATGTACAAAGCCGTAGTAAACAGGGCGAGCGTTCCGTCGCGAATCGCATTTTATTATTTAGCCTTTGAGAATTTACAACGGCTCCGAGCAGTGCGCACGTAACTTCATCTCTCGAATCATTTCCATTTCTTGTGAATAGCGTAAAGACGTACTTTTAATCCTTCTACAAAGCCGGCCTGTACGTGATACAAATATTTTCCTCTCCTTCCCTCGAAGCTGCATCGAGCTTTCATGCTACGCGGTGCACCGCTGTCATAGGTGCGTTGGGAAAGAAAACTCAGCGAAATCTGCCACAAAGGGTCTTTTCTGTTTCCAACAGTTTCCTTACAATCCGTTCAGAATAACAACAGTACCGCGATTGTTCTTTTAATTACATTAAACCATGCTGTTCCATGTCTCTTTCCTGAATGTGCCGGACGTCGTTCATTGCAAAGAAACACTCACAGGTCAATGTTCACAGCTCAATAAGAAACATCTTAAAAATCAAACGAAAACTAATCACGAGAAATCATTAGAAGCGTATGACAAAAGTGATAAGATAGATAAATGTGCTATGTTACATCTTATTGAATGAAGAATGCGACAACAGATTAATGTACTTAATCGCGATTTACAGTTACATTGACGTAACCCATCGGAATTTAGGAATGTATACGAACGCGTGTTTAGTTTTTTTAACGAATCG
>SHCU01000006.1:1402580-1415126 GCA_004307685.1 Ceratina australensis
GGCAAGACTGAGAACGTTGAACAAATTATTATCTAGTCCGAATGCATTATGTGTATTAAAGTTTTATACTACAATTAGAAATGCAATATGAACATCATTAAAGATGTGTAATAAAATTGTTGTTCATCGAAGAGCGATACATTCGTACATGTGTGAATAGATTTACAAATTCCATTGCCAGGTTAAGCTTTATTCAGTTAAGGTACGCCGTAAAGTGTCCGATAATTTTCCCCAGATTATTCTGAATGAAAAGTTTCGTATTCACAGCCGGTACAGTTCACTACGCTGTTAGAATAAACGGTATTCCACGCCGAGGTATTCCATGAAGTGTCTAATGGGTCGCATCATATGAATTTGAATGTGAACTTCTTTAATCTATTTTTTTTTCGTTCTACTCTAAAGTCGAACTTTATTCACAAATTTATGGACTTACCCATTTTATACTTCTGTGACATTTCTGTCTCCCAGATCTCGTGTGACGTGAACGTCAACAGCGTCCACTATTTTTATAACTTCATTTTCAATCTGAAGTTGCCTTATGTATTAGAAATTGAGATGTTAAGCAATCTGTTAAAACTTCTTGCTCCTAGGCGACGTTAACAACTGGGTGGAACGGTACTAAGTCGAGGGCGTAGGATTAGATTTACATATTGACATAACGGACACGTAGTAGCAGGGCATTTACAGTTGATCGGTGAGCTCGATCGGCGGGGTAGACTACATTTTCCCTTATTTCTATGCACTCGGTTCCCCGGCACGGCTCGGTATCCTTGGATAATGACATACGCGACGAGCACCACGGTTTGTCGCGTTCCTTCTTTGTCTCACTGAGTTTACGACCTGGCGCCAATAGAGAATCGGGAGAAAGCACGAGCTTCGTTCTCACGAACTGTGCGTGCGCGAGTTCATGGGTGAAGGTAGAAAGACGAAGATAGTCGGTTCTCGTCTAGCCTTAGAATTTGCGATTAAGAAATTTCACTGAAATCGTTTAGGTAAATAATTCTTCACAATTCCTTTCAATCTTATGAGAAATGTAATATCAATTCATGCGTCAAATATTGCTTCAATTATTATGCGAAGTATTTCAACAAATATTAAATTAGGTAATATAATCATTATTATACAAAATATTATTATTAATATTTATGGTCAGATGTGATGCAGTTGAGTTAAGTCAGTTACAAGTCTTTTAGATACTTACCATTGCTCGTACATATTCCCGAGTAGTTGGTAATGTGATGTAAAGATTGATACCAAATATTTCAGAGGGTACAGACATGCACGGATGATTTTCGTAGCGATTGTAATTTACGCTCGAATCGGCGTAATCTGTACGCCGGCGATCGTTTGCTATGCAAGGTAGATATTCTGCTTCGTGACGGTGGCGAAGTCACGACGAAGTCAAGTGGTTCGTTGTGACTTCGGCGTTGCTTCATCTTCTATTAGTATTCAATGAAGTACGCGCAAACCGAGTAAAGAAATTGGCCTTCGCCGTTCACTTGTTCCTCTCGACTGTCTTCATCCGCTTTTTTCTTCAATATCAACTTTCGTTTAACACCCGGCAACCGTTCGCAGCGGCGTTAATGCTCAACGGATGCTTGAATCCGGGCCTGAACCGCGATTAAAGCTCGTGGAAATTGTCCTCCGGTATGGTGGACCACCTACGGGCATCACTTCTTATTAATGTTAATAGATGTTTCGTTCGCTGCTGGGAAAAAGTTACCGGAGTTTAACGGTATGTACTGCCGACCGTTGCGAGAGAATGCCAGCCTCGTAGATGGCCCGGAAGATGTTCGCGAAACTGCGTGTTCGACGATATTTAGAATCCTCTATCGGGCGTGTATCGCATAAAAATGAGATTGTGTGGTCTCGGTGAAAGGAAAATGATTTTTATGTCGCCGATGAATGTCGGGATTACACGAGGGTTTATCGTGACAATAAAAATTCGACATAAATCATATAAAAAATCAATTATGGCTTCTCATTGAAAGTAGGATATCAGAGTGGAATAACGTTAGCCTACCTCTCAATATTATCGAGTGATAAACCGAGGCTCGATTATCTCGTTAAGGGTGACATCCCCTATTTCCGTCGCGGATAAGATCCTCAAAGATGAATCACGACGCTGGGAAACGGGGTGCGTTAAGATTCAATTTGATGGAAGACGAGAGACTCGTCTTCTTGTATCATAAACGACCGGCAGACGAAATGGATATTCATTCCCTTCGGCGAGATTCTTCGCACGCACCCCGCGATCGGGTCGATGTTTCAGACAGTTCGCTTAGAGGTTGATAACGTCGGGAGCAAAATACCTCCGAGGGTTGTTCCCTCGAAATCTCTGCCTCCTTTTTAACTGATTTGACTGGGGGAGTTGACATGGTTAGTCGTCGGACATATTGGTCCAAGAAAAATAATCCTGAAATCGATACTTACAGCTGAAAATTCGAATTTTTGATGTGCTTTGTGTTTGATCGTTATAAACAAATGTATAAAGTCTAAAAAGTACTTTTACCCCCCGAGGTCCTACCGAAAATTAATCACCACATAGATATAAATAAATCTTAAAATAATCTTACACAGTGTGGAATTCGCACAGGAGGAAGAAGGTGGAGCGGGTGGCAAGGAGGTGGAAGGAGGAGGCGAGGGCGATAAAGGGGTGAAAGAAGAAGAGAAAAGAGGAAGGGAAGGGGTGGGAAAAGGAGGAAGAAGGAGAAAGGGTGACAAGGTGGAGGATTTCAATTCTTGTAGAAGAATCAAGTTGTTTACGGCTATCTTAGCGAAGTAAAGTCAACGTGTATCAAAATGGATATTGGTCACTAATAAATTTTTCGTTTCATACTTCAATATTCATTGATTCACCGAACTTCGTCAAAGTCGGCCCGTGAATTTTTAGCATCATTAACAATTCAGATCACCGGTGTTTAGAGTCGAAGCGTATGCAGCCCGAAAGTACCAATTAGAACCGGTTAAACAGCTACGTTCGAGGATGATCAAGCCTGATCGGTTATATCGATGCGTCCGATTCACGGTCATCGTGTATCGGACCGTCAATCATGCAAATCCGATGGCGAGTAATACGCGGCGCTGGAGAAAGAAGGAGAAAGCATTGCGAGCCTCTATATTCTATGCTCTATGGAAAACCTTTGACCGCAGCTTCCCATGTACCACATAAGATAATGATCCGTGGCATCACGGACTAATAACAGACAGCCTCACCTCGCGTAAATTGCTCACGAGAGTACAATTTCAAAGGAGACCATGTTCCTGTTCATAGATAGCTGCTAACCCATTTAAAGTGAAGTAAGAAAAGAAATTCATGAAATCTTAAGCGTTTCATATTCGTTTACAACTAATTGAATAACTTACGAGTTCTTTCCTCATCGGACCTGGGGATTTTCGAGAGAAGCAAGAGAAAGGGGGACGCTGTGTGAGCAAGCGAGATGTAGGATCGGGGAGAGGAGACCCCGAGAGAAGAAAAAATCAATGGGAATAACGGTGACACGCATGGGTCAGTGCGTTCGTAACCTTTTAAGCTTGTTCGTTGGTCGAACGCGAAACGGTAAACGCGGCAGGAGAGCAGGATGTTTCCCTTGACGTAATTCCATTCGACATTCTCGCGCAGTGATACCGGAGCCACCTTTTGCTGCACGTATCAGGGTCAAAGACCCGCGTCACAAAAAATCCCGGCCGCTGGGCTATTTTCGTGCTATTTTCCATTTAAGTGTCTACCACCAGTCGATCCGAAGCGCATAGCCCTGTCAATCGAGGGTTGGTCTATACGTATGATGCATATACTTTCAGGGATAGAAATGAGTGACATACCAAGTGAATATAAAATTATTAATTTTATAATCAGAATATTGTAGTCAAATGTCATATCACTTTGAAAAGAGTATTGTCCCTTAACGAAAAATATAATCAGTTTCATAAGTTTGTTGATAGAAAAATTGTATATATTGTTTCAAATATCAAAATTAATTTTATTTATTAAATAAGTATGAATCATTTTTTTAACGTACAAGGAAATGTAAAATAAAATGTAGATTTTCCATTTTTCAAACGTATCAATAGAATAACAGATAGGTAATGAATACAGAATTCAGAAATAAGGAACTTTGAAACATAAGGAAGTGTCCTTAGACGAACAAATTTGAGCTTCGTATTCCTCGTATCATTCGGCACAACGAACGCCCGTGTAATTTCTCTTCGATCCGATCAACGATGACAGAAGCACAGCCCGAAGCACATCGGCCGAAGGAAATCGAAGAATCGTAAAACTTCGACTTAAAGTACTTTTCGAATCGACTAATAAGTATCTGAGTACCGGTTCATTCTTCGCGATTCCTTTATCGTTAATGAAACTTGTACACCGCGATTAAAATAATGATATGTTTGGTACAATAGACTACTTTAATTCAAAGGAAATCTATGATATGAATTTACTAAATGTGTTTTAGATAAACCACTCTTATGTGATATAAACAATGAAACATTCAATCTTGTATTTTGAATAATTTTATATTTTTTGTATTTTCCACAGATTCTATTCTCTCTTATAAGTGCATACAGTATTTAGGTCTTATCGATCGCAACGTAAATGTTCAAATGGATTCAGGAGTGTGCCAATACTTCTTGTATTCGCCATAGATAGTGTGGGAGGGAAAAGGCTTACACGACATCAATGCTTGCGTGGGATATCGGTTCGACAGGCTGCGAGACGCGCCGTTCACCTCGTTTCGCGAATTCGTTCGCCGATCACGATCAACGACACGTCGCCGTCGAATTATCGAAATACCTTGAACGATCGCTGGTTAGAATGTTAATCCCTCGGCTATCCGTCCGCCGCGCCGAACTCGATCCCGCTATTTCTGGCCACTCCGTGAAATTTGAATGTTTCTAACCAAAAAAGTGTCCGCGGCCACGGTGACGTGGGACGTGCCGCGATTTTCCAATCCGTGGAGATGAAAGCAGGAAGGAGCGTCATGTTCACCGCTGTGCGCCACGCCGGACAGAAATAAAACGCGTTTTGGCCAACGGCCAACGCCTGACACTTCTAATGCAATCTAGATCACCCGCGTTTCTTTTTGAAAATTCGTTGAGGAGGAACGAGTTTAAAATGTTCGCTCTTTTCCTGCTTCAGTCGTCATTTCTAAATCATATGCAGCATGAGAAATTAATAGACAAAATAAAATATTTGTCGCGTCGATTTCAAATATACAATTCATATAGTCATATATTGTAATTCTTGTACATCGCATGCATTTCCTGCAGATACTTTTTATATAAAAATTGTGTAGTTCATTACGTTAATATTTCATATTAATATTTTTGTATACATTATATCAAATGTGAGCTTAATGAATGCAGCCACCAACCTATATCCCATCGTTCTCTTCCCAACGCTTTCTCGCATATATCTCTGTTACCCATTCTCGAGGTGCGAGAATGATTAATCTCGACATGAACGAACGGCGATGCTCGTTCGTTAAGCCCGCGCCAGTTTCAAGACGCATGCGACAAAATAAGGCGCCGAGGGACGTAGCGGGCCGAAGAAGTGGACGAAGCCGGGTTGATTGCGCCACTTGTGCGCTGCCCTACGCGCATTATCGGCAATGCCGGACGTAATATAGAGGCTCCTAAATGGCGACGTCCGAAACGATACCGTAGAGCGTGGTGCAAGAAAGAAGAAGCGGAGCTTGCTCCGCTCGCGTTCATTTTTCATGCCGATCCAATTTAACATGGTGCTGGAAGGCCGCGCGCGAGGATGCAACCGCAAAGCTTGAACCCCCATTATTACTCGTCGAACCCTGCGGAGGAACTCGGAGGTGCATCAATTATTTGGTGAATCGAGGAGGGACCCCCAGTCTCTCTTATCCCTCTTCGTTCCTTCGCTCGATGTTCTTTTCTTCTCTTCGTGCTCGCCTCGCGTTCGATGCTTTTTTTTGTTTTTTTTTTGTTTTTTCTCCCGAGATAACTCCTCGCTCGAGTTCTACATGTATCCAGCGAGCACTCGCGTTCATATATCAGGTTCGAAGAAAATTTGTATCGAGGGATAATTTTTGGTGTCAACTGTATTCAATGTTACAAATTAATGTCATTCGTTGAAACGCTAAGTCGATGTAATAAATAAGGCGTTCGATTCGAGAAATATTTAAGCACTTCGTTCGGACTATTTCTGAGATACCGAGATAAGGGATACCTTGCGTTTTTATCTTGTTCGTTCACCTGGTTTCTTCCCCGTCTTCTTTCTTTCGTTTCGCTCCGCTTTCGACTCGTTCTTTTTTTAATCCACGGTGGCTTCCCGGCTGAGTTCTATGTCCAGCGGTGCAATTGCGCCCATACATCAGGCTCGCGCGATATTCGCCATTATAATGGGTGGTTTGCCGCGTCAGCCGCTTTTTCGCTCTTTTATTCCTCCTCCTTTTGACCGGTCTTTCGACGTTCTTTACGTGGTGGCCGCTTCTTTCGGACATGTACTACCCGCCGCCGCGCCGCCACGGGGTTTCTCCTCTATTTTCTTTTCTCGACGGTTGAGAAGGAATGTTTTAATTGCCCAGCAGCGGAGACGGGGTGACGGGCCACGGAGAAAGCCAAGGGACGAGTTACACCGTGCGGTCGTCGTGGTTGAGGTTTGAGCGAAGTGATTGTAGGGTTGCAACAAGTTTCGGATGGGTCGAACCCGTTTTACGTGGTTTCGGATTCACCGCGATTGTGCTCGTCCAGTTACAGATATTTATTAGTCAAGTAATCGATAATTATTGATTTCAGGATAATTCCATAGTTATTATAAGTAATTTGCTATTAATCGTTGCATGTATCTTTCGTTGGATCCAAAGGACTCTTCTCGTTGATCATACGAATATTTATTATAAAATAGAATTAATTGGTGATACGGAGTAGTAAAGATCGATTACTTTATTTTTTAATTGGTCTTGCATACCCTAACACTTATTATTTCGATCTCTAATTTCCTATCAAACTATTAGCTATGAATAAAATAAATCGATGTATTTCTTTAGTAAGAATTCACGTGCATCTATTTTGAATGTCAAAAGGGATGTTTACATCATTTACTAGATGATCTGACAACGCGAAGATTTAATTTCGATTGTGGAATTCGTTATTCCTCTAATATTTAAAGAATTCCACGGAGTCAGTTTTCGAGGCGCGATGACGAGACGCCTCGGTGTGAAATTCAATGAAGCCTGGGTTCGGTTCGAGGGTGCTTAGGTTACTCTCGCGGCGAGGAATGCGCGTTTCGTTAATGCGAAAGTAAACGAGAAGAGCCGGAGCGCATCGCGTGTAGCATTATGCCCGCGCGAGTAAGTTACACCCAGTCTCTTATTCTCTTCCCCTGTAGCCCGCGTTCTTCCCTGAAATATTTTCGTTTCTCGCGTTTCGTACAAACTACTATCAACTTTTTGATAATAAATCTGTTAGTGAAATGACAATGCGATTCGTTAACAGAACCTATACATTATTTTACGAATTCGTACTGAACTGTTAGACGTCTGGAAGGCAGCTTGGCAGCGGAGACTTCAATGCCCGAGCGAAGCGCAACGTTCGAGGCTACGTTCATTGTCAGTATCGCTTGGGAATAACATGCCTCATGATATATCCATTACTTGCGCGAGTGCGTAACGTATAGACGGAATAAATTTCAAGGCTACCGAAAGCATAACGGATTTAAGTGAAAATAAAGCGTATTATTATGCAAACCGGTGGATACGAGTTATTAGAAAGTGCATTACGAAGCGGTTGCTTAAGTTGCAAATGATCGGCTTCTGATTTAATGTATTTTGATGGACTGCCGTGTCGTGAGCACGGATAACGGGGTTGCTCTATGAAGAATGCAGCCGAACGGTAAAGTAGCAGCGTGTCTGGGTAATTAACAGGAAATCACGGGTGAAAGAATCGAAATGAAAACTCGAGGAATTTGTCACCGATACTTTTTATCTCAGTACGTCATATCGATAAAGCGCACGGTGAACTTTAAAATATTACCGAGCTATGAATATTGCGTAACGTTCAAGTGTTCGTTGTACAGTAAAAACATATGACAAAAGTGAGAAACCGTTACGAAATGTTTCCTAGTCATCGTCAATTAACGTGCCAGCTTTGTTCGGTTGAAAGCTAATTAAAAACGTAATTAATAATTCATCGATCGGTTGTACGAGCAGGAGTCGTTGGCATGTTCGAGAGGTTGGTAAACACAGGTTTGTAGAAAGAGAGAAAGCAAAGAGGGTCGATCGCGGCGCGGCGTAAAGATTCTGGACGTAAGGCGCGGACGACGATTATGCGTTTCAAGGCCGGCCACGTTGTATAACAACGCGTTGTTTCACCTGGATCGATCGTGACATCGACCTCGCACGGAATGCCGGATTCGAATAGGTGTCGCTCTCCTTTAACGAGATCCAGAACGACGCGAGTTTCCTCGATTAGTCCTTCCTTCTCGATTAATCCTTTCACCCGTCTCATCCAGTGTGACGAAATTCTGTAACAGAATCCTTCGGCGTCAACGCTCGTTTCCGAATTCCACTTTTTTGTGCTAGTCGAGAAAAAGTTACGGAGTAATGGACTTACGGTTTCAAAATTTCGATCGCCTTTCATCGCGTGTCTCTAAATTGATCGGCCTCGAAATAGTTTAACTGTATAACTGATCGGATAGGTACATCTGGCACAAGGATTCGTGAGGATATCGACCTTAATATTTCTTCGAATTTTCTTTGCCCATTTCTCCTGTGCGTATTACGTAACGGCTTCTCGTTAATGCACCGCCCGGAAGACGATCGAATATTATCAGTTTTCTCTGATCATTTATCAAGTCGAATTCTAATACCGGTTGTAATTAAACGGACGTGATATTTCGGAAGATCGCGTGTCCCATTCGGATCACGATTGAACGCAGATGTGCGTTACGCGGCGAATCTCATGCGGAAATAGGTATGCTCGTGAACGAGCCACGGTTAATTTGCTCCGTTTAGGGTCTTCCGCGAACGCGTATCCGCAGTATCTAATTGCAACCCGTTTGATTGACACTTCGTCATCTAACGGTACTAAAATTGAGCGTTTTGATGTTAATAATTGTAAGAGAATTGCCGGGCACTTCTCGAAATTTTGTGAACGTTATTCTCTACCTATTGATCCATCCTTCGAAAAGGAAATAAAGTTCCATTGTTCTCATTTCACGTAACCATAATTCATACGGTAATAGGCAGGTACGTAAGAATGAATATTGCTAATTGAAAGCAAATCGCGCTCGTTAATAGAATAATCATAGCTTTTTTCAAGCTAACTGTACGGACTATGTATTCTCCTTAGATCTGTTTCTAATAATAGTACACGAATTAACGGGAATCGTTATTGCATTCTGCTTAGGCAATCCGCGCAACAGGGAAAACGTAACCGTTTCGCCGGAACGGTGGTTTCATGGTAAAAGAAAAATCGCGAAACGCGTGGACGTGAGATCGATCGCGTCCAGAGATTCATAACTTTGATGCGAATGATCTTTTGTATTTAAATCGATCCGGGGAAAACAGCGCCGTACTCCGCGTATCGTTTCCTGCCGACTATGATTGTCTTCTTTTTAACGTGTACCTATATAACGGGCTTCGGATGCGATCATTAACAACGAACAGAATGCTTGACCCATGGCAACGCTTCCGAAACCTGTCTTCGCTAATAGGATATGTTAATTAAGCGGGCGCAACAAACGAACTTTTATGTTCCCTCTTAATTCGATGCTGACTCACTCTAGTCAATTTAGATATCCCATTTCGTCTGTTTGTTTCCATGCTACCTTTACCTATAATCGAACCATATGACGTAATTAACGTACAATCTGTGTTAAGGGTCTGTCGAATTTAACGACTCCATTGTCTCATCGGGAAATTTATTTCGTTCTTCCCATTTTTATTAGATAAATTGCGGATGAATAATGAAATAAATTGAGCCGCTTGGGCACGGGTAAATAAATTTCTCTCTGACGAGACGAAACGGGCGCCTGTCTTTACATACCGAATTTCTGCACCCCATCATCTTTTTCGCTTCTGCTGTGGGCAGTAACAACAGGGCCAGTATATTATCTCTGCCCAGCAGGATTTCCTTAGCCATTATTGTTTAATGGCCTGGCCGTTAGCGAAATCTATTAAAGGTTAACCCTTCTCAAAAAGCATTCCGTATCAACTTATATCAGAGTCGTTGCCAAATAGGGTATCCGTTAAAGTATGCTCAATTGTAGATTTCGTTATTTCACTTACGTAGCTACGAAACGAATCGTAACATCGGAAAGGTACTGCTAATAATTATTCTCAATTATACCCAATGATCATTTCACAAATTTAATGAGCTAAATCGCTGGATACTGGCCCCGTAATGCTCTCAATTAACAACACCGTGATCACGTTAACAGCCCCATAATTCTGTCGCCCGCTCAAACAAATCGCTAAGTAATACGGAAAATTAGCGAGCACTAGTCGGGGCTAATTTTAACCAGCATTCCTACCATTAACGCCACCGAACCATTAATAGAGAAAGCCGAGAACCGTGAATCTCGTTTTAAACGTTCCTACTTGTTCGTCGAAAGATTTAACGCGCCGATTTCTCAACCCGTTTCCCCGTCTCGCGTAACGCGCAACGATCCCGCTTCCCCCCGTCGTGTTTCCCGCAACCCCCTTTTTCCCGTCGTCCCGGATGAAGTGGCATTAAAGAAACCCGATCGAAATATATTATTTACCGGGGATCCAATTTGTATAATTTGCGACGGTCGTTGCTAAAATATTGTCTCGAATAAATTTCGCGGTAGATCCGCTCTCGTGATTGCACGGACCCCGGGCTGCCGCCCCGACGACTATTTACCCGGGGCCCGGAGCAGCGGGACGCCGGAGATCATTATATGATACTTAACGATAGTCGTTAACCACTTTCGTGCACGGTGGCGCGTACATTTCGGCCTGTTATCGTACTGCTCTAAAAGCGAATATCCGCGGCGTACGTCGCGTCGTCCGGAATGGAATGGAATGTTGCTCCGGCGTGCGATTTTTATTCGTTGCCAGGAGAGCGGGCAATCGCGTGCCGTGGATTCTGGTAGCTACGAGGTTGGCTACGCGAGACGAGAGGAAGGGTTGCGGTTTCCTCTTCCCCTTATTCTTATCCTCGAACTTTATTTTTAGAACGATTACCACGGAGATGCTCCCAAAATTATTTCGTGCGGCCGGAGCGAATTATTCGCGGTCCGACGTCTCGGGCATCGCGTATCTTCGTTTAAATCATCGCGGCCAGAATTAAGAGCGTTTCCGCGGGGTAACGAATGAAACCGATAAATCAGACGCGGTACCCCTCAGTTACATTTAATAGCGGCTCCGCTTACTTTCGATCAGTCTTCAATCACGCGTGATCGTTCCTTTGAAAATGCAGCTCTTAAAGAGCCTCTTAAAAACCCATCCGGGACCACACCGGCACTTTGCCGGCGGATTCACAAGTGACGCTTGATTCCGCTCTCGGTGCTCGACCTCCCGTCGAATTTCGCGATGACCCCGGTGCACGAGGATGGGCGGGTGTACCCGCGTATCGGTAACTCGATCTACCGCCCCGTGCCGGGTTCGATCTCCGTGAGACTCGCGGTGCACCGGGGGCGGGGAGCCGCCTAAAACGCGTAGGCCTCGCGTGGGCCGTCCTCCGAGGGTGAAGGGTTCGATAACCGAACGATTCGCAGCGCGAAATTACCGAAATTGCGGCCCGGGTTCCCCGAGTACTTAACCTCCCGTGGCCCTGCCCAGGGGTGAAGTACCTCCGAAGTAAGCTTACCACGGTGCTCACCGTGGGATACGTTCCGTACGCCGGGATTATTGGACTACGTGTCGCGTACACGAATTAAGTTATAAACCCTCTCGGTGATAACAATTATCTCGGATTTAATCAGAGGACCCTCCGTATTTTAGGCATTTCGTATCTCACGTATAAAATTGGATTACGTTTGTTTGTAACTGGTCGAATAAGTATAGTTCTAATTGTGTCGAGAACAAAGAAGATAACAGATTCGCAATTGTATTACATTTTTGTTGTTACATTCACGATACTCTCTCAGAACCTACAGTATTTTAGCTATTTCGTATCTCAAATATAAAATTCGATTACATTTGTTTATAACTGGTCGAATATGTATAGTTCTAATTGCGTCGAGAAGGAAAGAGACAAGAGATTCGCAATTGTATTAAATTTTCGTTACTACATTCACAATATTCGAGAGAAGTAAGGATACTTCGTCCGTTTAATGACTAATATAAATGCAAATGGCGGAGTTGAACCCGTGGCAAAAGGATCGGGTTTTCAGCCGCGGCTACGGCGATACTTAAGATCGTGTAAGTATCCGCTCGCGTAACGTGGGACCGACAACGCTTGTTTGAATATTCACGTGTATTTGAATAATCAATATCACGGGCGCAAGCGCGAATATACTTGCCACCTCTCGACAGATTAATCTAAATGTAAATGTCCGTAATGGTCAGCGTGAAATTTTAAATCACGACGTCTGCTTCCCTCGGACAC
>SHCU01000006.1:1445410-1460179 GCA_004307685.1 Ceratina australensis
TTATATTTTAACTATTATTTCATATTGTTTCTCGGCGTGTACCACTTAAAGCAGAAACTGTATCATTTACCTTTTTATGGAAATTAGGTATAATTTAAAAATGAAATGACAATGACAATAAAGAGACGTACAAGCACAATAGAATATGTTCTAATTAAGACGACGTACGTAATTCTGGAAAGTTCAAAGTTTCAAGGATAAGAAACTACACGGGTAAGGTAGTTCGCTGGAAACGATGTCTTGTCATAAGGATCTCCGAAGTCGTTGCTACTTATCAAAACATCTGGCATGGCTTCAAGCGACACGCTCGACGCGTGCAGTAATCCATCAAACACTTAACTTCGATCCACCATCTAATTATCATCGACGCTGGTCTAAGGCATGCAACTATTTAGATACACATGTGCATACGTACTATACTACGGACTTGACATCTACTGGAATTGACAGTGCGTTTGGTTTGTTCGATCAGTTGAAGTTGCCATCCATGCAACTAAATAAATAAAAGTGAGTGTATAAAGAGATGCGAGAAGAATGTATGAAGAGGTGCGAAGAATTATGATTCTTTAAGAATTGTATGCACAGGCTTCGTTAGAAGTTACTATGGATATAACTCGATCGCGTTTGGCAAAGAGAAAATAAAGGGAGAAAGAGAGACGCTTTGGTTGGGTGATCCGTTAGATCAAATCTGGGTCGTTACGTGTATTTCTAAAACGTTTCGACAATAGGAACACCGATGGAGATGCGTTCCTGGATCCTCATACTAATCTCGACCTGGAATCGAACATTTTCGCGATTGTGCCAACAAAGAAGTACCTGAGATTGATAAAAATGTTCGATCTCTGAAACTTGTAAGCATTGAAAATTTGTATTAAAAACAATCTTAAGTAATTGAACAGCACAGATCATGTTCTTGTAAAAAATACTAATTATGATTTTCGTTACACATGCATTTCAACTGTTACCAATAAGGATAATTTAATAATTATGAATACACGGTGGACGTGTAAATGGAAATGTTAATACTGATTAACGTGCTATAATCAGAACTTAAATGTTCGGTTATATATTATTCATTGTGATTAGCTGGATAGTCAAATTAATTGGCGAGCATTCGCCTTATTGATTTTATGAATAGCGGATAGCTCATCGAACGAGCTTGGTCACGATAAATCTAGTCCCGGCAAGCATATTAATCTTTAAACGCGTTCACAATTTCGCAAACGCAAAGGAGAATCAGATAGCTGCGGCTAATAGCGGCTGTTAGTTAACTTGACATTTAATACCTCGCGTGTGAATTAAGAACGTTTCGTTTTCTTTCAATACCCTCTTAATTTCGAAAATTTAGGAATAAATAAATTATCTCCAAGAATTCTTTAATTTATTTCCAATCACTTATTCCATTTATTATTTACAATTTACAACAGTTGGTTCTATAATTGTTACTCGATATATCAAGGCTCCTGTCAAAGTCTAGAGCAACTTGGTGATTTATGAAATCGTAACGAAGCCCGAACTAAATGAGCAGCGCGATTATATTAGGACCCGGTTTGTACAACTCGATCCGATTTAACTACTCGAATCCGCGGTACGGATTTAGCCGGGACCGCGATATATTTAGCATGGGAAAGATGTTATCGGGACTGGTTAAACCGGCGTCGTCCGATGTAATGATTATGCGTGGTCGCCGATGGTAAAACAAAAAATTCGATTCGGACGTCTCATAAACCGGCTTCGATAACTTCGCGAAGGTAGCCGCTTTAACGGGGACGACGCATCGACGGTCTACATGGGTACATGCAAAATCCTTTTTATATACGAACTTTCAAACTTTCGCTTAATCGTTTTCTCGGTTGATAATTCGAGCCAATCGGCTCGCTACCCGTTCCTGTAGGTTCGAGCTTGTTAAAAAGTTAGACGTGTCAGCATAGAGAACTCTTTAAATTTATTATTACTATCAACCAAAGTCAAGCGCGACGGGTACTTAAACGCGAACCTCATTATGTGCCCACTGGCTAAAACATAAAAGTGAATTCAAAGCGTTAAGTTATGGACTGGAGACGAATAACTCGAATTTAATAATGATTAGAAAATGCCGTTCCAGGTATTTGTCCATAACTTTTTTCTCCCATTGATTGGGCTCGCGATTAAATTCGTTATTATCGAATCACGCCTACGGAACCTGTCGTGTTTCATTCAACGTCAACGTACACGCGGAATGCCGCGCGTAGATAGCAGCTGTTGACAAATTGGGAATGCGGCGATTAGCTTTGCAAACACGCGTTAGCCACGTAAGCAACAGTTAATCAATCTTTTTGTCGCTAATCCAATACCGATAATAAGGCAAACTAACTGTGATTTCGAATCATTATTGTTAATTCCTGCTGCCACGGCAACCATCAACGCATAACCTATAAAATAGGTACGATATTTAACCTGCTGATGATGACCGTCTCCATCGCGATTGCAATGAAACTACTTCCTGTTTCACACGAACTATTATTTTTCATCAAAGAATAATGACGTATCATCTATTTATAGTTAGGTACTTTTAATATGAACAGATTAAAACGGTTGTTTTTTATTTTACTTAAAAATTTTCTGGAAGCTCTTCGTACCACACCAAGCTGCTTCGTACCTCCGAGGGTTGAGGACACATTGTCTCGTTTCTTGTTTCATTCACCTCGTTCATTCGTCACGAAGCGAGCGCAGCGTTAACCAGAGAACCTGAACAGTTCTCGCCTGTCCAGGTTAGTCCTTGTCGCATGACGTTGCCAACGTGACGGATCAACGATTACACAATTACCCGAGGCTAATTGACCTTAATTTCAATCTCGGCTGTATCGTCCCCGTAAAGGGCTCCCAACGCTTCTTCTTAACCTCTCTTCCAACATGATTTTCTCTCGTTCCAACCAAGTCTTTGTTCCCCCCTTTCCCCGCGCGATGCTCTCTTTATTTTTCGACTTCACGCACGCACGCTCGTTAACCGGCCGTTCTCTCGAAAGGTGACTGGAAAACCGTCTCATTAAAGCGCGTTTAATTCGTTGTTGGTGGCCAGAAGGAGCCACGGTCGGCCGAGTGGAGTGCATCAGCCGAGAAAAGAAGAGAGCGGCCGGGCACTGAATTACCACTGTACCGTGACGATCCGAGTAGGAGAGACAGAGAGGAGGAGACTGTGGCAACCGCGTTATTTCTGACAATAATAATTGCACTCGTTACGTACCTCGTGCCGTGGAACATCAATTTACCGGATAATCGAGCAGAAAGATGGTCCCAACGAGACGTCGCGTCGCATCGCGTCGACGATCGGCTGGAAAATTCTCCGCCTACCTCCCTGCCGCCCGTGCGGTACGTTTTCGTCGGATATTAAATATCTCGTCCGGAAGATTTATTTCTGAACTAATAATAAGGTACTCTTCGAGAATTCATTGACAGCCGGCCATGATGGTACCATTGAATTTTATGAAAGAGATCCCTTTATACAGTGGTACCTCGATGTACGAGTGTTTTGAGGTACGAGCTGCCGAGCGAGTGATATTTTGCTTTGAGATGAGAGCATGATTTGAGATACGAGGAATCGCACACCACAAATCGCTGCACGCGACCCCAAAATGCGGGGCGCATGTTGGTGTCGTGAGAAACAATTGCTTTGAGATACGAGCAATTTGACATACGAGGAAGGTTATGTGTGTCGAGGTATCACTGTATTAGAAATGAAAATGAAACCTGCTTGTCGCGGTATGTAAAATTCATTTGAAGACGTCCCGATAAATCGTTCCTTTAATCATTTCATTTTTTACGAGAGTCGATAATAAATAGAGATACACGGTCTTAATAAATCACTCCGGAAGCCTACTGTTTCCATTTATCTGCCGCTGGCAAAGGTACCAGCGACTAATTCCAGTCTCCAGAATCGCATTCCGTTGCACTTAATCCGAGCTATCGTAACCATGCACCGTAAACCCTGTTCAAGGCCCGACATTCTGACCTCGAATCCTTCCCCCGCGATCCGCGCGTAATGATCACCCGGCGCCGATTTTTCACCCGGTTCCACATCTAATTCCATCTGTGAAATCCACTCTAAGACAAGTATCCGGTAGCTGATTATCCTTTGCGAACCGTAACACGCACACACCCGGGTGTACCTAGCGGAGAACTCGTTTCCCGCCGGTCGAGGGGTGAAAAAGGAAGAGGACGGGCAGCGGGGCGGGCGCAGAAGAAGCCGGGGAACAAGAATCGAGCGAAGGAGGCGCGGAGCGGCGGTCATGGTCCGATAAGCGGGAATCCGCGCAGAAGACACTTTACGCGGGGCAATTTGATCTAAATATAGCTCGGCGAGATTCTAAAATTATTACGTTATCTCGGTTACCTGTGTCCTACCAACTGCGAGAGCCTCGCGTTATGAAAGCCTTCGTATCGAATACGGAAGAATCTAAGGGCGTGCTTTTATATTTAAAAAGAATCTTTCAATCAATTAATATACTGGTTCGGATAGTTCTTTCATTTTAAAAGAATCGTATAATTCTGTGAAACGTTGTTTTTATTACTTGTTATTAAATATTTCTTTCGTAACAACACTTGCAATGTTTAAATACTATTCGACACAAATTGATGGAATAGTTGATTCAATTCAGAATGCGTGTGTTAATAATAAGTAGGTTAATTGAAGAAACAAATTTGAAGAGCCTAGATGATAGTAATTTGAATGTTAAACCGATAGCGGCGGGCAAAGGGTTAAACAATGTGGAGTCGTCGTTCCTATTACGAATCCCACGGCCGATCAGCGCGAGCATTGTACATACCTGCTTACTAGGGTCGTTCGCTGTCATCGCAGCATCCTAGCGGATGCAAATGCAGCCGGTCCCTGTACTCTAATTAACATACGATGGTCGTACGTAGCCAGGGACGCACAATGTTTACAGATATCCGCCACGGTCGTTATCAGCGAGTTCTAACGGTACGATAAACAGATTTTCGCGGTGGCAGTGCGCCTTTAATTATGTTACCGCCGTGCCGCGTCGCTACCGCTGAACCTTTTCCTCTCCTTCCTTTTCGTCCCCCGATAACGAAACGCGGTTCTGTCATTTATCAAACGATTATGCCGCGATCGGTAAATCACTCTGTTCCCCGATTGCCGATTTCCTTCCGAAGTGAACGACAATTACTTATTCTGACACGTCAACTACGGGATAATTAATCGTCGTTCCCGTCTCCCGATCGACACATTCTCTCTCCCTCTTTCTCGTTCTCTTTTTCACCTCCCTTCGCTGGTGATGCTCTTAATTGCACCGGCAATAATTATCCGTCGTGGACATCGTGGCTTGTGTATATGTGAATCACGATTTCCGGGAACGAATCACCGATAGAGAGAGAGAAGTCTCGCGGGTTCTATGCGAGAAAGATGTACCGTCCCTTTGGGATGAAAATGAAATGGTAGAACCTGAACGATTAAAAGCTAGGATCTTATTGGTTTAGAACTGGAAACTATTTTCTTAATACAATTTTTAAATTCACAATAAACCTTTTCGTGGGTAGTAGCAGTAGTAATAAAGAATTTCACCCTTGGCCTGGGATCCTTGATGTACCTCTAGCTGGACTTTAAAAGATAATCGTAACGGCGCCGTGAGCAAAATGGCAATTGTTCGGGGATGGCAAAGAAAGAGGGTGAAGAAATAGGGGAAATTGAAGGGGAAACTTTCTTTTAATGCCAGGCATTTCGATGAATTTTCCTCGATTATTCGTTTCTTCAGGTCCGAAGCTCATTGTCCAAATCGCTATCGAGACTTTCTCATTAAACCCTTTACTTTAATTATTTTCAGTCTCGGATTAAACAGGAAACGAAGAACCGTCGATGTGTGTGTGTGTGTGTGTGTATCGATGAAAGTAGAATTTACTTGCTATTCTTACTTAAGCTTCTTCTCTCGACGGGGAACTCGTCTTCTAATGGAATTCAGAGAATGGGGTAGTATTTTTTTATGATGTTGCAATCCAAGGGACAGCTTGGTGAACGATTATGAATAATGAATAAGATAAGAAAATAAACGTCAAAGAAGAGTTATCGACCGATTAATGATTCATAATTAATAACAGACTGATGTCATGGTACAATAAATCTTGAAAATACAAGAAACTTGAATCTCTGAGAAAGGGATTCATCGTGGCAATCTGCAATGTCATGCAGCACACCTCTCAAGTATTTTATCTGAAGAATATTAAAACAAGAATTTTTAAAACCTTGGCTAAGTAGAGAATAAAAGAAAATTTTAAAGCATTGGGTGTGAACATTAATTCTATTAAACTGTACGTAAGACGTTCATAGATATTTATTATTAAATTGATTAATTTTATTAAATTGTACACGAGATATTTCATATTCGATATTAAAGTAGTTTGCACTTTCTCGGGCATAAAACGCATCATTCATTCAAGGACTAACTAATTTCATCGGCTGCTGTCGCGGACAGAAAAACGGAGTCTGTCAATCTCGCAGAAGTCGTAGGAACTGCGGGCGTTTAACCGATGAGCTGTAACGATTATTTATATCCGTTGCGTAGCCTCGTCGAATCCGAGTTAGAGCCAGCCAGAGATAACGCGAATCAGCTATTAACGTATCGTGGCGATGAAAAATGGTGATGCGCCGGTGTAGTCATTGGTCGATGGTGATTCATCTATTGCATACTTGGTCGCGGATTCCGGATCCGGTTGTCGGTTTTTGAACGAAATCGCGATCTCGACTAGCGATTACCTTCTGTTATAGTCATTTCCTAGCCGGGAGCGATGATAGCCTTTCCATTACGCTTACTTTACGCGTTTGGTTATTGTTATCCAAAACAGGAGATCTGAAGGTGAAAAGCGTCGGGATTACTAATATGCTTGCTATGGGAATGATAGTGATTTCAATGATCGCACATGAAATATAAAGAAAAAAAATGATAAATCGTTTTCTGCGATCGAAGTCTCTTAAGTCTTCAGTGACAGTTGATTTTTTTCACGTCGATTTCACTTCACTTTCAATCTCTTCAATCTTTTAATCACCTTCGCACTTCACTTTCAACCCCTTCGATCCATTAATCACGTTCGCTTCGGTTTTATTCTCTTCAATCCTTTAATCCTTTTGCTTTACTGATAATCTCTTCAACCGTTGCATTATGCTATAACTTTGAATTACGTTTTCACGTGACTCACTCGGCGATCGTATTTTTCATTTCATACGTTCATTTGGCTAATTCGAAGTCACATCCTCGGCGACACGTGTTCCGTTTGTTTCGAAGACAAGCTCTTGGAACTGGTCAATATTTCCAGCGGTGTATCGTTGTTACATATAAAAAGGAGGAGCGCGCATGAAATGGGCGCTGGGTACGATTATCATTCGCGACGGCGGCGATTCAGAAAATCGTGGCTGGCAGGAAAGTAGGCAGGCGCCTTCCGAATCCTGGCCGCGTGCCAGCAAGTACGATCCCACACTCATTGTCAGTCAGAGGCTCGCGGGATCGAAAGAGCTGCTGGAAAAGAACCCCGGCGCGTCAATCTCGGCGATATAAATAAAAAAAAATGTTATCAGGTAAGCCAACGAGTAGGGTTGAATGGCGGGAATCAAATAAGTATCAGAAGCCCGGCAATCAACCGCGTCGGATGAATTATCGATATCCATAGGCCCGAAGATTTTTCCGTCGTTAATGAAAACCGTGATTCTTGCATTCCCCGTCCTACATACCTGAAACCTGAAGTGATGAGACGGCGAATGAAGCGGAAGGGGCTGACCATAAATTGTGAGGTGAATTTTTTTCCACGGGGCCGGGAACGAGGCACGGGGCCTCGAAGAAAGGGTAGCCGGCGGAAAAATGCAAAGTCCTCGTTGGCGAACTCGGTCCCAGATTCATCGGCGGCGACGCGACGGTGGCTCACGCTTAACGGGACACGTATTTAAGTCTCCATTCACAGGACGGTTGTCCTTTCAACGGAACAAGCGTCAACTCTTCGCGGGCTTAACCTCTTCTCTCTGTGGCCATTAGATTCTATTAGATTTACACCGAACCTTCCTGGAATTCGCGTACAAACCACCGCGCCGCCGTAAGCCGCGGGACCGACCGTTCGCCTTTCGACTTCTCTACGGTAATTAGAGAGAACTCCCTACCAAGTTCGCCGACTGTTAACGGCTCGTTTCGCGTTTGTATGGTCGGTATAAATCGCCGGGCGTAAGTACGTACAAGCGGGACGTTATTCGGCTGTAGGAGTCGCACAAGAAATTCGCGACTTTCGAATTACCCCGCGATGGCCTAACGGTGACCCGTGATAAATTGTAACGCGTTGGATTGTGATATTGGCTAGTTAATAGCTTCCTCGGTAATAAAGTACTGAAAACAGAGATCACGATGTGGAAGTATATACAAACGGACCAGAGAAACGTAATATTGTGCTTCTATTACGATCGTCTGTATTTTTACATCTCGCGACGATGAGATGCATTCATAATCGAAGCAACCGAGCGGTGATTAATCGTCCCATTAGAAAGTTGGTTCCGCTATTCCTCGCGAGGTTCGCGGGAAACTCCAGCCCTTTGGAAACAAGCTTTAGATATCAATACATCGAATCGGAGACACTTCGAGCCACGAAATCGAACGTGGGTAACGGGACCGAGAGACCCATCCATAGGAACGCCGATTCGGATCGGCGCGGGAAGACAAAAACAGGGGATACGATCTCCGGATTCTCCGGAGACCCGGGGATCTATAAGAGAGACCCGAAGCCATAACCATTAGCTTCCATTAAATTCCGCCAATGCCCCTTGGAACATAGTCGGACTACCGTAGTTAGAAGGTTAGCTCGGTATACCGGCTCGGCGGAATTCCTCGTCGAACATCAACCGTACATCGTCGATCCGTCTTCCCCGTGTCCACGAACCTCTCCTCCTCTCGGTTCCCCCCGGTCGTCCCTACCTCGGATCAGGCCGCGTTCCACGCGGGAATCGCGACGGATTTATAGAATCACGCGTAATCCCCTCGGATCGGTTCGGAGATTGACTCCGGGATACGTCGATAACGGCGACGACGATCGGTAAGAGGATCGCACAAATTACGATCGCTCGCCAACGTGGGATTAACCGGACAAGTGTTCCGCTTCGTACCGATTCACCTCGTTCTCGCTATTTTATAATAGTTAAATTTCCTTTTAACACGTTGACATCATATATGGTACACGTTGAACTAGATCTTCAGACCACGGGTATCATAAACGGTACGCGTAGACATACCTATTTAATCCGCTGAAGACATGTACTTTATGACAAATTTAATTCTATAAAATATATTTTTTAAAAATGAGGCATTATAAGGAATACAGTTTAATACTTGTTTTTATCGATTATCTTATTGGAAAATGATAGTAAAATATACGCTAGTGTTACATGTATATTGAATCGGATTTCACTGGAAATAGAACTGGAACTATTTACGTTTTGTACTTGCATATTGCTTATCGTTAGGGAGAAAATTAAGCACTGGATCTCTCGATCAATACTATAGATTAACAGATGAAAGAATAAATTAATGAAATCTATCTAATTATTGTATTCCAGTAAAATCGTATTGATTTAATTTTAATACCTGATCCTACCAAATGTTTATTGACCGTGTATAAAGCGGATCGTTTCGCAGAGTGAAACATTCGTCAAATGACAATGTTTTACGGCTTATCGGGATCGGACCCATTCCTCGCATAACTGGCTCAACTGTTGCGTGTGTAGCCGCCCACGCGAAACCAGTTTTGCACTTCCTGATCGAGATGGTCCTGTCGTCTCGTCGCGTGCGGGCCAACGTAGCAAAAAAAGAAAGGGAAAATCCACGCGGAGTAATTTGTACGCTCGGACGGCGTTACTTACGAACGCGATCCCGCATAATGAAACCACCGTGGCCTGTATCAATTATCGAATTACACGTAGAGCAGTCCGAGCAATCGATCACGGAACCAGCTCACGATTTCCAATCGTGTTGTAATTAGTATTTAGTTTGAGCTTATCAAACGAAGCAAACGAAGATATCTGTAGTTAAATATATCCTTGATTATTATTAGAACAGAAATTCTATTACACTAGACATTCATAATGAAATATAAATCTCATTGCATTAGATTATTATAGATTTTGGAATACTATAGATTATTATAGAATTTATAAATACAATTTTCATGTCTGATTCAATTAGGTGACGAGTTAACGTTAAGACACGAGGTTAATTATCCATGTTTTTGTGAATACTAATCTTGTAGAGCTCATCACAAAGCCTGACGGGGAACAGGATTCTGAAGCTTAATGACAACTCGATGTCACGGGTACGTGCGGCTGTTATTGAAAACGCCGACGTTGTTCGCCGATAACGGTCTCCGGAGATTGGCTTCAGATAATGCTACACGGGGAGAATAATCGAGCTTGTCTCGATGAAGTTGTTCAGCTGGAAAAGTTCCCGAGAATCAGGATGCGTATCCAGATGAAGATGTCAAATTGTCAAACTTATTAATCGTCAAGCTATCAGTACAGTCATTGGACACACGGTGCCACCTTAAAATAAACGTATTACTTATTTCTCTTAAAGTTTTAGTAATAATTACTGTTACATGTGTGCAAACGAAAATCAAATAATAATTAATTTGTGTTAAGTTTTTTAATTTCTTGTTTAATGTTTAACAAATTTGTGGAAATTAGATTTTTTGAGGTTTTTATATGAAGGAATCCTTGAAATATAAAACGCAGGAATTTCATTCGAAAGAACACATTCTTCTTTTGCGCGCGTTCTGTGCAGCTCGAATTCAGGATCTTGGTTTCTTCGAAGAGACGGGAACAAGTGCTGTTGATGGGAACGATCCTCGGCACCAGTCGAAGGTGGCTACGTAAATTTTGACGAGTAAAGGAAGAGCGTGTAAGGTTTCGCATCGGCGTTCAACAGCCGATCGTTTGCATCGTTATCGCGGAGGGTAGGTGCCTGTTTTGCGCGCGAGTACAATTAATTGGGCGGGGTATAATGATGGCTAAGGATTGGGAGATCGTGAACCGGGAAATCGGGATCCCGGATATACGACTGTATCCACAGTGTAAATGGTCTTGAAAACGCTTCGAGAACTGTACATATATGTATAAATGTCTCTAAAAACTTTAGCATTTTAGAAAATGTGTAGGTGACTAATAAAACGTTCATCAATAGTAATAAAGAACATTCGATTATATAATCAAAGTTACTAAGTAATTCCCTATATTTTCAACGACGTAGAATGTTACATTATGTCCTTCTGCTTGCTTGCTCCCCTCCTTGGATTTGTACTTCACCTTCCATATTGTCACAAAATAAAAGACTAACTGCCTATTTTGACAAATTGTGCTTCTCATATTTTTAAAAATCATAAAACGATATTAACAACCCAATGTGAATTCCAGTCCGCAACCAGCGTTGGATAAAAAAAGAGAGGGAAGGTGATTGAGCGTAGCAGTAACCACAGAACCCACGAATCCGGCCGAGAGTGCTCATTTCTCATTCTATACAGCGCGACGTACCGGGTCTCGCGACAATCTCATTCGTCGCCACTTCCTGAATTTCAGTCCATTTTGGACCATGCTACATTCTACGTCCGCGAAACTCTACCCCTCGCACGCTTTTTACGATTCTCCCCCGAGAAACGTTATGTACACACGTGCACGCCAGGCACCGTTTGAATTCAACCGAGTTGCGTCGCGTAAAAAGATATTGTCTCCGAACGAACTGGCAAAAGATCGGTGGGTCCCGGTTTCGGGGGCCCGTTGAAGCACGTCGGGGTCGTTTCCATGCGGGTGAGACACGGAAGCTCTCCGCGGATAGGTGCACTACGGGACGCATCTTGATGCCTTTGGGATAAAGCTCCACCCAGACTTGTTATTTCCTATCCCTGATACTCGTTTAAACCTAAGCAACACAAGGTTTTCAAACCTGCACATGATTTTTCATAAAAATTCGTCTGACTAAAGTAAAAAATAGAAATTTATATAAAATCAGTTGAGCACATAATTCAGTAATTATGTGATAAAATGAGAAGGTATAAAATTTGTTGATTGATTAAAAAATTGATTAACATCTTTGAAGTTTTGTTCCAATTTATATTAATTTTCTCTTGAACCGAGAAACGCAGGTTTGAAGGAGGCCTAAACCAGCGATTTTCGGATGCACGCGTCGGCATCGATATTTCAGTACGAAAGAGCCATTGCAGTCCCATACACCGTACGTGTAATGGGTCGTTAGCAAAAATATAAATATAATTGAACGACGTCGTTTAACGCGACTTGTCACGTGAATCAGCGAGATTGCTACGCGGTTTGTAACCGAATATACGCTTGGGAACATGCTCAACCGCGGCGAGGGAGATATATCGTCGCGGCGAACGGAATTCAATGGACGAATCGCGATGGTCCATACCGCGTACAAGTGCCCCGAACCGGTGATTTTTGGCTACGTTTCCTGGATCGAGCATTACGTCTCTCGTTCACGTGGATACCTCCTTCGAAAACAATTTAGCTCCATTGTTTATTAAAGACGTTCGTATACATGAAATGCTTAGTTTAATACGTGAGTTACCTAAATGCAAAGTATACTTTTTATTATGAATAAAGTTATATGAGATAATAAATATTTCTTAAAAGCTAAGAAATGTGATAAAAAGTTGTATCTGTAGTGCTAGACTTTTACGAAAATTGATATTTAAAGAGAAGTGCTTCTTCAAAGCACGCGAAATTTGTAATATATAATTTCTAATATTTTTAATGTTCTATGGTTTTGACTTCCTTTTTAAGATTGTACCTAAGGTGAGACTAGTTACATTGTTTACGAGGTCTAAAATTCTTACTTTCGCTTAATTTTTATTGTATATTTTGAATAATATCCTCCCTTGAAGATGATATTATTTAAAACATTCTTAATTCTGTTATTGTTTTACCTACAAGAACTCAACCTGTAACAACGTTTTTAATAGACCCTAAACATGTCTAGAATTTTAGATCATGAGAATTTTTAACATTTATGTAGTTTCATTTCGCACAGCGTAACTACGTACTAAAATAATCGATTAAGTAACAGACGACGTGAAAGACTAACAAATATTATGTTTCACAATTTTACGATCTTTATGGTAGGATACGTTTGTTTGTTTGAAGATAGCTGAAAATAACCGAGGATGGGAATCGCGGAAGTGAGAGAAAAATCGTGTCTTCTAGATCTTAATTTGGAGCAATGTAAATATATACGGCGGAACCGGAGGTTCCCGTCGGCTTCTTCTTCGCGCGGTGGGTGGCTCCTTCGAGGTGACTACAACAGACCTTGGGTTCACGTGTCGCGCCGGAAAGAAAAGTTTACGAGCCTTCGCTAATCCGTCAAAGGCGGTAACCCGACACTGATTACTATTTTACGAATTGAAACTTCACGGTGGTGGCGCGCTACACGGTCGATCCACGCGGCCACCGAGCCAGTTCAGTTTCATTCGTGACTCTTTTCTATACGAAAGAGTCGCCCGCCTATTCACGCCCGTTGCACGTTACCTTTTCTCCTGGCGCGATTACGGCGGTTTTAAGAAATTTCCGAACAATGCGCGAGACGTAACGAGTGAAGGGAAAACATTTTTATCTACCATTACGTACAAACTTCGTCGTGAACAGAAATGTGGGAACTGATTTTCATAAAATTTTAAATCTTCTAAATTTAACACGTTGCCGCAACTGACGGCTTTAGCCGTCCGATCTTTGGCGATATGTACACAAACGACGGCTATAGCCGTCGTGCACATTTTAATCAATGAAAAACAGAACAGCGTTAGTACGAAGTGTACTGATGCATACACTTGTTAATTATTGAGTAATACATCGAAAGAAAATGATGTAGCATGCCAGACAGTATATTTATAATCCTTTTATGCGTTTTATCATGCTTCACCGCTTCGAAACATTTGGGCGTCTAGAGACAAATGACGGCTACAACAGTCGTTTTTTTCACTTCTAAACATACAACTTATACTCGATCTCATCTGGCAGTCATATACAATTTGAAAAAAAATGTGTTTCTGAGCACGATCGTCAAATTAAAAGTGTGCAGCAACGTGTTAAATCGTTTAATTTATATATTAAAACCTCATGAATTAACGTGTACTTTCCGTGAGGAGGATTCAAATTCACGGAATACCTCGAACAATTAATACGTAGATCAAAGAGGAACAGCGTGAGGGCTTGGCAATGACTAGAACGGAGGAGATAAGAGCGTGCATGATTAATTTGACCGNATCTTTGGCGATATGTACACAAACGACGGCTATAGCCGTCGTGCACATTTTAATCAATGAAAAGCAGAACAGCGTTAGTACGAAGTGTACTGATGCATACACTTGTTAATTATTGAGTAATACATCGAAAGAAAATGATGTAGCATGCCAGACAGTATATTTATAATCCTTTTATGCGTTTTCTCATGCTTTACCGCTTCGAAACGTTTGGGCATCTAGAGACAAATGACGGCTACAACAGTCATTTTTTTCACTTCTAAACATACAACTTATACTCGATCTCATCTGGCAGTCATAAACAATTTGAAAAAAAATGTGTTTCTGAGCACGATCGTCAAATTAAAAGTGTGCAGCAACGTGTTAAATCGTTTAATTTGTATATTAAAACCTCATGAATTAACGTGTACTTTCCGTGAGGAGGATTCAAATTCACGGAATACCTCGAACAATTAATACGTAGATCAAAGAGGAACAGCGTGAGGGCTTGGC
>SHCU01000006.1:1460867-1477646 GCA_004307685.1 Ceratina australensis
GTAAAAATAGAGATCCACAGAAGAGGCTTCGCCGATCCTTTGAGGACTACCATTAGGATAATCAGCATTCTTCCTGGCAGAGCCACTTGCTGTCGCAAGGTAGTTGACCCCCTTCCCTACCTTGGCGAGGTCAACGCGACGCACCTTGCGTCCATGCACACCGGGTCCTTCAAATTTCTTTCCTTCATCCTTGCAAAACAATTCTCACAAACAAATGCCTTAGGTAAATATAATGTTAAATAAAAAACGTACTGGGTGTTATATTAATTAACTGTACGAAGTACTGTAGTAAACGAATAAAACTTTTATATAAATAAATCGTAACAGGATTATGATGCGGATTAAAACGTAATCGAGATCAAGTCCGGTGCATGCACCTGTGCGTTTATGGTAGCGAGGCGAAGAACCGGGAGAATCAACGCGAGTCTGTTGGTACCTAGAAAAACGAGCGTGGTACTTCTTCCCGGTCGTCCAAAAAGGCCAGCGGGATTGCATAATCGTTCCCTCGGGGGTTGTCGACACTTCCTGCTCGAAATCGAGACGCGGGAGAACAACCGGCATTCCAGGAATCGATCGTTCGCCCGAAAGCGTATTGATACAACGGTTCTTCCGTCACGTCGTTGACCTTCTATTTTGGGGCCGATTGCACGCTGGCTCCCGTCAACATGCTCGCGGTGAATTCTTCTGGTTCTTCGATGACTAATAAAGAACGTGATTGATGTCACGATAAATTGGATTTGAGGAATTATTTATGAAGCGCCGCCGTGTTTCCTCTAAGGCGAACACGCTTGTAATGTTTTTATTTCAATCTCAATAAATGAATAATAAAATGCTCTAATCGTCGATAATCGTACACCTTTTTTGTTTGTTATAAATTATTTTTTGCCTACTCGTTTTCTCGTTCGTTCATTTGATATCGTAATACAATTGTTATGAGAGTGGAAATAATGGTGCAACTGGATGCTGAATCGCAGTAGATTCGTTACCAGCGGAGACTGGCTCTGACAAATCGCATCGATTATTTAACAGGTTTTTTTCGTCACCATATTGCCGCCGTCCTCGTCGCTAAATCAACAGCAACCCCTCGCGTTGGGAGACCGTATCGAGAGTTATTGATGCACTTGGTTATTACGCCGCCCGCGGCGGTACCCGTGTAACAATGTTTGCCGAGACCATACATTTTCATTTTCACCGAAACGAGACACGGCCATCGGTTAGAGTGCTTTGTTCTCTGATTATATTCGACGGTCATGGGAATCGTGGCCGGGAGGGGGAGGGGAGTGAACTCTTGTCATATCGGGAAAAGACGGGTCGATACGTTAACGAGCCAATATTTGACTTGAAGATCGTTCGCTAGTTTTCAGTATCGCTAGCCGGCTAGCAGCGTTCGTGAAAGTTCAACGTGTTAACACCCTCGGTAGAAAAGATAAAGCGAGAGTGTAGATAACCGAAATATATACACGCACACCTGGCTGGTCCTTGTTATTTTTAGTACCCACTAGCATCCGTGCTAATGACTCGAGTCAAGGAAGAATATTATATAATGACCCGGGATGAACACACATAACGTCTAACTCGGTCAATTATGTGTTAGTAAAATTTGTAACCAAAAAATATTTTAGGGTAAAATCGAACAGTTAGGAGAGACAGTAAATATATTATCCTATATAGGCTCATCAACAGGTGTTATTAATGTAATTAAATGGTTAACGATAACGGACGCTGGGGCAGGCGATTCGTTCGCAGCAGGCGTATGATTAATTAAGTAACGACACGATAAATCAGTGGACAAACTTCACCCGATAAAGGGAGGGAATCAAGTCGCTACTGCATATCTTATCCGCGGATTCAACGGTTTGCTACTCGGCAGCGTCGCGAACACGAGATACTTTCGCGTGAATAGATCTTCGCGAACTAAACGGCATTAATCATAGTCGTTGCAACGATGTTGCATGCGCGGCCCTGGCTTGATACGGGAGATCCGCCGGGGTAACAGAAAACCGCGCGGGCCCGCGATTAAACTCAACCCGGAGGCACAATGTTGCGCGTTTTTCACGGCCGCCGCTCGCCGTGGGAGATTAAAGTGCTTCCCGATCCGAGGCGGATTCTTCCTTTGGGAATGCTTCAAGGAATTTTGTTGGGGTAACTCCTGAGGACAGGTTTTGGATTCCTAACTATTTCCAATTCTCCGCTTATTTTACATGCAGCATTCTGTACAGTCTTTTAAACAGTAATTAACTAATTGCAAAATATATCTGGTAATTTCCAATTCTCTAGTTATTATTATAGTTATATTACATACAGCATTCCATACCCATTATCTAATTTTTTAAACAACAATGAACTAGGTGTAAAATTTAAATAATCTTCATTGACATTCATATAGCAACTTCGGTTCTATCACTTCGGTTTCACACAACATCGACGTCTAATGTTTCCACTAAGAAAAAATACTCGATTGAACTTTTGTAGAGAACAGGAACCTTGAAATTTCACAGTTTGCTAATATTTCTCTGTCCGGCTATCAATGTCCGAAGTGTTACACGTGTACTGTGTTACACGTTCGAACCTCGAACGGGATAAACATACGGTTTCGTAATATTCGCTGTAAGTTAAGAGAAAAGGGTCATACTATTCTCACAGAAAAACTGGAAGAGAAAACTGAGATGGGTTTCTCAAGGATGTATTTATTAGACCAGTACTTGTGTACAGTGTCGATTATGGAAATAATCGACTGCCTTCCTGCGATTCACTGATCGATACCCGGTTTCCTTCAACTTCTTCCTCTTCGTTTTTTTCTGAATTGTGTAGGACTGACTGACAGCCGAAGAGGCTCAATAATGCACTTTTGTTACTTCATGTCAAATCAATCTTTTTATACAACTTCGCAGATTACAATAAATTCTTCTCTGTTAAAGAGTTAAAGAAATCCTGGAACGTGATAACGAATCTTATATCAAATAATTTTATCAGTCAAGTTCTGTGATAATGTATTTGTTTCACTGTTAAATATCATCACTTGGGATTCGCAATGCCGGATCGATCAATAGAGATAAAAGATCATCGAGATCCTGTTGATCAAACAAAGAAATCGAGTAAAACATAGCGAGCGACTTGCGTCAGCGATAATAAGGGATAGCAGTATGTAATCGTTCAAGCAATTCACGGATTCGCATAAACGGTATCGAGTATAGACTACCGTTTACCTTTCTCATCGCATACTGCGATACCATTTAATTAGCGCAATCAACCTTTGTTGCAAACGATAAACGAAGAATGCAGGGAGAGTCACGATCAATTAACGTTCCCGCGAGAGATTTATTGAATAAATAAAAACAAATCGCTGCGCCAATACAAATGTCGTGTCGACGAGCAGCGCTCTATCGCAGAATATTTTATAGGAATACAATCAACGCTACGGAATCCACTGGATCGAAGCGATATCACTCCCGGTTGGCAATCGCAGACAGGAACCGTATCGCCAGCCGCAATATTGGCCCGTTATTCCTCACGATCTACGAGTTGAATCTTGAGGATCCTTCCGCGCATCCACATAGCCCGGGACTCATTATCCGCGGATGATACCGCGGCCGATTCCCCCGTGCCTACGGATCCTGAAATCCCCTTCGGGGGTAATACCCTTCATTACCGGTGCCCGGGGATGCCTGCCACGGCTCGAAGACACCAATTAGCGAAGGGGGATCAGCGTCCGAGATCGCGGAGCGTGCGTCGATCCTTTCCCGAGGAGGTCGGCCATAGCGAGGCTACGGTCTGTAGAGTCTAGGATCATCCTCTCGTAACCAACGACGTCCTTGCCCGAGGCTGCGCCGCGTATTTATAGGCGATGATACCCTTCTAGCCGAGCTCTTTCCTCCTCGTGGTCATCGACGTCGTCACCGACGCTTGTTGTCCTCATCTTGCCGCCGATCCAGCTTAGCCGGCAGGAGATATTAAAAAATTGCGACTATAAATACTAACTGCGTACTGTTGGTCATCGATTATAAAAATTAACGGAGTAACAAATTATCTTTTAATATAATATTTATACAATTTGTTTCGAAGAAGAATCGAAGGATATTTTGTTCAAGGACTGATTGGATTGTGAATTAACTATTAACTGGTAGCTGTTGATCATGGATTATCAAAATTAACAGAGTAATAATTATTTTTTAATACAATTTTTATGTAATTTAGTTTGAAGAGGAATCGAAGGATGTTTCGTTCAAGGACTGATTGGACTGTGAATTAACTGAGGAGTTGTACCAACCAGGCGCCGTTTTATTTCACCTGCAACGAGCGTGAATCATCAGAAGGAGCTTGTAAAATCGTTCGTCGTCCGATATGTCGCGTCACGCAACGCGAGGCTGTCCTCTTCGTTGGTTCATTCAGGCGAGTCGGATGATATACCGGGAGATCGTGATAGTCGGAGAGATAATAGATTATGGATGAGACGAAATCCGGTTTGCTTGGAATGGTGATTATGCAGATGAGCGCTACAGGATAAATTCACGGAATATTGGAAAACAGTTCGCTCTTGCAACTGTGTGCGTACGTGTTTTTCCTTCCCTCATTTTTTTTTCACTCGGCTTCTGATATTATGTAATTTAGCATTGGTAAAAAAGGAGAATGATGTACGCCGGTGATTAATTAGCGGGTAGTGAACAGGTAACGTCGCGGATGCTCAGGATTCCTACCATCTCTCCGTGTCTAACATCACAAGTTTTTTATATCGGTACATTATAGTGATCTATCTATCTGTTTCAATTTCGTACATTCTTTGGTTTTTAGTTAGCAGTTAGAAGCATCGAAGTGAAGTATTTAAACAAATATTCTCAAGGGGAAAGAAACATAATTAACAAATCCAATGAAGTGAAGGTTGCAATGAACACATAACATAAACAAGGCCCAAGGGAACCCGAAGAATTTTACTCTTTTAATAGCTTCCATTACGTATGGTTTTAATTGCCCAAGAAATAATCGTGTTACGTCTTCATTATCGGCGCGGCACAAAATGTTTTTGTTTCGTTCGAAGCGGACGTAACAATGCAGCAGTTTACTGCATGGTTGCACAGTGTTTCACTGATTATTTGTAATCAGTGATATCACTGTGCAAATATTAGGATATTCACGCAGCAAGGTACGTCTCATCTGAAAAGGTTCGGGCCCGTGAATTCTTGCACGCTGAACAATACAGGAAAGGATTCTTGTTCGATTTTTTGTTTCCTGACCGTGTACACGAGGAAAGCCTCGGCGAATTCGTTTATCTCTGCTATTAGCGGATCTTTGTCCGCACCGTAAGGATAAAAATAACACTGATGGAATTGGATAGATGGGAAGAAATAAAATATGCTGATTTTTCTTGCCTCAGAATTAGCAACATTAATTCGTTTGTTCCCCTCTTAACCAAAGAAACTTTATTGCGCTATATCTACTAAGTTATCGTTTTCTTGTACACGGAACAGAGATTGTTCATGTTCTCCCGATATGAAATTTATTAAGCTTGCTCTATCACTTATCGCGTATCCCGTATCAGCCAATTTCAGTACAACTCTATACATGCCATGATTCGCACGAGTCACGCCGCGGCACGCTCACTTTCGCGCTGCTCTCTAGCATAACAACGTCGTCAAACTGAACGGATCTAACTCGACGCGAGAACCACGTCGCGTCGCTGTAATAAATATCCCGATGAAATTAATCAAGCGTCAAGCGGCCAGGTGCATCCGCGAGTAAAAAGGGGTCGGGAGGCTTGAGAGCCAATCGGGAGCTTTTTACTCCCCGTGTACGGGATCGATCGATCGACGAGGATCGACGTTGCCACGCGAGAAGTGAGTAATCTCGTACTATCAACGATATCCAAGGTGTAACAGCGATCCTTTGAAAATAATTCTATTCCTCTTTCGAATAAAATATTTGAAATACGGTAAAAACTATTTTTGTGCGCTGGATGGGGATCGCATAAAAGAAATCGCACAAAAAAGTACTCGGGTTTTTTATAAATACTTACATATAATAAACAATTTTGTTTGATATACTACCTAAAATTTGTTTATGCGGCGGACAGGGACCACATAAAAAAAGTTGCACTTAGAAAATACATCAATTATTTACGAAATATATAAGAAAATGCTTTCAAGTAAATTAAATAATTAAATTAGATCTGGAAAAATTGTAAAAACATTTAATTCTTCATTGTACATATACATGGAGAAGTTTTCAAATTGTACATTAAATGGTTCGCTGCTACTCGTCGCAGTTCAAAACGCGCATCTTCGCTAACGCGCTAAGTTGGTCCAAAATCGCTTTCGTCGCTCAAATTATATTAATTAATTATTGTATTAATATATTATTATATCTTTATTATTATTATATTATTATATTTGCACCAAACGAACGGAGCGTCGCAAAGTCCAGATATATCGTCTTCAACCAAACCACGTAGTCAGAGTTCGTCCACAACATGTATATGTACATTGATAGGAAACATTAAACTGGTGCCAACGTCGCTGAGATTCATATACCGCATACAAATAAATCGCACAAAAAAATTGCACAAAAATAAAGTCGCATAAAAAATGACCGCACAAAAACACCTCTTACTGTACTGAATTCTACGAAACACCGTATACTACTTATGAACAACGATGGGTTTATTCTTACAGGTGTTATTAATTTTTGTGGAAAGGGTCAGTCATCTCACTTGCTTGTCGGATTTCATATAATTCACGTTCCCCCTCGTTAATAACGTCGGTGCCGGGCCTTAGCATTGTCCTCCCGCCGCTGTCGTTTCCCTCGACAGGGAGAAGAGGAAACAAAGCCCCGCGAGACGACATCCGGTCCCGGCGCGCGCTTCTGTGTCATTCAACTCGCGCGCGGGTTATCTCACACAGGAAAGCGCACGGCTCTGTTCGCCATCTTGTTACCCATCGCCTTGGCGATTTCTTGCGACTAATTGATGAACTTTGTTTTCTGAAGGATCGAATGAACAGAATCGCTGGAGATGGATGACGCTGCGCAAAAGCTTTTGTTTTCTTTCATGAGATCCTAGTACCGCACAATCCAATGATACTCATATGAGTAATATTACTTAAATCACGTCTTAAGTTATATTCATATACGCTTTAATATGTTTTTAAATTGCTTATGATATCTGAGATTTATTTAAACATGAAATAGTCCTTTTATTGCATGATGCACTGCTTTATTAATTTCGTCAGTTTCGTCTTGCATTAATCTATCCTATTTTCAATCTTCAAACAAGCAAGCGAAGTTAATAGCAGTAATAAAAAGAAGACATAGTACTGTCCTCCTTTTTGGACGAACGTGAGAAATAGCGAACGCCGCGCAAAAAATCGTGAATTCGAGAATCGTAAACGGAACAATAGAGGAAGGAACGAGTTTGCCACTTCGCACGATCGTTTTATACACGAACACTGAATCGAGATGCCCGAAACGTGGAGTTCAAGAACCTGATCGTCGTTTAAGAAGAGGAGCCACGTCGCTGCGGCAACAATTACGTCACCGCGGTGCCGGGTATGGCGTTTTAATAAACGGCCATCGGAATTATCCCATAAATTCCCACGAAACGCCGCGTACCCTGAAACCGTGCTCGGCTAATTGCCGCCGGCCGACGGCTACCTGCCGCGGTCGAAGCGAGGAAATAAAAGGAGGCGATGATCCGCGGTCTTTCCCGGGGGATGAGGGTACACTGACGTCATCCGTCATTCGCGTTCTTCGAAAACGAAAATGATATTGAGTGACATCACCAACCGGTTGCGCGGTTAAACCCGAGTTCCGTCGAGATTCGTCGCCGATGCCGTGGCCTGCTAGCTTGATTGCGATCTCAGCCTTCTCCTCTTCTTCTTCTTCTTTCTCCCGTAGCTGCTTTCGCGTCCTTCCTCTCCCTTCGAAGGATCGCCGCAGGCTGGATGACTAAAAGCGGGAAAGATCTTGGGCCGGTTAAGACCGATGATGCTCGGCTACCTCAGGGTATCCACGCGACGTCGTACAAAAGTAAATCGGTGAGTCGGCTTGCCAGTACGTACGATTTTCAAGAGTGACTCCACCCGCCGATATAAGGGTGTTAACAACTCATGTGTATCACCGTGAGGTTGCCCTCGTCACTCATCGCCATAGGATGAAGAAGTATCCACGCGACGTCATACAAGGACGAAGAGATAGTTGATTTACTAAAGGGAATCAGATTTATGATTCCAGGAATGGCGAATAGAATTTAGGGGTATTCAGCAAGGTTCTCGCAAACCGAGAATAGACTCGCATTATATCGTATCATTTAATATTTGATTCATTTCGATTGTCGCGAGCGTCGTTTATTAGCCACGAGTGAGCTGTTAGAAGTCATCACTGTTACTTTTCACACTTTCGAGCTAATTCATTGCGGTAAACAATAGACTTGTTGATGGATAGCGCGTTGCAAATTGATTGAAATTACACCCCGTGTCCGTTTCTTAACGGTAGTATGACTAACGTCTTGTAATTATCGATCGGTTAATGAAGGAGTCGGTTCAAGGAAAAACAGTGTCGCTTTTCTCGTCGCGTACTATTCAATTTAAACTCGCTTCGTTAGTTTGAGTATTCCAAGAATGCTTGTGACAAGTGTTGTCATGGTGGCAGTTCCATCGAGGATATAACCTTCAACGAAATGTCGAAATTAAATACCTCATAGAAAATCCTAATAATACATAATGTGCTATAATGATATACGAGCCAATAAAAAGTATTGATCAATAAAGATTTTTATCCGTGCTTCCAGTCCGACTGATAAGTCGTCGTATTTCATCTGGCATGTGTAACTTGTCCTTTAGGTTCCTCTCGCCGCTTCTTTCAGCCAATCTCCCCTTCACGACTACCCCACAATTTTTTTCCTCTCTTGTCCTTCGTGCATATTGATGAGAAATTTCAGCCGGCGCGAGTACGAGATTCTGGGAGATGAAAGGCGGCGTAAAAAATGCAATAAACTGTAAGCTAATTTCCAGGATCAAAGAGGGCCTCCGTAAGAGGAAGACCGCTCCGCGTCGTCGCCGCCGCGCCCTTCCAGGATTTCTTTTTTCGTTGAATTCATACGAAACACGGCTCTCTAAGTGCTATAAAAACTGCCACTGCTCTCCCGTTAGTTAGTTATGCAGTCTGGTCCATTTTCTCCAGCCTCCCATCAAAGTACCCGCTTTTACACGTCGACGAATCCGTTTCTGTGAACATTTGAAAGTGCCAGTCCCTCACGGAGACTCTTAGTATTAAACTTTTAACGTAAAAAATGTTTCAATCATGGCTAAATATATATCTCGTTAAAATGATACTAGTCTATATTTAATCTTCAATAACAAAATGATTAATAATTACGTGTTCACGTATTCTAGACGTGACTTATCGTCAGTAACGTAATAACGTGGTTATTTTCGGTAACATCATACTATTCATTGTGCACAACGGAAAAACAATCCCCCGTGTATTGAATTCTGCTATGAACTTGAAGCGATTGAAATTTCGATACAAATAGATTGAATTCTGTTTTCCAATACATCTGTTTTACGTTACAATCTATATTCCACAGTTTATACAAACAAGTTTCGTTTCAACGTAACGTCATATCTCGTTCGAGTTAATTCAAACTTTTTAGTCCGAATAACAGAAAACGGTACCGTTGACTACAAAGGATGAATATCGAATTCTCAAGAGCTCGCCGTTTGATAATTACCTAATTACGCCCACGGTATGTTCTCGGAATGACGCTTCCTCTCCTGCGGCTCGTCTTCTCATGGGTAGCGGCGAGGGAAAAAAAAGAGAAGGAAAGAATACAATGCGATGGCTCTGTACGCCGTTGAGAGCCCGAATGTTTCAAGAGAATTATTAGAAGCCGTCATGGCTGGGATACGAGGATCCCGACAGCAGCGGAGGGTGAACGAATTAAATCTGATAGAGTTGCTCCGGGCGCGGTTTCGCAGCCTGTAAAATTAATTCACGATTAATCGTATAAAATCTCCGGTTTAATTTAATATCCTGACTCGGTGTCTCGGTATCTATTCTCATGAATTCTTACCGGTTCAATCGAATAAGAATGTTGTTTGCAATAATAATTGAACTTCAATTATTCGACAAGTCTGTAGTATTAAATTCTGTCGTAAATTTTTCGTAACTCCCTGCAATTTATTTGGCAAGGTAATTGGTTGCGGGGGTATTCCTGAAGTTGTAAATGTTCTAATGCCCATGTTCAATGATCAAACGAATTTATTTACATGAATTTCGTAGAGGATTTGCGTTTCGAGCAAAGGAGGTACGCGATAAGCCATCATTTTTACGATGCCATAGGAGCTCGAGAGACAGTGGGTCTCTGTCGGATAGTTTCCAGAAATCGCGTATGTACATATGCTCGGAGAGGATTCCAGTGAACGGTAGAATTTGGAGAATCGTAGAAACTGCAATTAGAACCACGTGTTTGCAAATGGCGCATATCACGGCATCCTAATGGGGATATTTGTGCAGGAAGATTCGCTCCGCTGCGCTGCTACGCGATCCACCCATTCCCACGAACATCGCTTCTTACTATCTCAAATACTTATGACAAGTTCGTTTAAGGAGGCCCCGTTGAAATATTTCATCGTGCATTTTTGCTTAACTGATATTATTATCAGAGAACAATAACCACGCATATATTAAACCAATACAAAAATTCGTGTCTGATTTGAAATTATTATTATTATTTCATTCAAGATGCAAACTTTTGCATTGGACAAATATAATGATCAAATCATAGAATCTAATAGTCATGGAATGATACCAATCTCTATGCTCACGATACGAAGGTCCAAAAGGGTCTGTGTCCAGTTGTACTTTTTCGAAGCTAGTCAATTTCCGTCATTTAGCGAGCAACCCCTATCGAGCAACCATCGATACTTTCCACCTCCATCGGGAGACGGAAATCAATTAACTAAGCCGGCGATGAAATTTCCACGTTAATGATAACAATTTAGTCCCGAGACCCTCGTTCCGCCTGTTATCGGAGCACGGAGAAGAATCGGATTATACCTGGTAACGAGATTAATCCGTCCCGCGTGGACGAAGGGAGGATGAAGGTATCGAGTTCGATTACGCGGCGACCCCGCGCAGAGGGAGTGAAATTTGTTACCGCGTCGTGAAAATGAATAAATTGATTCGGTTAGAAAGGTAGGTAGACCTGGCGTCTGCAGGAAAAGCTCGGCGTTGATGGCACCCGATTCGACGCGACGCGAACTTGATAATTAAGGAAAACGTCGATGGAAAATCCGGCGATAATCAACTCGGCAGGGAATTAGCAGTGAAACGATATTAGAGTAGGTTAAGTCTTGCGACGTTAATTAACGGAAGCTTTAAAACAGTTTTATACTAATGCAAGCCATGAGAAGAATTCTGAAAAATTGTATTACCTTGAAGTATATCAAAGCAAGGATGATTTGAAATTTAATAACTATTTTAGAAGAGAATCTATTAATGGTTTCATGCATTCAGGGACTGGAAAATTCATGCAATTTGAAGTTATAGAGTGTAAGTCTTGTATATAACAAGTTTTATACCAATTATTCACCAACATTGCCAGCTCCATCAGAAGCACAGGTTTGTCTTAGTGTCATCAGTATGTCTCTGTGCCCCTGATGAAGTTGCAATGTTGACAAAACGTTCAGATAAAAATCCTTATGGTCACGGTTTACACCCGAAAGCGTCAGATTCTATAAAAGGTCCATTGTTTGCCAGTTCGTTGTGAAACTGTAGTCTTTATCGAAGAACGTGAGCATGAGAACCGAAGCCAGGATTGTTTCAATTCGAGGAACAATAATGTTCGTACTTTACTCGCGTCGATGGAACGCGACTTTCCTCATGCCGCGCCGCGCGCCGCATGCCGCGTAGCACCGCTGCGCTGGAATTCCTGTTGGGGAAAGAAACAAGGGAAAAAAATAATAACGGTAGGGCAGAGAGCTTTTACGCAAATTATCTTATCTTCCAGTTTTACGGGACCATATCGCTTTGTGCGTTCGGCAAAGGGGGTTTAGCGTCCCGTACCATTTCAGAAAGCGCCCGTGCGCGTAAAACCGTCCGTGGACCCGTAATTAGGGATTTCGTTCAAATAACCGGCGCGCTTTGATAACAAAACCCGATAAATCCGTCGAAGCCACACCCTCACGGTCGGTCATGTAAACTCTTTTCTTAAAAGATTGAGAATATTTCATTCGAAATTGAAATTCTAATCGCGCATGAACATTTGTATAAGCAACAATCGTATAAGTAAAAGTTGAAGTAATTATATCGAAATAACGTATACTACTTTTAATTATTATGATTATTACTTATGCAAGGAAATTAAACGGGTTGCATTAACTTGTTACTTTCGGATTTAAACACGTTTGAAACTCGCCGTCTGCATTTGCATGACTGCCGGATATTTTCAATCTAATTAGCAATTAGATAGGTAACCACTTTTAATCGCTGAAAGTCGCCTGATGCGAGACGAATCGCGGACTTAATAAAACTCCCCGCGACCTGGAATACAGGCAACTTGAACCGCGCTCTCTATTATTGAAGTTTACCCTTGCTCACTCTGGATTTCCACTATTGAAGAAGTTTATTGCAACCGAGGCGTCACAACGATAACTGGTTTCCTACCGTAAAACCATTCGACGTGTTTTTCCTGTTCCCCTCGTCCTTCGTCCTTTTTCACTCGCGTAATCCCAACCGAAGCCACGCAGCTTGAATAAAATCGATTTCAATATACCGACTTCGACGATTTAACCGCGAAGGATATGGCGCTAAATGTCTTCACCAAAGCATTTGTTCCAATCGTAACAAATAACCGCTGTAACAGGTTTCCAGTTAGCGAGAACATTTACTATTTACCCGTTGCTTTCATCCTCACTGCTTGTAAAATTGGCTACCTTCACGTATGTACATGGTAATCGCCGTCATGAGCGCAATGCTAAACGTATTCTGATTATTCGTTATCAACCCTCCGTATTTTAAACCGTCTATCCACCAGTTCACCGATTCAACGCGTTTAATATAAATCCAAATGCAGAAAATGTTTTATATATCTATTTTTATTGCCAGTTTTGTTTCTATATTATTATACCTAATGAAGATAGCGTTTCCACGATCGTTGGAATCACACCCACGCGATTTGCAGCCGCGGCCGATTATCCGTCCAGCTTATGGCTGACCTTGACCGTGAGAGCGGCGCGTTCTTGAGGCTAGGGGACTCGGGACCCCGGTCTCGGTGAAAGAGAGAGAGAGAACGTAACCGGAAGTGCGGGTGACACGGTGCACTGGAATGGAGGCGACATCGGATCGGGGCAAAACGTGCGCCAAGCTTGTGTCGCGCTCGCTGTTGGACAATCTTGCGTGGAATCTGGCGAACGGTCCGTTCGAAAACGATGTACCAGTTAGATAGGGGGCCTAGCGGTTCCTTCCTCCGAAGCGCATTAATGGACTAGACAAGCGCGTGCCACTGTGACAGTCCAGCTAAACTATGTCCCCGGACAAAAGTGAACCTATCGCGAAAAATATTCGTGTGCATAGCTTATGTTTCTGCACGGTCTCTTTATCACTGAAGAAGATTAGGTTGTTAACTAATGTTCATTGTACGGTATGGCTATGTGTTGCATATGGTTATGTGTTGCATAATTACATATATTATACGTTAATATGATGGACGTTATTTGCAGTAACTTATAAAAGTACGACATTAAGATTTTCTGTTGAGTCACAATTATTATATTCTAATAACAATGTTCATTACTTGAACACGTTGTTACTTATTTATCTCTTCATTATAACTGTACCTCTCTTCCAGAAACTTCACTTTTAAATTGTACGCCGCGTTACGCCCGCTTTTGACTCTCGCTGTACGCGGTCATGTGGCAGTGAATGTTTTGATGAAACTGGGTAAATGGATCTGGATCATTGGAACGAGCTGGTTGTAGTATCGTTAGGGGAGTAGCGCGAGAGACACGAGGCCTCGTGGTAAATCGACGTCCTAGATGTCGAGAGGGCTGGAAAGGTTGTGTCACGTCCGCGCCGGATGTTTTATGGATTTAATTTATTGTTCACTCGTCTAGACTCCGGGGATCACTCCGCACTCGCTCCAATGATCGAGCAAAGTGCCGCCACGGTAACCCTCGCGTCAGGACAATTATAAGATGTGGGATCGTGTGAAAAAAAAATACCACTGTATATATTTAATTCTTAATAGGGTACCTGTATAAGGGATGAGGGTGCATTCTTTTTTCATATACAGTTTATCCATGAAACGATTCAGGCTTGAGAAAAGAATAGATCATTGAAAGAGAGAATAACGGTTATTCCATGTATTCGTTTAATATCACACATTTCAGAACTTAATAGGAATCGAATTTCAAACAGCTTTCACAAGCATACCTTTTTTTATTTTAATTGATAGAAACTGTTGAAAAGTATCAATTTCCAGCGCCGATCGGTATATCACGTTTTACGCCGATGCAAATTACTTCCCTATTGTGCTATTACATCCCACAATTTCCTCGGTTACACGTACCACAAAATTTACGACTCGTGCCGAACCATCCGAGCTCCTCCAATTTCCTAGAAATCATTGTAAAAGCGGAAGATTGATAACCGACGTCAAGACGAATTTCCCAGCCGTACGTTAACATTATTGACGTTCTAACGCCTGAAATAATAACCAGGCTACATTGCAGATTCCGAATCAAAGTATTATGTATCATATTAACGCGTTGCGAATTCTTATCCATTCATGATTTAAGCGGCAAGCGGTACGTGGTTAAAAAAAGATTTTCGTCGAACCGTCAAGATGCTTCTTCTGATTGCAGATGATCCATGATCCACGTCAAGCGCACGATCTCTCCGGATTCGTAACAGCAATCGCGGCCGGCGAAGTTGTTCGGTTTCCATCCGACACGCGAACAACCGTTGGTTTTCCATCGGGCGCGGGAACGCGGCGCGGAGGAGGAAGAAGAAGAGAAGCGGATTCGATTTGACGCGGTGTCAGCTGACAACGTATTCTTACGTCGCGCCGCGGAACGCTGCAATTTTCTTCGCAACGTTTATTTAATGCCTACGCTCGGTGGCCAGCGAGACGCATCGGCCGGACGTCTGTTACGTTTTAAAAGGCTAAACGACTCGCGTTTAATTGACGCAAATCATTAGAATCAGCGCGGATCATTATCTCGCCTCGCGGCGCTTCCTTCATCGGCTCTCGATCGAGATAATGATAATGCAATTAATACTTGGCAACGCATCGCGTTGGAAATTAAGAAAGTCGATTGTGGGTTCTGTTTTTTCATGTAGGAACGTGTTATTAGAAGTAGTTATCGGCAAACGGACGATAATTGCGCGCGACGCCTGAGTTCGCGCGATTACGAACATGACGGATGACGGCTAGTGATGAAAATCATTTTTGAAATCCCTTAGTATACTTTCCTGTTGATCTTTTCACTCCTCGACTGTCTTGTTACCAAGAATACCTTACGCGATATTCTGCGATAAATAGTGTCTGTTGAAATAAACGAATATATGTGCACCTTCGAACAATTATTCCGGACCCACTACTGCTTAATATAATATAAGAAAATATAAAAAATAAAAACAAATAAATAAGTGAACACAACATTGATTATTCTCTTCATTTATATATCGAACAGATTTTTGCGCATTTCTGCATTCGGTTTCGAAATAAAATCACATTAATAATTGTTTATCAAGATGCAGGTTAAAACAGTTTTTATTTCGAAATGTCAAAATTATGTCAGAAGCTAGCAGCATTAATGCCAGATCGAGCACTGAAAAAATGAGGCACAGACCTATTACTACTTTTGATTATTGTCCCAATAAGGGAGTCGCACATAAGCAGTAGTGGATCCAGAATAATTGTCCGAAGCTGTACAATATATTACAAATTAGTAACATCCGAAGAGCATCAAATTTTCCATCAATGGGAACGGGACTTTTCATTCGGGAAATTATTCCCAGGACTCGCCGCTCGTAACGTTTGGCACGTAGCCAATCGGAACGGATTTATAAGCCACCGTCTTCACCCTCGTTAATCCGCGGGTACACACCGCAGACTTATAATCGTGGTAAATGGATCGGTAGCAAGAAGTCGTCGCCGCAGGAGCGGGTGAACCGGCGTCACGTGACGTGGATAAAATCGGTCGATACGGTGCCGCGGCGAGTGCCGAGAGCGCGGAGCCAAGTCGGTGGTCGGTGTGTGCTTTTCCCATCGGTCCTATCGGCGATGTTTATCTCCACGGCTGGCTGTACACCAAGACAAAGAGACCTGATTAATCTCCGGTTTGACCCACGTGCCGACCGGATGCGGCGTAACCGGGATGCAGGATAACGGTTTCGGCGATCCGCGGGAGAAAGACCCGGCGCGGTGAGGCTATCGCCGCGACGCACGTTCGGATTCGAATCGGCTGCCCAAGGAATTCCTTGGTCCCATGCTGAATCCACGATTGATATCCGAAGGAATTTCGCGGATAGTTCAACGGTACGATAAATTATTTGTCCCATTACGCGCAATCTGCAGTTTTTTTAAATTCCTGATAAGTTAAAGATTATGCAACTTCGTGTTTATTAGGATTTTGTTGGTACAAACAGATCTCAACTTTTAACAGAAATTGTATGCTTTGGAAAAGTGAAAGAATTATGCTGGTCAGAGGACTCTGTCGCTAACAACAGAAGAGCAAGCCTAAGTATTGTTAAAACGTTACATAATTCACTTACGAATTCACTTCGGGC
>SHCU01000006.1:1480149-1500073 GCA_004307685.1 Ceratina australensis
TCGTCGTCGTCGTCGTGCCTGTATCGTGCCGTTGTTGCTCGTTTCGCGGCTATCTTGATTTTCCGCGGAGCTATAAGGCAATATTCAAGTAATTTGCCTCGCTAATTAGCGCCAACAAAATACAATATGATTCACATGCATTAAGCGAGGTGACTGCTTAATCGGCCAAATATTTGCACAATATTTCACGCTGCCTTTTAATCAGACCCGGCGCATCTCTTACAAAAACCGGCGATCAGTTTCGTCCTCGAATATTCTACTTTGTAGCCGTACATAGGAGAGACAGGGCCTCCTTTGTACTCGAGATCCTCTCTTCGGCGACTCTGTCTCTCGGGTCGACTAACCTAACCTAACTCCTATCAAAACGCGATTGTCCGCAGCAAATTGAGCTAATCTTCCAGGAATACCCCGTGAATGGACCACGGGACTGAAAAGTACAAAAGGAGGCGCGCGTCTCCATCTTTTTTTCTTCTCTTCGACCTCGGGATCCCGCGTTCGCCGTAGAAGAAGACGTACGTGGCGCTGGCGACCCTGTCTAATTGCGAAGAGACTCGCTCGCGCGACAGATGCCACGCACAGGGTCCGTATGTTCGATGGGGAAACGAACGACGATGGAAGAAACGATTTACCGTTTAACGCCGAGTATCATTATCCTGAAACGCGGTAAACAATTTGGTTATGTCAAATCGTTGTGACAAAATAGAAATTTGACGAATTGTCCTTGTGACTTGAAAGAAAATAGTACTATGGCAATATTGTTAATCTCTGTAAATATTTTATTTTATTTTATAAGGCATTGGAAGTACATTATATAATCCGGACGATGATGCTGAAAATACTGTTTCCTGTGTATAATTTTTGAGGAGCAGCGAACAGAATCACGGGAACAGGGAGACTTGATATTTATAGTGGGCCGAGAAGCCCGCAAAAACTGACGGCGATTCGCGGTCCTGAAATAACAGGTTGCCCGGGGAGCCGGTCGATGCGAGCAAGAAGAGAGTCCCGGACTCGGGAGGGAACGGGAGCAACAAGTGGGAAAATGAAGAAGAACGGTGGAGGAGATGAGAAGGAGGTGGTGGCGGAGGAGGAGAAGGAACAAGAGTCGAGAGAAAGGTGAGGAATGTGTAAGAGGCGATCAACAGGGAAAGATGAATAAGACCGTGAAGTATCTACTGTACAGTGCACAAGGGAGCTGGAAGGAAGAAGAGAAACAAGAGAGGAAGATGAGCGAAGAGAAGGGATCACGGAGAGAGGGAGAGTGGTTGGACCTGTGGAGGCACCGGGTTTCTATTTATACCGCGTCAACGTGGATCAAAGATCCTGCGGGTACAGTCCGTTCCATGAGAATCCTTCCAAGATATTTCCAAAAATCATACGTACGGGACATGTCAATAAGATTAGTCCATTTTCAATTATATCATAGAACGATTAACTGTTCTTATGTTACATTAGAAGATATCATGTATGAATTATTTTTTGTACGACGAAACTTATTGAATTAATGCATTTACATACATTTTAGCAGATCACATATTTTTTTGAGATGACTTCATGACGTTAGAAAATATTTTCCTATTGACTTATGGAATGGAAATTGTACAGCATTCAAGAATTGACTCCATCAATTATTATTTGTTTTTCCTTTCCGTTTTTTCTGAGACTTCATAATTGAATTCAACCGAAAATTGTTGAACAAGCTATCGGTATTTGATAAATGTCTTTGAGCCCGTTCTTCCTGGATTCGCCGACGACTTTTACGGGAATTCTTATTATCGCGGACCCTTCCTGATTGCTTCGATCCCCTCGCCCCGTATTCCTTTCCTTCGCCAATGATCCATCTCCCGCGAGTTTTTACACGCGGCCGTTTCGCGACACGGCAGATTAACGAACACGACAATTTGGGCACTGATCGTTATTTAAAACCGGAAGCGATGTCGTGATTCAGCTGGCCGGCCCGCCTGCTCCGGCGAGCTTGCATCGAGGAAAAAATAAATTAATGTGAATTAAGTTACTTCGTCGAGAAAAACAGTTACGGTAATTCACACAATCGTTTTTCAAATCTCGACTCCAATTTCTTCGAGATGAGATAGGTCGATTTTCAATTGAAGCAAGACGAAGGGACGCCGGACGGGCGATCGCGATTCCGTTCATTTCCAATTCGGTGTCTCAATTCGCGGATCGCGTGCTCGTCAAAAGGCGCACAGCAATAAGTCTCTGAAAATCGGCGTCGGCATGGCATCGCGTCCCGATCCTCCGCTACGGGAGGCCATTCGTCTTTCATTCACGAGCGGCAACGGGTTGGTTATACCCCGTACCTACGCCTCATTGTGTGCAAATAACGACAAACCACTTGTTTCTTTGGATCGTGCCGCGGCACCGCGCCGCAGACGTTCTATCGCGGCCAATCGTGCCTCCGCTCGTTAACAGTTTCTTCTGATTTCGCTGCCTCAAAAAGAGAGGTAACCACCACCGACTATTCTTCCCTTGTTCCCGTCAATTTATTGCCATTCGTCCACGTCCATTTGTCTTTCACACGTTCGCTACGCAATGGTAATGATCACATTATTGCATCAATCGATTATGCTTCCAAAAAGAATTCCATTGATAACAGATAAAATTGCGAACAGTTTTTCTCTTTCGATACCAGCAACGAATTTCCAAAATATTAAAACTATATATTTAATATTAGGACCTTGAATAAGTTCTCACTGTTTTTGTACAAAATTTCTCTCGACTTCAATTCATATGGCACCCGATTTCCTTACTTCTGGATCATTTCTAACACTTTTAAACGTTTCGAAACTGTTGACTCATCTATTTGTAACGTTTTTCCAACTTCTGCTAGCGTCTGACATCAGTCTTGATCGAGTAATTCCTCTAATTTTTTATCTTCAAACATTTTTGGTGCGCCAGAACGTTCCTTATCCTCAAGATCAAAATCATTATTTTGGAAGTGTCGTATTCGACAGAGCATTGTCACCGTAGGTCTCGACAAGAATTCTATGTGCATCAGCTGCAGATTTCTTTTGAATAAAGTAGTGCAATAAAATTCCCATACACTTTATTTGGCACAAAAATGGGCATTTTCAGATCTAATAAATAATTACTTTTGTTAGACTAAAGTGAACTACCATACACTGAAATTTAAGGTTAGATACAGTAATTCCTTGAATGTGCTTTACCATTCGAAATTCGATGCACGAAGTACCGCTACTACCATTTCTGAAAAAACAGCGAGGACCTATTCAAGGTCCTAATATAATATTCACGTGACATATAAATCATCGACACAGACTAGATAATTAAACCTAATTACGATATAGAGTTGAACGTTTGAAGAACCGCGATGGTTCACGGCAACGCGTCGAGTATTCGTGTGGGAGTAAATGGAGAACGAGAGGAAACGCGAGGCGTGTTGTGTCAGGCGTGATCGCGCACGTACGTGGCGGAATAAGCACGAAGAACCGTGGAAACCACCTTCCCGGTTACAGTTAGCCCATTGTTAGCACCGTGGGCTACGTGTTAACACCCGGCGCGGCGTGCAATCGTTAGCCGAGGCGCGAGCAACGTGTTCTCGCGCCAATGTCACGTTCACGCGATTAGAAATCACTAATAATTAGCCGAGCCGGAAGAGATACCCCGCCGACGAGACCGCTCGGCGTGCTCGCGAATTCGGCGTGCGCTTTGTCGCTGCGCTGCTATTATCGTTACACGTGGGAAACGTTAGGCGATTATGTAAAACGTGCAATTCAGGCGGTTGCAATTTTGCTTCCGGTGTATTCATAGAACAAAAATTTTTAATTCTTTTCTGTTTCGTATTAAACGTTGAGATTACGTCCGGTACCGAACCCTATTTTCGAATCACGGTGTATATTACTCCAGCTTATTTTAGATGAAGGAAGTTCCTCGCGGGAGCAGATTACTCGATTAAATTCCTTGAAATTGGCAATTCGAAATGAAAGATACTCGATCCCAGTGACTGGGTTGAACGATAGACGTTCACGAAATTTAATGTCATCCAGGATTTTCGAGGAAGACGGCTCTAAATTGAAGTTTATCGGACGGCGTGGCGGTTCCGGTACATCCGATTAGATCCGTGGCAGCCAGAGATTGCATCAGGCCGCGGAAATTCCATTTCCAACCGAGTCACTCCGATAAAAGCGGCCGTTCGACGGGTCGACCGTGGAGGAAGCGTGTTAATGAACCTTCGGCGTCGACTTTTGAACGTATGTGGCCAATGGTTCTTCGCCAGCCAATACGTCGTGACGAACGATTTTACCCGTCCGTTTAATTGCTCATCGGAATCAAATAGTCCCCTGAATTAAAGTGACGTTACGTGTAGAAGCCTGCTCCCTCACGATCTGGAAATCACCGTGACGTTTTTTTCGGAACCTTTCATCTGCTCCTCACACTCGATGTATCGGTGTAACGAAAAACGAAGATATCGAACTCGTGTGATATTATGTTAATTTGTCGCGTCACGGTTTGCCGAGAACGTTAGCGAAATTGAAATGTCAAAAGTTATCGACCGACGATGTTTGCGCTGTCAATTACAATGGCTGCTAAGACTGTAACAGAAAGTGTTAAGCTGTTGTAATTGTTGACACTGATAAAGCTGCCTTAAATGGGAAATATTTATCGAAGAGGAACAGCTACCGAAATTTCTTTACGCGATTTCGTTATGTACTTTGACGAAATACCGAACCCGGTTGTGAGAAACGAGGAGAAGCGCGTAGGTACCACGTGTCTCGTATTAATATGGGAAACGCGTGCGCGTGCTTTCGCCCGATTTTTAAGCATTCCCCCTCGAACTTCGAGCCAATCGGTTAGGATAATAATTTCAAAAACGGACATAATGACATTCCGGTCGTGCCGACTTTTACCGACAATAGATCCCCCCACCTGCCGAGGTTAACATTAGCGGTCCTAAAGTACATCGGGCACGTACGAGTCCACGGTTAACCGTTCCGTGTTCGTCCTCGTCCGCGCATTCCCTTCGCTTTGTCCGCCTCGATTAATCGATCCGAGTGATCGGGACCAAGAAAATAATCGTGGAACAGATGTAACGTGAACGAGCACGTGCTTACGGCGATTGTAATCTAAACAATAGCGAATTAATGAATTTTATTTATACATATATTTATGAAGGAAAGTATGCTGATGGATAGTGTACGAATAAAATTAATTAGAAATCAAGAAGAAGGCCCGCTGCACTTCATTTGTTATCCGTTCCACCGAGGATAATCGGTTTTATGTTGAAAGTAAGACGATTACCTTCTAAACGGATAGAAATTCCATGAGAATGGTTTTCCTCGAAGCGTCAGATAAACCGAAATTCTTTGAAGTACTAACACTCTGCTAGAGATAAATCAACGCAGGCTCCGTTTCGGTCACGTACTCTCGGAAATACCAAAACTGAGTTTCGAGTAACGCTTCTTTCTCAGACGCATTACCGTTCGAGATACGAAACGAAAGATTTAGGATATGCGCCTAATTGACGATGGTACGAACCACTTTCCTAGCTTCAGTTGCTTATCCAGGTTTGACAGGCTTTCTGTTACACTCTTCTTTATGCTTACCACTAGACACCGGATTTTATATACTCTTTTGAAATATCGTACGTACAGAAATTATAAAAAATTGATTGAATGTCCAACGTCATAAAAAAGTATCAAAAGTGGAATACAAATTATAATTTTTGAAATGCAATAGAAATTCTCATTTGAATGCAATTTTCTACAGTGACGTTGCAAACAATTTATTTTGCATAAAGATCCTGAGTCTAATTATCACCCTTCAGTCCTGTTTTCTACTATGTATGCAAAGCATTAATGTCAAAAGCGACTCTTTTAATTATTATTTATGAGTCAATAAAAATTGTAATTGAATAAGACACGGTATTCTTCAATGCAACTGAGATTATTGACACACGCATTAACGATTAGTTTATTGATGTTTAGAATCTTGAGAGTTGATGAACACTTCAAACTATTTACTCGCGGTCGAGAATACTCATAGGCAGATGATGTAGCTGCGACTGGACTTTCTGTATAAATCTAGCTTCCACGAAGATAATCTATGAATTGATCGTATTTTCCCAGCGAAGTGACTAATTTCGTTGCTTAAGTTCGAGCATGAATCGTTGGTCGATTGTTTGGCAAGAAGCGTACGGAAGCATCTGAGATAAAGTAATCGTTATTAATGACCTGCGGTCTCGCTTGTGGTGAACTGTGACTGTTTCAAAATTATTCTGCTGTGTCACGGGGAATCATATCATAGTATAAATCAGATTCCGTGAAATATATGTAATAATATAAATTTAGAACATAGTGTCAGAATATTACTTGAATCGATTAAACAATATTTCTTAATATTCTTATTATAATAAGTAATTTAAAATATGTCAGAGAAAGTCCATATATTGACACTATTTCTAGCATGAGGTGTCAAAAGACACCTTTCAAATTTTAACTGAACATTGTTCACTAAGTTTAATCATTTCCCCACAATTATTTTTTTGACTTTTCTTATAACAGTTGTTAAATTAATTCAGCGATATCATTTTCCTCCAGCTCATCCTGGATTTAAAAATATGCATACGGTTCGAAATAGGTATACACAAAATCGCGGTAGAAATAGTGTTAAACAATTATTTTCATATCTTCGCGCACATTATTGGTTTATCGAACAGGAAGAAGTAATTGAAAGAAGCGTACTGAAATGTTTCTCTTTTTAACGCTATTGGTGTGCCGGGGAACGAACGTGGAATTACCGGTGCCGTAAAACCAGTCGTTGTAACTAAATCTTCCGTGACGTTATCTGGTGCATGTAACGCGTTCAGTATTATTCATCCAGCACCTGTTCGCCCGTAAACGAACAACGCCGAGTCGAACAAAAACGGAATTGGGGAAAGAGACTGACTCCTTCGAGCGTGACAAAATGCCGATCGACGTTTCGTCCTCGGCCTTCACTAGGACACCGCCGGGTTCGCGGAACGTTATTCTATTCATCCTCTGGTTCCTCGTGACGGTAAACCAATTTCAATACAAATGGAGTTCTCTTCGTTTCGGGAAACACGATAAAATATCATCAATCTTCCCAATGGGATTTTACACAGAATCAAATAAATTCACTTCGACTTATTGTAACGCGCGATTTTCATTTCATAACTTACGTGTCACGAGTTAAAAACTGTTAACACTGATTCTGGCAGCTTGACGATAAATCACATAATTAATGGTTAGTGATACGGTGACAGCAGTCCTCATCTATTTCGACAAAAGCATACTCATGTTCTCTGAATGTAATTCGAAATCGAGCACGAAATACCATTTCGTGAATACCGGTACTCTACCCGGGTCCCCGTCGTAGAATCGTAACGGTGTTTTCTTAAAGCGAGAAAGAAGGGAGTAAAAAACGGGCGATCGAGGCAGTGGTTAACAAAAAGAAAAAAGAAAAAAAAAGAGAGAGAAAAAGGAAAAAGGCGAAGCGTCGCTCATTACGTGGAACGCTCGTGCTTCGCGCAAAAACGTAGAATGAAATTGCCTCACGTAGACGTATGGTACCGATGCGATGGCGGGACGGTGGGACGCGTTGCGACGTTGGTGAGTGTCTTCGGTTTTTTGTTCTCCTCCACCAGCGACGGTAGCGGTATGGAATGTCTCCCCGATACAATGTAGCCTTCCGAAGACGATTCCGAGTGGAACCTGGAAACGGGAGAATCTCCGGCGCGTCCCCTTTGTCTCCGGCGTCGAAAGTAATCTCGTGTTCGGCTCTCTTCTTGTTTCAGATTTTTCTGCGGCACGCTGGTAATTACAGTCGCCGATTGTATATGTCGCTTCTTCTAACCCTTTTTTCCTTTCACTCCGCGCGCTCGAAGCGCGTACTTTTTCCGTACGATGACAGGATTACGTAACGAATGTACGTTCGTTGATTGCGAGATATCGCCGAGTCAATGAGAAATGTAACGATGCCTGGAAACAATCTCAGGTCCGGTTAAAATCCGGAATCATATAAATTGAACTGTACCTATCATATCGTTGTATATGTATGTATATTTTACTGCATCGAGCTCAATTACCTAAGTTTACGAAATCCAATATCTTGGAAGGGAGTAATACCATCCATTCATAATGCGGCTACCACGCAACATCCCCTGGATACTGGAACTTCAGAGCCACTCTAACAGCAATATTTTCTCAGCGTCACCGAGAATGTTCCAGTCAGATAAATTACCCTATTTCATGTAACATATATGCAGGAGCAGTCAAACTTTCTTCGGAAACTTGAACAAAATTTCGTGCCACTGTGTACCTATAGACCTGCACGTACAAGATCTGCGGCCAATCATATCACGTGCCAAATAATCTACGAACCCTTCAGATTCTTTTTCTATCCACGGAAATATGCAGGCGCATAAATATTCTTACCAGTGACAGGACGACGTCTTCGATATCACTTCCGAAAACATAATTCTTCGGTTATCAGAAGGACGGTGATTTTTTCGTTAATTGAGTTGGCCCGGCTGATGCATCGTATATCTGTCTACCTGCGAAAGAAGACGTCGGAAGAAACGGTGTAGCGAAGGAGAAACGACGAGAGGTAGACAAGGAGAGCACCGGTTGGCGCCACGAAGGTAGAGGATCGGCCGAGCGTGACGGAAATGTGCGAGACACATTGCGCTCGCCAACGGTGCGTCTAATCCGATCGGGATTGCCATGGAACGTGTCAGCCCATGCAAAAGCGTTCCGCCGATTCCTGGCTAACTTCCACGTCCGATACAGAGACATTCTGTTCAGAAACGGTTCTGTGCATGCATATGGTTTCAAATCAAGCCTTCTTCTGTCGCACTGGCCAATTCCTATTTCACGCGAGAAAAATCTGATTTCATAAATAGCGAATTCTGAATTGATTTAAAAAAATATAATAAATATAAAGAATTTACTACCTGTTATTTAATGCAGTACAATTTTATTGATTGTAAGACAACCGAGCATCCTATTTCACGCGAGGAAAATCTGACTTCGTAAATATTAAATTCTAAATTAATTTAAAAAAAAAAAATATAAAGAATGTACTACCTATTATTTAATGCAGCACAATTTTATTGATTGTAAGACAACCGAGCAGGAAGGATGTTTCATTGGTAACAGCAATACTCTTAAATTGAAGTACACCATAAAGTTAACGAAACCGGGGGACAAAAAGAATGTTACGAACAACGCGTACCGTTAACGCGGCTACAAAGCGAACGGCGTGCTCGGCGCGCTTCGTTCTGGAATACGAAAGGCCATCCGAACGCGATTACAAGCGGCGGTGAAGCCGAGGGAAGCGCTTCTTCTTGCTCGCGAGTCGAGGCAGTAGCAACGTTCGTGACTTTTTCTTCTTATTATTATTACAAACGCATGAATCCCCCTCGCGGGTACACGCCGCTGCGTGGCCAAGCGTTTGCCAAATGTCAGGGTCAACGGAACCCGCGGTGGACAATAATGCGAAATTCCGATGCTCCCTTAACGAAACGCGAGGGGGAGGCTTGCCAATTTTTCTTTACGCTACGTGCCAAGTACGTGCGGCGTTAGCTGCGCAGGTTGAATCGTTTAAAAGAGCGAAACCTGACGTTGCGTGGGAGATATAAATAGTGACGGTAGAAAAAAACGCTGGATGATGTTTATATCGTCTGGCACGGTTCCGGGAACATGCCAATATCACTGATCGAAACAAGCTTCGGCAATAACAGTGAGTGCCTCGCTTTTTATTACCCTTTTCTTGAAAGATTACTTTTGTTTTAGCATTTTACGACTTTCTGTATGTCCATTCGTGGAAATATTTAGCACTAAACACTGTCTTCGAACTTTCAAGTGATAATAAATTTATCGATTTTAATAGAGACTTTGTTGAATCTATAAATACAGATTCACTGATTTATGCAATAGAAATATATTAGAAATTCCAATAAAATCGATGGTACTCGATCAGCGGTTTATATTTCTGAAAAATACTTCCATAAATTCTGTGTCCCCTCGCAAACGGGAACCTCTCCTGGATGCGGAAAGAATTCCATCTTGTATAACGCGAATATTCGCAGTAGCTTCACGACTCAGCTTTGAATTCAATTCCCCGGATATTGCTCCTCTTTCGCCGAGTCTCAGTTCAAATAAATGATTACTGAAAGTCCCAAGTTATAAAAATAAAATCTAGACAATATAAAACCGTGTACAGTGGTACCTCGACACACGAGTTTAATTTGTTCCATAACCTTTTTCGTATGCCAAATTGCTCGTATCTCAAAGCAATTGTTTCTCAAGACACCAACATGCGCCCCCCAATTTTGGGATCGCATGCATCGGTGTAGCGTGCGATTCCTCGTATCTCAAATCTTGCTCTCATCTCAAAGCAAAATATCGCTCGCTCGGCGGCTCGTATCTCAAAACACTCTTATATCGAGGTACGGTTGTATTTTAGTCACCTTGCCTTGCACGCGTGAACAAATATTTTTGCACACAGATAATTGTGATGTATCATAAAAAGAATTATTGGCCCAGGAAATTGGTGAAGCCCGAACGAGCTCGTGACGAATGTCTTTCGCACAATGTCGTTTTGGGGACAGAGAATTTCGGTGGTTCGACGAGGGATGGGCCATCCCTTAAAATCAATACTCGTACGCTCTCACCCTCGTTGTCATAGGTCCAGACTAGGATTACCGTTTATTTCGGTATTTAACGACGCCGGTCCCGGCAGAATAGCGGCCCGAATCCATTGTCCGGGAGATTAAACTCCCCGAGCCCGGGCATTTGTTACGCGGCAAATTAACGTTCGTTAAATGTTTTCCGTTTATTCCCGTCCGCTCGATCATATCGGCACGAGCCAAATCTGTCTCGTCCGGTATTTCATTACATAAACCGTGTTAATTCCGCGAATTTGTTACAGTGAATGCGACGTCGTTCGGAATTGTATTCGACAGCGGTAAGACGAGTCGTATTAATTATTTATAATATAATGAATAACATCTTTATTAAATGATGGTGGATTCCGTTTGATGTTAATTGAGAAGATCGAAATAATACCTATTATTAGCCCAGACTTGTAGATTTATTGTGCATGATGAGATTTGTACAAGTTCGACTTCAGAAATCTGACTTTCAAGTATAATTTCTATTGTCTTTATACTTACCTGGTAAACCAGATTTTAAATAGTCAAAAGCAGGATAGCTGTGGAATCAGTAGGTAGGGTCACAGGTCAGTATGAATAGTTATGTGTTCTTATCACAATCATTTAAAGTATTCAACTATCGTGCTCTAATATTTCTGTTGACAATGAGTCAATCACATAGGAATATTTGTAATCATTGATTATACAACAATTTTTGTGGACTGTTTAAAAACGAGCTGCTGTGATTGTTTTCTTACGCTTAAGTATCGCAACTTGAACTCTTATAATCTCTTCATTTTCCATAACAGATTTTTCGTCTGTGTAAGTGGAGGGGCTGATGGCTCCCAATCTGGCATCTCTGGTCTGAAAGCGACTGTAGACTAGAAATTCAGATTGAACGAGAGCAGATCTGTGATACGCGTTCGTTTGTTAATTTCACCGGTAGCTGACAAACCCGCGCGAGGAAGGAATCCCCGCGAGTTTAATTACCTACACCTTCAGCATCCACGGTAGACTGGCAGACGGGCAGGCAGGCGGCAGACAGGCAGGCAAGCATCCGTGTTTTCACGGCTTGCCGACCACGTCCTTCGTTCCGTTCCAGTACGCGTCACGAGGAAGACGTTTCGCGTGACGCTGACGGAGTGCGTTCCCGGGTATCCCTGCGTTCCTTTTCTCCGGGGCACGACGCGCGCGGAAAAGCGCGCACCGCTTTGAAGAATTCATCCCGGCTGAAATTAACCGGCGGCGGCGACGCAACGCGACGACGCCGGCGATGCGATGCGATGCGTGAATGCGTATATGAATATTCCTCGCGGGACGAATAATTCACGGGCTAATTATTTCGCCGCGTTATCCCGTATCTCTGTCCCATGAACGCGTTGCATGCCGGCCGATGAATAATAACCGGCGAACGCGGCGCTCACTCGACGCGTTTATTAATTATTTCCGTACGCGAATCACTTCACAGTATAAATTTTTCTCTGCCGATTGCTGAAAACTGTAATAAGGATAGTGCCAGTCAAATGAAATAACGAACTAATTAAAAAGCAGTAATAACTTCGAGGCGCGGAACGCAATTTTATTCACTATTACATCTTAAATCATTCCGCGTGCAATCATCAATATTCATAAATCGCTACTCCTATAAAGCAACGGAAAAAGCGAATTAACGCATCAGAATTTCATACGGACAGGTTTATTAAAATGACGTTGCATTTTTCAACGGAATGGTAACGCATAAATAAACTGATGTTTTATAAAAACTTAACGCGTTTAATAAACAATAACAAGTTAATTTTTATCTCAGTCGAGTGAAATTCTTGATAAGCTGATTGTTAAAGGAGCACGTCCGCCGCATTCCTGACGCGGCGTTATCGATATCAAATATGCAATCATTTAGCCGATCCCTGCACGGCCGTTATCAAATCCGAGCAGTGGCTCGGAAAATAGCAGATCGTGAAAATGCGATCCTCGGGGGCAATGTATGCGCGCCAGCCTTAATCGAAGTTGGAACGGAACGGGGCAATCGTATCTCCGAGGACAGTGAGAAATTGTTCTGTGAACTTCTTAAAACGAACGAGCCGTATGATTGGATCGATAATCTACCCGGGCCCCATGGGGCAACAAATATAATAGGTTAATTCGCGTAACGGGCACCGCGCCTAAGTCCAATATCGGTATTCAGATCTGCTGCAGAAAAAATAGTAGACGATCCTATGAGATAACAAATTCTGTAATTTCCAGAAATAATACGATTCATTAATTTATTTAAATTCGGATGGATACGGTTGTCCAATGCAAAATTAAAGAAATCTGTAATGATTAGATTCTCGCATGCAAAAGACATTCCCCTGTAATTTTTTTTTTTTCGTTGGAGGCAATCAAGTTTATTATAAAATATAAAGGCTTCACGAAGGATTGCCAAGCGACGCGTGTAAGTATTTAACTGAACCGCGCGGCGCGCGATGGAAAGCGAGTATTTTTTATTCCTCCTTTAAATATTCTTTTTCCCGGTAACGATAGATTATCATTAACAGGCTCGCGACGGTACACGACGGGATGGCGCAAAAATAATCGCTAGGCTTCGTCTAATCTCGTCTCTAAGCGCCATTTGAATAATATACACGTACATATACGTGGCTGTACGGTACGCGCGGACGAGTCAACCGCAAACGACTTCTATCCCGACACTGAAATTCCACGTGCCCGCGGTCGCAACGCTCATTCACACGCGCACGAACCTCGTTTCCTTCAATCGAGCAGATGACTCATTTTCCCGCATCTTGCTCGAGCCGCGGTATCGCACCTGTACGGTGAAACCATCAGTCCTTGGGTAATTAAAATGTGCCAAGCACTTTGTAAGCGTCGGCGATGTAAAAATGAAAATAGAGAAGCGTGAAAAAAATGCGATGTTTTACTATATCGGAGGATACGTTGGTTTCGAAGTTCAGGGAGGTTGAAGCATAATTTATGCTACTCGCATACACATTTCGAGTCATAAACACGTTGTACGTACACGCGAAACATCTATCAAGATAGTGTACTGCGTTTAGAATGAGAAAAATATTAATAGCCTATTGTTAATAATCTGAGATACCGCGATAGCATGAATGAAATATTTAAATTATCCGTCTGTGCAATACGTCCTCGGCGTTTAAGTCATTCAGCAATTTTCAACGTAATCACGTAATGCGTTATATTACGAAGCAATTGTTTGATAAATTGTATAATACACTTTTAAAGGTTAGTTTTTAAAATACCTTCGACAAATCACGAACCCGAGGGACTGGTAGATTTGAAATCGCGAAATGAGTAATACAACACCGGCTCCTTCCTTAATCCATCACCATTACTTCTATTACCTTCAATAAAGGATAATGGAAAGGAATCCTTCGATTCCATCGCAAGCTTCGATTCACAATCTCTCTTTCGATACGTTTCCGTATTTTCCATCATGCCGTCTCCCCGGAGGGTGATATCCCCTTACGCCTGTCGATGTGAAAATTCTCACTCGAATAAACATGTATATAACATGAAGCATCTTCCTCCTATTTTTAATACTGAAAATGTAGACAACCTATTCAATGTAAGATACAATTCGCTCCTGTGTGGTTATACTGCTTATTACGATTCAATTTAATACCTTAAATATGATTAACAACGTTCTCTTAGTAGGCACCAAGCATGAATTCGAATAAGCCGTAGGAACAACAGGGGTGGATACTCTCGGCGATGAAAACTCGCGTGGAATCGCTTCCGTTCACCAGGAAGATACGCCTCACGCTCCAGGCGTTCTCCTCTCGTGTCTCTGCTCGAAAAGATTCGTATCTCGGAGCGAGCATCTGAAACGTAACCGCAGACGTCCATAAATACTACCGGCTGGGAAGCGTGCGCATCGTGTTCACGCGGCACACGGACAGGAAAATCCTATGTGGTGCGCCGTACACGAAGCGACGTGCCAGGGGTATCGTCCTGGAGGAGAGATATTCCAGGGTGGGTTCCCCGAAGCCGACGCAACGCGGTGGAAAAACTGCCGGCAATTTCGCCCGGGCACGGCCAAGGGGATCGTATTTCTCGTAATGACGTTACGGCCGCGCTCGGAGTCCCTGAACTCGTTTTCTGCCTGGATCGATACGACCGAGGAAAATCGGCCCGGGGAATTTCTCATTTATCAGACCCGATCCAAACCACAACAGGAAACGATCGCGGATGCGATTGGTCTCGTGATCTGCGGGAACCCGGTTCCGTTTTCCTGTATACCTTTTTCATACCCCTATTTTTCCATATCGCGCGTATTTTTTATCTTTATAGCTACTTATTGTGAGAGATCCCGGAAGCGAACGGATGGATCCCTGCCGCGAGTTACGAACATCTTTTTTCCTATTTATTATCAAACCGGAGATTCGATGGGTTTCGTTAAAAAAAATATTTTTCAGGTTATTAATTCAAATCAGTAGTTTTAAAAAATACCGGTTTAGATTGCGTTTTTCTTTTATTAAGATAAAGAATATATTTTGCATGAGAATTTATTCATTATGATTAAGTTTGATTACATGAATTCGCGCCCGAGTAAACATCAATTATTAACGGATTGCACATTTATGCGTCCGCGGCAATTTGAAACGTACGTAACGAGAATATAAATAAGGAAATATCTAGCGTCCTAATCGTCCTGAGAGTAGAAGTATGAGAGTAGCCAAGGTTCGTCGCGTTTCGATGATACGATGCTAGTTGATAGTACCGGTCACCACTGGTACGACCGCTTCTAATGGCCCCTTTGGCGCCTGCGTGATTCAGGATGATTATTCTCGTCGGTGAGGCCAGGATTTCCATGTACAATGCGAATTTTCAGCCGGCTTGTATCAATAGTTCATACAATAAAAATAGCTTATTTTTTTTAAGCCTTTATAACAATCTCGTCAATAAATTATAATAACAAATGTCTTCATGAACAGATAAATGAAGGTAGCGTATGCACTTCACTCATTCTAAATATTCGTTCATAATTTATTCTCATGCGATATAACTCGTACTTAACAACCCTTTTATTATATAGACATAAACGTAATTATTTAATGAAAAGGTACTTGATTAAATTGGCGGGAACATTTATTTCAGTAGCGAGTTAACAGTTCCTAGCCAATTACAGGAGGATGCGGACAAAGGGAAACCGATTGTGCAAGATTATGCCAATTTCGAGAAATAATAGAGAAAGATTAGTCAGTCGGGTTCGAGGAACGCGACAATGGACGTTGCTAAGAACCGTGGTAAAACAAATGCCTGCGTTTTCGATCACGCGGAGACAGGATGCTGCACGGTCGGACGCGCCAAAATGAATTGTACGAGGCATTTAATCTTCTTCGCGCCAGAGGCGCATAAACAGAAAACCTGATGAAACAACTCCGATTCCTTTGAGATATTAACTGTTTGAACAACCGTCGGGGAATATTATTCTAACAATTTCGCCGCGTGCTAATGGAAATTAATTTCACGTTCTCTACCCTTTGACTTTAATGGTGATTTTCGTTGATACTGGATCTAATCCGTCCGTACAAATTATTTTAACACGCGCATTTGAATGAAACGTACGATCCTCGCGTCCCGACACCAACTTTCTGCCGATTAATCATCCTTAATTGCGTAAGTTGCGCGATAAAAAACTTCTTCGACAGGCTTTTTCAATTTTCTTCCTGCCGTAATAGCACGTTCGATCCGAAACGGTAGATAAGTGACGCTTTGTTTCTTCGCAGGGGATTTGGATTCACCCACCCGTGTATAATAACGTTGAATTATGTTGTTCGGTATAATTGTTCGAGGCGAAGCCCGGCAGTTTAACGGTCATTAACCTTGCAAATTGTATTTATCGTCGACTTGCAATTTGCACCTACAAACTCTCTGGGATTATACACCGCTCTCGGGACATGGACCTCTTTATCATCGGCAATCAAATTATTCGTGCCGAGTAATTAATTGTATCACGTATACAAGATTGAGTCTCGTCAAAATTACTTCAATTTCATGTGAAATATTTTTTCATTCACTGATAGTATACGACTGTTATAACATTAGAGTTAGATCAACACACGGTTGGGAAATGGACAATCATACCGCAGAGGCTCCGGAATCGTGAGATCCGATCCGGATCTCCTTTGAGAAACAGAACCCTAAACCTTGTTACCCGGGGGAGTTGTCGCCGGCACCCTGAACTACCACAAAGTCACCGGGGCATCAAATTCCACGGCGTCAGAGTCATTGAACCTGCTCACGGTGCTAGGGACCACCTCAGGACCTCGAGCCGCATGACGTCAAAAGGCGTGGGACCCACATCACGTCAGGCGGACCTACGAAGTCGTGTCGTGACGGACTGTTATTATTCTAACGTCAGAACCCGTGGGACCCACATTAACCAATGAGACCATCTACCATTCTTATCATTTGCGATTAATGACGAAACCTGTGTTCCTTATTTCAGGTAAAACACAAAATAAAATCTCACGATATAATATAAAATATATATATAGTAGCGTGAGTTTTATAGTTACACTTTAAATTACTGTAACATATAATTGTATAAATCCTGCTGTTATGTTACTTCTAATTTCGCCACTTTCTTTGTTCTCGCCACTGTGAATCCAAATTACCGTGAAGATCCAGCAACGAATTGTAAGGGATCCATTGTCCCCGAGCCGCGACATGACAAACGGGATCCGGCGTTAAAGTCTCATCATCGTCGGTCTCGGTTGATTTATTTTATGGACCAGCAATATTTCTGGGATCGAAAAGAGAGAGAGAGGAGAGGAACCAGCGAGGGACTATTCAAAATCGAATCGAACGGTATCACCGAACTATTGTCGCCTATAGACGAATGCAATCTGGCCAAACTGGATAGCGATCGAATCAGGCTGATAAAAAATATCTGAGGAAGAAATGGCAGCTAATTACAGCAGGTCGATCGCCCGTCGAGCGCGAGGGAGTCTCGTAAATCTCCGTGCCCGATGGATGAACCTTCAGTTCCACTCGAGCAACGGTACCGCGTTTTTTCCACAGATTTTTTTTTGTCACCAGAGATTGCTACGTTTCCGTCGCCCGCTGACATCAAACAGGTAATTGCTGGCTACGTCGCCGTGGCTTTTTACCAAAGGCGCCCATCGACACAATTTTGCACCCGGTTTTTGCGTGAACCTTCGCTCTCTTATCCATTTCATAATTGCCTGTTTCATTAAAAATATTTGTTCTTCGATCTCGCACGTAATTCGATTGAAGAAAATGATTGCGATGAAATCGCGAATGAATTACACTCGGAATACATGAAGCGTGTACGTAACGTGAACCGGCGATAAAACGCGTTTGCCACGGGAGAATGGAAACGCACATTCATCGGTCGTCAATGAGATATGCTTACAAAAATGTATAGTCGGCATAAATAACGCAAACTGCCGTTAAACGCGTTTGGATCTCTCGTATCGGCGAGCAATGTCGCCCGAATCATAATGCCGTTGCTCCCGCATGAAATATGATGCCGAAAATATTAAGGCGGGACGCATCCCTCAGCTCGGGGGCGCACAATAAACTTCGCCTGAATGAGGGTGCCGAGTATATTTATTCGTGCTGGGGGGACGGACATCCTAGATCCTAGGTCCATCCATTCGCCGGAGTCAAACGGAAACTCGGCGCGCCATCGCGATTTAATACCTCTTGCATGAATAACCGTCGTCGCGAAACACTTTTCCTTTCTTGTATTAAGTTAGGTTACAAGCAATTTTTACTATACAGAGTGATTCAATAACAATTTGCATCTAGAATGTAGTTAGTAGTTAGACTTAAGTGTTTTATTTTCGGAGATAATTTAGCTAACAGTTACTGAACCAACATACGTATATATCATAAAGCTTTATTTAAGCCTATTGGCTCAGAAATGGACTTGATATATAGCCTTTCCTCTATATATCTTCAGTACTTCCTCTCTCTCCACCTCCTAATTCTTATCCTTCACATTGTGTTCCGTTACTCGCTTATTATAAAAAACATGTATTCTCTTCTACTCACTCTTAAGTATTAAATAATTTCTCTCAAAATTTACTTAAAGCTCACGTAGCTTCCCATAAGCAATTTTAAAAATGTATGATATACGTAATAAAATAGTACGTAACTAAAAACTGTACTGTAGTGTAATACTACCGTGAGAGTATCTAATAACTGCGAATGTTCCAGTGAGATTTTAATTAAATCGTTCGATTCCTCGACAGAGAGCAAAGGTCGTGAAGCGGGGAGATCTTACCGGAAAAGTCGAAACGTCACGAGCACACAGAGGAGCCGAAAAGAGGAACAGACCACCTTCGCAATCCCTGTCCCGAAGTGGTGATTGTTAAACGACGAGTTCGAGAGGGAAGGAGCGAGAGACGGAGGGAGAAGCGGCGGACGAGAGAAGCCGGCGGAGTCCTTTCCCTCGTCACGGTCGACATGCACAAAGGCTTTTAAACGGTAACAGAGCGGAAACGCGTCGAAATCAAACGGCAACCTGCGCGGGAGCGATGAGGGTGCAATTGGAAAAACGACCAGGCGAGCTACAGTTGATGCAAGCAATATACCGAAGCAATAAGAGACTCTTCAAATGGAATGACATCGCGTCCCGATCGAATACCATATTTATCGCGAAATTCGTGCGATTTTTACAAATCCCTCGAGGAGAAGTAATAAACCGTACTCGCGGTACTTCCCCGCTCTTAAACAGGGAAATCGTTCGCTATATTTGTTCAAGCAACTGTACACGGTGACGAAGCCCGGACGCCTCCTCGAGGATCCACTTCACGTTCAAAGGGCCTGCTTTTCTTCACTTCTGCTGCCTCGCTCCGACCATTTGGTAATCAACCCTCGTCCCCATCCCCGCCTTCTTTCTCACCGGTAAACAGAATCACTCTCTGAAAGACGAATCAATTTCTCGACGTCGCCGGTGAAACAGAATGGCAAGAAATATCTGGGGATGTCGGGATTGAACCCGACGTGTTTCGTTGAGACTCGAGGAATTGTCAAGGGATCCTGTGACAGCTGATTGAAGCGGCGTCGGGGTGAGAGCACTCGTGTGGGTCGACGGGGTAAAGTGATCTGCTTGAAGCAAGACCTCTGAGTTTGTCGCTTAATGAGGTGTTTAACCCCTTCATCGTGGATCAATGAATTTTCAGATTGACCCTCCTGTCCTCTCGATTTCTTAATACAGCCAATCCTTTCGCCGTAGAATATTTTCAATAAAATATTATTATCACCCAGTGTACACAATTC
>SHCU01000007.1:0-16257 GCA_004307685.1 Ceratina australensis
AAATTATCTGTATACTGATGAGTGTGCACACTTTTATATAAAATAGTATTTAATAAACTAAGTTATTTTTACATTATTTCTTTCAATGAAATGAAATTATAAATCACATTTTTTAAATTATAATTACATTATATTTGAACAAAATACATTTTGATTTTACGATTAAATATAATTTTTCAACAAATTATTTATTAAATGATAATAATTAATCGACTTCTGCACTTTTGATCACAATTTATATTGCACTTATTAAATGAGAATTTCTTATCAGACAGAGATCTCAAAAATAAGAGAGACTAGCAGCACTAACATAAAATAGATGATTCAATAACAAACATAATCAAAAACACTTGGCACTGGGTAATTGCACTTATAGACTATTTGTCTATAAGTTATGACCAATGATAAATAACGAGGAAATCATCGAATAACACCTACCTCTTCTTCCCATTTATCCAACTTTCGTAATTCCAAATACAAATACACACGACAAATAAATAAAATCGTTGAACGTACCTATATTGTCTTTAAAAGATGTGTGGCGCTAATTGCAATTTCCATAAGGAAACAGGCCTGGCGAACACGGTGACCTGGCCCTTCTCTTTCCCGCCGACTAAAAACACGTACAGCGGCGCTGGTCCATACGACGGTGACTCGGATTCATTGATGTCAACCGCGGCTACTTTCGCGCGTTGCCTCTCAGCCCTCGACGCGCTGACCGCTCTCCTTGAGGGAGAACCTAACGGCAAACTTTTCGGTGGCACTCGTGGAACTCTTTTGATTTCTTGAAGCTCCAATAATTCCGCGAACGTTTGCGAGGCAGATCTTCCCGGCTCGTCTTCCAAGACGCTGTCAGGCGGACTGTTCAGCAATTTCGCGTACTTCCCATCTTGAGGCTGCTGATGTTGATGATGACCCTTTACTTCGTTCAACCCGAGGTAATTCGGGTTGCAAAATCCGAATTGGCCCTCGCGTATCGTCGACGGCGTCACTATAGGGCGATACTGTTTGCTCTTGCGACCTGACGGCCAGTCGTCGTCCGCGAGAGGATCACCGGGACTTCTGGCTTCTATACTCGCGTAATCCGACGTTGACTCTTCTCCTTCTTCCAAATCGGCGAATCGAACAGAAGCCGACATAGGGATCTTCGATATCGTCGGTGTCTTCGGTGTTTGAAGCGCGGCTTCATATAGGTGAGAGCTGTAACTCTCCCCTCGTGTTGGCTGACAGGCCTGGTGCATGGCTGCAAAGTCTCTGCAAACATAATATGTTCTATATTTATTTTGTATTTATTTAATATTATAGTTGATCATATTTAATTTAAGATATTTAATCATAATTTATGCAACGTGGAAAAGAGTAAAATTGAATGTACAAATAATTTAAGAATTAAAAGTGACACGCACCGTCTTTCTTCTTGAACCTCTATCAATCTAGACGTTGGAGGTTCCTTTCGTTCTTCGTCGTCACTGTTCTCGTCTGGATCGACGAAGACAAGTCTCGCTGCTTCTACAGGCGTGAGCACCGGAGTGGGCAAGGTAAGAGCACGAAAGTTCGGCACTGAGATTGGATCTCTGGTCATGCCGGATCCACTGGTTGCTACGTTATTTCCGTTGTTCCCGTCGATACTCTTCGACGCTGCTTCCGCTGGTCTCTGTCTTCGTCGTGCCAGCGTATTAGCGCTCCGCGATTTCACCATCCCCGTAGATGGTTCGACGACCTCCGAGTCTACAGTCTGAAACGGATAATACGAATTCGCCTGCAGGCAGGCTCATTTGTCACATGCGTTTCTTGTGCAGAAGCAAAACTAAACAAGTGTGCATAGTATGTTATTAAAAATATATGAAAAAGATTATTCTTATTAATCCATATTATTTTTTGGGAACATAATAAATATTTTTTATAATTGCAGATTCGGTCATTTTCCTTACAAGATTTATTATATTTCAATCATTTTTTATGTATTTTTATTATTACATTTTCCTAGAATTTCAGTTTCATTTGGATTCAGTGAGTGGATATAATAAAAATCTAGCTTAGCAGTGAAACGCATACCTCTTGTGGGCTTTCTTCGTTATCATCTTGACCACTTAAGACGGAATAGCTGCACTTCGTCGGGTGACTTAATCGTGACAAATTAATTTGCGACAGTTTCGAAATTTCTCTAAGGAAGCTCGGCCTAGTCGGCGCTTCGTTGGGCGATATCCTGCTGTTACACAGCCTCGTCCTCTGATTCCTCGGCTTTGGTTTCGGATTATCGATATTGGTCCCACGAATTAACAGTTCGGAAACCGCTAAAGCGACGCTTTCCGCTCTCGGCTGTGGCTTGGGACCCGACACTGATAATTTCTCCCACATTTCCGTGCCTTCAATCAAATTTCATTCGAATGTCAATTCGCACGGATACCTCTCTTGATTTTAATGATTTAAATGTTTACCGAAATGAAACCTCCAGAGTTCGTTCGTAGCTAAACCACCGCTTTCCCCGCCGAAGATCAGCATGCAGCTGGGCAGCCTGCAGGCTGCGTGACCGTGGAGTGGCCCTGGTCCGGGCTTATTTTTCAGGGGACACCACGAGGCAGAATTCACGTCCCATCGCCAACAGTCGCTTCTCTCTTGTAGATCGGTCATTCCTCCATAAATATACATAGCATCGCCGTGTAGAACCGCCGAATGTTTGTGCCTTGCCGCTGGCCCGCTTTCACTCGACGAAAGAAGATGCCAAGATTCTGTTTCTAAACGTAAATGTTTGTTTCCAACGTAAAAATTATTCCAAGTCTATTCTTCAAAGAACTGATTTTTTATGCGATTTCAATATGTTAATCCTTGGTACTCGAGGAATTCTGCTAATAATAAAGCAATTATTATTTATAAAATAATTGGTTACTTCTCGAGCGCAAAGGATGAATGTAGTGGATCTTGCATAAATTCACTTTATTATAATAATATGCGGTCTCGTAAACGAGCTGTAAAATAAAGTATGAATATTTAGCGAAGTTTACCGAAATGGAATGCCCATAATTCCGGGGAGCTTCCACGTAAATCTTGATATCCACCGTAAACGAGCATCTGGCCACGATGAACTAACGCGGTGTGACCTCTTCTACCTCTGGGAACCGCGCAGCCACGTTGCGCCCTTATTTTTCTCCACCTATTGGTCTACGAATAAAAGACATCGATTAATAGAGACGAGCGTATCTCATAATCCCGTGTCTACGTAGCATTAATCTTCCGCGGTAACAATTGTCTAATTTCGACTAGATTAGATGTTACTGAACGCCGGGTATGATTGGGATCGCGTGCAACAAAGGCGCAGAGTAATTCCAACCTGCTGCTTCGTATTCTGTACTTCATTCGAGTTTAATTCGCGGGAATTTTCCTAGCGTCCTTTGAAGAGGATTTTCAAATTAATTAAACAATTCCGAAGCCAATACGAGGTGCATAAAAATACAAGCTTGTTATGAGAACATGCTCCGATCTATTATTAATCATTTACCTTGAAAAGATGCTAGAGGAACGATATGTAGGACAGGTATAACGCTTGACGAGGCTGCAGGGTTCTAATACCTGCTTTATATTTATCATAGCAGGGATGAAACGAACAGAGATATATGAAGTTTACGGTGACGATTGCTTAACAAAACGCACTTGTCAGAATTTGTTTAAAAAATTTCATGCTGATGATTTTTCACTTAAAGATGGTCAATCTTCTGATGATCTTCTGACGTTAATGATGACAAAATGAGAGCCATAATCGAATCGTCGTATAACAGTGCAAGAGATTCCAACAATCGAAAATCACAACGAAAAGTTGAATCTTATTTCATAGTAAAAGTCCGAAATTACTTTCTTGCCAACCCAATATAATCGTATCATGATGTGGCGAAAGTATTGCACTCCGGGCATAATTAATTGCACAATCGCCTAAAATGGAGCGGCTTTTGATGTATAGTGGCAATCGGGGTGTCGCCCGCCTTTCGCATCCGGCGGACCAGCCTGATACCGTTAAGCGGAAAAGAGAAAATGCATTGGCTCAGAGAAAAGGGTCCGCGATCGTACATGCAAAGGAGAGACGATGGAAGGAAGGTATATAAGCTATATAGCAGGGGTGCTGAAAGTAATTACGTAACTTGAAGTACGTGCCTAAAGTTGATAGGTCTGTACAGCCACTTGCGTCTACCCCGGGCATTACGACACGAGGGAGTCGCAAAGGGGGTGCTACTGGCTAAATTCGCCATCAACGTTAAAACGCTGTAAAATTAGCGAGAAAACAGTTATCCTCCGGTGACGCGGCGTTTTTGAAACATTGAAGAGCCGCGGACCCGCGTGCACCGCGGTAAGCGTCTTCGCGGTTTTCGATTAAATCGAGCTGCGCGGCTTCAGCCGAGTATAGAACATATTCAAGGGAATAGAATGTCTCTAGCGTATTGCCCCGATATTCTGTGCACGCGAGAGAATTTTAACGAAGGGTAGATGGAAGAAAGAGGACATACCACGAAACAACCCCTCCGGCTTAACCAATCGTGTCCGCCAGCCTTATTCGTAACGCGGATTTCAATAATACATTCAGAAGAGACAAGCGACGGGGAATCCCCCGACACATGGTACGGTCCAATGAGTTAAAAAAAATGGAAGTGAAATAACCATGGCAACAAGTTCGGAAAAGAAGCTCGAGATTCAAAGGAGAATAAAAGTAACGGGAAAAACACTGTTCATTTTTGTAGAATTATCTAATTTGAATAATATCAATTTCTTGATTCATATTTCGTCTCACTGTACCTATTGGCGAAGAATTGCGAAACTGCTAACACGCCATTACGTTCCTTACATACCCCGATGTTATTAATTTTTAATAGTACAAGCCGAGGGCAGAAGGAAGGGGCCCTGGCAGCATTCAATTTCGAGGAAGAACCGTTGACGCGAACTGTTGCTAAAAATTACTACAGACAAGAAGAGGGTTCCGAAGGATCAGCGAACGGCGGTGAATATTGAATGCAGTCGCATCGATTATTTCACCGCAGCTTTCCTCTCCTGAGTATCCGCGCCAGATGGATCGATGGGCTCGATAGTCGTTCGAAAACTGTCACGAGCGCAACGCCAGTGACAGTGACAAATCACGTATCACCGGGTTTTAATCATCGGATAAATGACGACGCGAGAAGTAAGTACGTCGCGGTGGCCGCAGCGGTGTATCATGTCAAACCTCGGATACGAGTTGACTTTCGTAATTTAGGGGACAATGTCTTTTCGGGAAGTGGTTCGGTCTGTTTCGCGTCGACCCTCGTGCTCCTTGATAACGATCTAGTGTAGCCGGGTGTCACATCTTCCAAAGGAAACTCTTAATGATCTTACTCGTCCTGCAGGGGAGCGAACAGGGGTGGCCGATGAAGGAGAAGAGAGGGACGAAAGAATCGCACCCTCGGGAAACCGCTAAATCAATAGGAACGTCATCGGGTACAACCAGTTTTACACGAGAACATTTCAGACAGGGAAGAGGTGGGTTCGGCAACCAGTGACACGCGATGTCGCAGGACAACCGTGAGACAACCGCAACGGAACAATTACGTACCGTCATTGTACTCGGTCGAGTGGCGAGCTCTCCTCGGGGAGGATAATAACCGTGGCTCCGAGATTAGCTAACGAGGAGATTGCTCTTACGTTTCGTCTGCATATTCGATCGAATTCGACGCGGTCTAAACGAAAAGCATCGAAGCAAGATATTGTCAATCAAGATCGACGCTGCCCTCTGGTTTACCGAGCAGCGAGAGGGCGTCGAGACCCTCGCCGTGATGCCTGGAACGCGAAGGGTCCGAATGCCTCGAGGCCGTCGCGGCCTCGACAAATCGAATCGCCTGAATTTCAATGAAACTAAATCTTACTAACAAATTTAATCGTTGCAAACAGAATACAGAACAGATTCTGATCGTTTATACGAAGCTTGTGTAAACAGCTGTACATGTTTTCCCTTAATTTCTTCAATGAAACCAGAAATAAAAGAACAAAAAAGTCCTTTCAAATATTTTTTACTTCATCATGTCAAATATATTTGAATGTGTATCCATAGCTTGTGCAAATGTGCCATTACAAACAGGATAGTTTCAGATCGTTTGTACAAAATTTGTAGAAGTACCTCAGCGATTAAATCAACAGACGTACACTAAATAAGAACTGTACATATTTTCCCTTTATTTCTCCATAAAACTAAGAATAATAGAACAGAAGCCTTTTCAAGTATTTTTAACTCAGGTCAAATATTTTTCAATGCCTAGTGCCTATAGCTTTTGCAAATACGCCATTGCAAACAGTACACAATTTACACAAGGTTTGTAAACGATTAAAACAACAGAGAATAACGACTGTAAATATTTTTCCTTGATTTCTTCGATAAAACTAAAAATAAAAATGAAAAGGCACTTGATTCCGGCAGGTCAAGTATTTTTGAATGCACAGTGACTATAGCGTTTGCAAATACTGCAACCGGCCAGAAAGGAATCCGATTCGCCCAAGGGCGACACGTTACCTTGACATTGTAAACCCAGAGCGGTGTTTCCGTGCCTGCGGAAAACCCAAGTTCGCCGCCGAAAACGTAAAGGCAATCCTTGTAAGCTACCGCGCTGTGCTCCTGTAGCGCTGGCGGCCTCTCTCCCCCAGGATGCAATTCCTCCCATTTGCTCTCGGCTGCAAAGAAAAATAGAGAGAGGGTTAGCGCGCGGTCTCGTTATTCCATACGCTTTCATATGCGAGACTCTTTCTTCGGCATCAACCTGGATAAACAAGATTTACGCGGTCCTGCTTTTGTGCGCGTCGCGCGAGGGGAATGATGAAGCCGTGGTTAAAGCGGAAAAAGAAAAAGCGCGACTAAATAGGAAAACAAAGAGGCTTGTCTTATCGGTGTCGCGAGTGTATGCACCCAGACGACATGCTTAATTTAGTGCCGCGCAAAGTTCCTTAATGCATGCCGTTGTACCGCGTTTTAATTGCCTGTTCCTGCTGCAACACGCGATATGTATGCACATACATAACTGCCCCAGTTTTCACCGAAATAACGAATGGCTCGTCAATTAACGATACAAGCCGGCGTTCATTTTCTTTCTTTTTTTTCATGTGTATTTTTTTTCAGAACGCGTATATCCATCGAGAAAGGTGTTGTACCGGAATCGCACGCAATTAAAAGCGTGACGCACGCAAAGGGAATCGTGCGATCTCAGGGGTATCGAAAAATCTTTTCCAACGTGGTAAATCACACTTTCACCCGCCCCGGCAATCTACCGCTCGGGAATAAATCCTCGACGGTTGGGGCTTCTTAGAAGCGGACAGAGAAGGCGAATGCAAGAGAAAGGTTCGAGGGATTAAATCTAAGCAGTGCCAAGGACGTAGACAGAGCACCGCTGCTCGGGAGATGATCATATTTTGTTTCCTCCGTGGGTTACTTTCTCTGGTCGAGATCTATTTCTGTGCTTGAATTGATCTAAATTCACGTAACGTTAGATCCTACCTCGAAGGGTGAATTCTCTTTAGTGCGTTTTAACAAGATGGACGTTCTTTACTCTTAAGGAGTTTTACGAAACAGGAAAAGGGACGCTCCCCTATTCCGGTTGAGAATGTAAAAGCAGAGGATATCAACGGGATGTGAAGTTGTATTACATCACAGTAAAACCCTGAATTGATCGAATTTCTAAGACGAGCAAAAATTTTTAATAAATTTTACCTTGATGAGCAAGCAATGCGAGTAATGTAAATACGTGCTTCCTATTGAATGTCATTACAATTAAGCTATAGAAGATTCCCTCGCACCAGCTAGCATTAAAAAATTTGACCACAGTTAAATTTATAAATAGTAAAAGTTAAACGAAGAATATTATATTTATATAAACATTTTGGGTGGTGAATCGTTTTGATGTGCAGAACGCTTTGGAATACAAAGATGCTATTCCAATGTATATGAATAAAAGAAGATCCAGGGCGAATAGGGGACCTCTCTTTCGTTGCCGCATCCTCCGATAAATGACGACGAGAAGTTTCATACGTAAGATATTCGACTCGTAGCCTCGCAGTGGGACGTGCTCGAAAACAAAGCCTATAAAATTTACGTAAGAGGCATAATGTGCTGGCTAAAGCAGTGGCTCTCGTAAAACCGGTACTAGAGATGCCCGACATTGATTACGAACACGTGTCGTATCTAGCTGGCTACGAAGCAATGGACTCTTTTGTTTGAAAGTGCTGTTCACACAATAAAACCGCGGTTCTTCGATCAAGAGAGAAAGAGATCGGAACAAACCTCGCTCTTAAACGATTGATCCACTTCAGATCTCCAACAATAAGAACTACGATAGACAACGATCAACATCTCATCTCAACGCATCCACATCGGACTACCTTCTCTAAACTTTTTATATGAATCGAGTCATTTCAGTGGTAATTTTTAGAGGAATAGGAACGATTGACTTTTATCGGACGCTGTTTTTTATTATTGAAAAAGAATTTTGATATTGTCATGCGAAGATGCTTAACGAATAGAATCGAAAGCGGCAGGGACCCCTCGAAAACCCCATCTGTTAAAAAGGAGGGCGAGACAAAACATTTTGAGATGAAGTACTCTTGTGGTTCTACGAGTTATCAAAATATTTTTGTGAGATCAAGTATTGACAGTACTATGCTTTTAAAATATACCAGGGGTTCCCGGGCAGTATTTGCTCCCAGGAGACAGACCGCAGTAGCATCCAACCCTTCCGATACTGCTTTAATATTCACCCGAACTCTAGTTGAACAATCCCCCTCTGATTAATAGAGGCTCGCGATGCCGACCATTCAACATACCATCGGCAATTCTATTACGCTGCGAACTCACGTCATATTTTGTATCCAACGTCAAATCACTGTTTAAAACGAATTCGACAATTCTGCTGGATTTTCAGATCAAAGAAGCATACAAATGTTCTGTGCGACGCTCTTAATTTCATGGATGACCTCGGAACGAATAGCTGCAAAAACATCGATGGCATTCGAAATTCGATCGCATTCGTTGGCCGGGTCCACTATTGGTCAACCCAGTCCATAGGGAATGCATTTAAAGCGCTGCCAATCCAGCCGGATCGAAACTTGGCTACATTGATAGTTTTTTAAATCGAATAATCGCCATTCGTACAATTTTTTTGTCGAGATACGAGCAATTTATTCTCACGCCGAGAAGTTGATCGGGGAAAACATAAGCGGTTAATATGCTGACTGCTGCATGTAAACCGCTGATTATTACGAGTAGATGCAATTAATTCGCGTACGTCTGATCTCCGTGGAAACAGCCGTAATTGTGCAGTATCGCCGTCGGATTTAGTTGATATACGTGGGCTTTAATAATGGCGTATTATTGATCAGACTGAACCCCGTTTAAATTCCGTCGCGCACCCTCGTTCATCGGGAACGAGATGATAGGGTGCGTTGGTCAGAGATGTTGTTCGTGTACGTACCGTATTCAAAGTACTCAGACATCGTGTATTAATTCCCCTTAAAATCACAAGGATCACCTTCGCATCGTGTCATCGCCTTTTTTTTTATTTAAACATTTTGAAATCGTTGCAAGAAACGTTCCTTAGTTTTCTTTTCTGTTAGGAAGAGAAAAAGGATCAATGGCCACGTCTGTCCTTCTCTAATGACAACAGAAACATGAATCATGCGCCATTAGCAGACAGACGGGACTTCCGATTTTTTCTCTCTCTATCATAGAACGTTTTCATCACAGTATAAGAAGGAACAGTAGGTCCGATTCCCCTTTGATCTCATGCCCAAAAATATGGCCATGTTGTTGGTTGCGCATTTCAGTCGTGCGGGTGTGACAATGTTTAGTACGGTGTTTGCTATCGTAAACTTTACTGTTCTTTGTTATACTATGGTTTTCATTTGCCCTATAGATTATCATCTCTAAAAAAATGAAAGTCAGTATAGAAATGATCGCTCACCGAGGCTATACCGCCAAAGATCTTTGAGGGGGAGATTGCCGTTTCGTCCGCCAAGCAGATATACGTGCCCGGCGAGCAAAGTGGCACTGTGCTTGCTTCTGGAAGGTGGTGCGGGCCCATTTTCAGTGCCAGCCGCAGTAACCGAGCTCCACATTTTCTTCCTGCAACACCAACGTCTCGCATTAATCCCTGATTAAGAGAACCATTCAGTGTATCCTTCGATAAGATCATCGCCGATCAGCACGCTCTAATTGGATATGTAATTATCCGAGCAAAATCGAGCGACGCGATGTAACAAACGTTCAACAGATTATTCGATCTATTTTTATCAAGCTATAAGAATTGTTGATTAAATTAATTTCACCCTCATCTTCGAGACGGGAAGAGAAATGGATTGGTTAAAAGCAGGGCGGAACCCTGACTGACCGACGTAGGAGAGATGAAATATGGACAGGAATAAAGTTATTAGATTTGTATTTCTTTCCCTGCGATCGATGTAAACGAGGAGCCGTGGCATCATTAAATGGCCTCGACGTTGTCTTGAAACTTATCAACGACCGCCCACGCGGACGCACTCGAAATTCAATTACCGAAGCTTCGAAATCGAGTTTCGGGTAAACGAATGCACCCTCACGCACCCCAAACACGCGTACGCAAATACGGTTGCGAGGCAATACGGTACGCCAGCAGGCGCGCCGGTACAAATGGGATTCCCCATGGTATTCCTTTTGTATGGCGCTACCAAAGAAACGCGGCGACGGGAAATCTGTGAAGGTACGTGAGGAAATAGCGAACGTGCCCTCTGCGCGCTTTCTATCTCGCTACGGAAAATGTTGAACCCGATAAAAATTACATAACGCGTGCGAAAATTTCGCGTCTAATTTAATAAAATTTTTCGGTGCACGGAGATTAAATAAATGCAAGTTATTGTGCATAATGAATTCGTCTGGAGTTAACGTATTCGCGTCGTTAAAGAAATTAGGGAGAAACACGCGACCCTTGTAGTGGGCGGTTTAATTCAAATGTATGGAAATTTAACGAGACCCCGTGGAACGTTGCGATTAAATATACAAAAAGGTCGCGATTTTTTCTCCGCATTTTTCTCATCGTTCTAATTTCGACACTTTGTCGAATCGATGAGAAGGCCGAAGGGTCTGGGAACTCGCGAATAGAATGCCTTGTTTAGTCATCCGTCGCTCTGGAAATGTTCAAACACCGAGACTTTTTAATCTCTTACGACTGTATGCGCCGAGTTTCAACAAAAGTGTGACAGGTGACCGGTAAAATTTTCATTCTAAATACGAAACTCGACAGGCGTTTCCAGTTTTCTCGCGCGAAATTATTAGCAAGGAACGGGTGCAAGAAGAACAATGATGCACACGTTTATTCTTTCGTCTATATGATCGGCTCACGCGTTCGCATCCTATTTCTTTTTTAGACAAATACAGAATTCCCATTCTTACGTTGCTCCATTTGGAATTGTATGAGCGTCTGAATAAAAAAAATGACGAAGCATTGAAATTTTAACAGATATTACATTAATAGGATGCTATGCTCCAGTAATTTTGCGAGGTTATCAAAAAAGCTTTTACACCTCTCATCCTTATGTTGAATAGCAACATTTATCATTTTCGTACGAAATTCTCATTTCATTTATGAAAAAATATAAATACCGAAGATTCGAAATTTGATGAAGTTTACGCGGACGTATTTCCCGTTTCTCAAGTATTGTTTTACCGCAGCAATATCCCTTCGACCGCCGACTCTCGAGTATTTCACAGGGAGAAGGTTCTCTTCTTGCAACCCCCTGACGGTGCGTTATCGACCGGTGCCGGGAATTTCATTTTTCGATAGGTAACGAACGAGAAATGTGAGCGTAAAAATTCGACTAGATTTTGATCTCCCTTTCCGTTCGAAAAGCATAGGGAGAAACCCTCTGAGGGGGTGAATGCTCTCTCTGTCCAACCTGAATTATAAGGGGATGCGTCGTAGCTACCCGCTTCTGAAAAGGGAGAGTAGTCAGACAATTTCCTCTACCGTGTCGACACTCGCACTTGTCTTGATTTCAGTATTACGCGGCTGGATGTTCCTTTTGCAGCTGTTTCGTCCAAGGATCTCTTTCCCTTAGGGTGCACATTCACTCTAGGAGACAATATACGAATGCTGGCGGCTGCGTGAATTCGTTTAACCACATCATACAATTTATGTATCGGTAAAACCAGTCGAAATTATCGAAGGAAATAATTTTGTTAGTAGAAATAATTTTAATTACGTTCCTACAAGTCACGTTAACGCGCGTACTGTTTCGCAAAAAATCGTCTGATTTTCTCATGCGGAAGTAACCCTTCGCATTTTATCGCAAGCATCATTATTTTTGTACTTTTCCCAACGTGATCTTTAAAATGGACGCAATGCACGGGGGAGAATCGGGCGTAAAGATTTTATGGAACGTGCACGGGTGTCTGAGCCACGTCAACGAATCCCGTGTACGGGAGGAGTACGACAAGCAATATAATATCCCGTCCACAGATTTTAAAAAGCAAACTCACGCTCCCTTCGTTCGAACGTTTCAACGCGGAAAAGCTAGGATTAAAGAAAGGTGGCTAGCATTTTCCGCCGATTTCATAGTATCGATTTCCCCTTTCTCAACGTAAAACGCGATATCAGAATTTCTGTGTTTTTTAATTGTGAATTTAAACAGACATATTGTACTTAGAAATACAATATTTTTCTTTACCACGTGATAAATATGTAAAGAAAACACAGTTGCATTCGAAATGTTTTCTTTATTTAATCCTACGTCCGTTGACGTCGTATCGGTTTGCTAATGAGAAGACGTATACACGTGCAATGTGGTGTCTCTGGTGATCTTCTATCCGAAGATCATTAACGCATTTTCACGTCGGTGAATCAAGACTATCTCTCATTATAGTGGTTGTGCATGCAAAGAACCACTTTCTACCGTACAGCTTTTCCGTGTAATCTTCTTCTTTCTACTTCCCCAAGCTTCTTCCGCATTTTTCTTGCTTCTGTTCAGGTGGCATCGACTAAGAGTCAACCGGGGCATACGTGTAACGTCGCGTACCCTTAGAGAAGGTTACAAATATTCACACGTGCCACGTCGGTCTCTCGCCTCTTCTAATTTTCATGAACATGTACACATATGTGTAGCGAACATTAGATGTCAATGCAATATTCAAATTGATTTCATCAAACGTTTCGTGGGTTTCTTTAAAATTTTAGGGAAGCTGCTTCTGAAGCATCGTTCCTTGTCAGAGTAGCGCGATATAAAACGTCCCTGTCCCTACCAGTTGATGCGTGTTTTGAATGACATCCACTAGAAACCCTCCAGCGTGTCACTAGTGTCACTTGCGGTGGGATCTGTGTAACCGCGATACATTCCCGGGTAGCTACGGTCTGACGTATATCATATAAACAATATCTCACTGTTTGAGTTACGGTCGATTTATAAGTCTAACCGATTCTTCTGATCGTAACAATTATTTATTTTTTCGCGTACGAAGCGTTAACGCGCAAGGCAAAATGAAACCTTATAATAAAATCAGAGATAGAACGTGATGTCGACTGATAATCCTTGTTTCTTGATGCTCGCCGTATCGGTGCCCCTGAGTAGAGTATTAGATCCTGTTAGGTTTCTATAAATGAATTAATGTACTAACAACAAAGATTATAGAAGTAGGTATGCAACCGCGACAGGTGCAGTTTCACCTGTAGTCATCGAGTCAAACTTAAATAAGGTTAAACGTTAACAGGCGGTTACCGGTGTAAAGGTATTCGTGTCAAACAAGTAAATAGGATGAACGACCTCGTAAGGTACTGAACGCGTGAAGAAAGTACAGTGATTTGTTCTCATGTCCGAGCAAGTTCCTGCATAAAACGCGGACCTTTACGTAAATATCGTTCATCAATTTAGTTTCGGTATCATTTTCAGTTCTATGAAGAGCGTAGTATACTGGGCTCGGTTATTATTACACGAAGAACATTGATTTTCGCCGGGGTTAAGGACACGACAAACTGCATCCACCACGTGACTTCAAACTAACCGTTTTATAAATATCTACAATTTTATCCGCTACGTATTCGAGCTGATACGTTTCACTTTCGACAGGCATGAATTTTCCATGGCCTGTCGTACGAGTCCGAGGCTAGTGTTGGGCGCGAATTCTACCAAGTTTTCGGCTGCTTCGACCCACGGTAAATCTCGAAGGACCCCGCCGAAAAACATGAGTGGAAATTAATTCTAGGGGTCTAGAGGTAATATAAGATACAACCAATAGGATAACGGAATTTAACAAGCTTACCTCTCTACTCGGTAAACCCTCTATCCCGTTAGCTTTGGTGAACGCAACTTGTGACCCACATGCAAGTGACGATTAAACGCGACTAAGCTGCCTTTACTGCGGCAAGAATGTCACTGGATGCTTCTCGATGATTAACCTTTGATTCGTCCGTAGTGCATCGCCTAATTGGCAATAATCCTTCTGCTCTCCGAGGTGCCGTGTTCCGGCGATCACCGTGCAGCTGTGATCTACCTCAAGAAGCGTCTCGAAACTTATCACAGACGGATTCCAGCCTCAACCTGTTGTTCCCGAAGCGTAACACGAATCAGTTGTTCGCGAGATTTCTTGCATGTGTATCGTTGATAAAAGGCTCAGTCCATCGTCAAACCGTTTCACCGTGACGTACCGTGTACGTGCACCGAGCAACGCATCGTTAAAGACATCGCAAGAGATCGCAAATAGTTTTACGTCCGCGTACGTGGTTCAGAACTCTCGGAACGTTTAACGTAACCATTCAGTAATTCCACGCATCTTTTATCTTGCCGCGGCATCGAGTCATTGATAACCTTTTGTCACGGGTCTCCGATGCACCGCCTCCTTCACTCGGGGGCACCGCAGCATCGGACAGTCCAGGACACGAACGTTAACGAGTTAACTTTTATCCGAGGATCACTGATCGATTTCCGGGAGGCTGGACAAGTTTTCCCACGTTTTCTTGTTGCCATGGATCGGAAGAGAAGGAAGAGTAAGATATGTCACGAGGACGGTACTCTCGGCGTGCTCGATGTTTCTTCCGTACTGCGTCCGGGTTGAGCACCTACCTCGTCGAGTCTTCATCGAGGACTCGACGCAGGCGCCAGAGGGAAAACCACCCCCCTGTTACCCTCCGACTTCAACGTCACCATCCCCTCTGTCTTTGCCAGGGGATGAAGATCCGCGGGTCGGACGGTTTAACGTAGTCCACAGTGACAACGGGGCGTCAGGATAACTATCATCGGATTGCTGGATGGAATAGACCTAACTGAGAATAGATGCGATTGTCTCGGTTATATCTTTTCGCTCTCATCCGATTATGAAGAATCCTTTATGAGGAGTACGTGTAAATTGCATGGAGATATAACTAATAAAGATGTTCCCTAAGAGTGCTTTTCGCAAGGAACGTTCATTTGATGTGCTCGGAAAACTCGACAAGTGCATAATCGAGGATTCAATAAGTGCATATTACTTAAGAAGCCTGAAACGATTCGCAGGTTGTCCATTAAACGATTAATTCATCTTGATAGCAGAAATGTACCGCACTGGTCAAGCGCAGAATTCTGTCTGTCAGCGAGTAAATTTCTGTGACAGCGCAACGTCGGCCAGGTTGCACATGCGCCGGCATCGGTCACCATGGAAACGAGATGCGAGTCACCGCGTGTGAATGCGTATTGATTACTCTACTCTTGCTCCATTCCGCGATCTCTTGGTCCTCGCCGCGTCTTCTCCCGTCACCCCGCAAACCCTTGCTCCACCACCTTTTTTCCACCATCTCTCCTCTCTGTCTTCTCGTCCGTGCTACGTATCATCTCGTTCCCGTCCACGATCTCTCCCCCTTTTTTCTTCAAATTAGCCCCGTAATGTCTCTGCCCGCTCTTCAGTCCCTTTGCATAAAAAGTGGAGATCTCCTTTTTTTGTAAGGTTTCCTTTATCAGGTTTATGGGAAAATTTGTTACTTTAAAATGCATTGCTTCTCGATCAATTCCAAAGCAACATAGAATCGATATCATGGATTTCATCCAAAGTACTAGCGTCTCATCACTTACTTCTCTACTTATTATATGAATATTATATGATACAAATGTATCTAGCAATAAATAAAATAATTAAAGATTTCTTGATTACAAAAATGTTGTCTTTTAATAATTTCTATAAAAGTCTTATACTTCCTAATTTATGAGAAATAGAAAACAGCTTTTTATGGAATATCATTTGATTTGTCAATGAGATGCGATCAAGTTGGTTTG
>SHCU01000007.1:16278-32247 GCA_004307685.1 Ceratina australensis
CTTATTATATGAATATTATATGATACAAATGTAACTAGCAATAAATAAAATAATTAAAGATTTCTTGATTACAAAACTGTTGTCTTTTAATACTTTCTATAAAAGGCTTATACTTCCTAATTTATGAGAAATAGAAAATAGCTTTTTATGGAATATCATTTGATTTGTCAATGAGATGCGATCAAGTTGGTTTGTTTTTTAATAGGGCTTATATTTTTTCATCATTTGATAGACTTCTTCATTTACTTTTCATGGATTTTAATTAGACTTTGGAATGTTCAAATATAAAATTGATTAATTCTTGCGGAGTGGGAAGCACAGTAGGGGCTCCTATTGCGGCTAAGCCACTTGAAGCAGGTACGTATGACCTGCGTTGGGCACGGGAAGCCCATAGGATAATGCCTTTCGTAGCTCCCGCGATTCTTCAACAATGAAGGAAGCACCACGTAAAAAAGTATTGTCTCGTTCGCACGGTCTCCGCTGTTTACTTTCATTCATGCTACGCGCTCGATTAACCAGCGGTTCCAGTCGTAAAGAATTCATCTATTATGGCCAAGCTCGGTCAATGGCACTATTGCATTTAAATAAAATTTTCTTCGATGATATATGTACTCTGTTTTGATCTTCAATCTTGCGATACGAAAAATATTTTGTAATGTGCTATGATGCAATATCGTATGGTAGCTAATTTTGATGGTCTCCGGTTTGGTAAATGTTTAGGCGGAACAAATCATTCTGTTGTACTTTGCAACAAAGAAGTATGTCAGAAGGACAAAGCCTATGCAAGATTTGTCAGTTAGCAATTATGCTTACTGGAGATATTTAAAAAAATATAATTATAAGGCAATGAATTACTTTATTAGTATGTACCAAAGTACGTGATATCAAAGACAAGATCACACGTTCAAAACCTTAATCCAAAATCCTGTATGTTAATTAATGTACCGCGAGTAAATTCACATACTAGTTTTTTAATTTTCCTTTCTTGAAAAGATTAACGAATTTACCAAACTGTTCAGAATTTCACATAAAACTGAGGCAACGAACATCAATTAAACACCTGGCGTGACTGTAAGAATGTTGTTGGTTCACTCGTGACACTTTTATTTTCAACAGCGCATCTTTTGTTCACGCTTCGCGATTTACAGGGACGCAGCCTTATACTTGTAAGGAATTTTTATTGAATACACTCTTTTTATTTCTACAATTTATGTATACAAATGGCAAAATCGACCCAAAAATGGCTATTAAAATAATTAAACTAAAATGCTAGAAAATCATCAGGACTTCATAAGTAACTGATTTCTGAAAATGATAGAAGAAAACTGTTACCAGTCCTGAGGAACTATTGTGCGGCAATACTCCATGCGTGACAACTATATAAAAAGGTGAAACTCACAAAAGGGACTACTTTTACTTGTGTCTTCTACGCCTTCAGATGTACAATTGGAACCTTTGTTTCCCTTCAATGGATTTTATTTCCACGAGCATGTCGTCGCGTTTCATTTGGGTTTTACTAGCAACTATTTCCGTCTTCAGTGTCCCTGTGAAAAACGAGGAGTCCACTGAGACTCCTGAGAACACATTGCTGGCAAGCATCATACGTGCCAGAGATTCTTCCGCAGCATCGCATCCAAGTGATAAGACAGAAGGGCTCGATAAAAATTCGGATAAGGTACCGCGAACAGTGAACAACCGATTGGAGACAAAACCCAAAGATAAGTCGAATATCTAAAGAAATATCGTATGAATTATTTACTCGAGGAGTTCTCATTATGATGAATTAAAATATGCAAGTTCCAGTTGCTGTGGATCCAGGTACGGTTCTACTAGTTCATCACCACGGCCCGATTGGTACAGCAATAGGAAGCCTGACGAACGTTATCCTGTCAAATCTGGCAATCGTTTTCCCCCAGATAGGTAATCTTCACATGTTCATTAAATCTTAATCCCATAACTTGCACGCTTGAGTTAATTCGAGCGCGCTAGATAGGCTTTCAAAAAAACTGTGCGTTAAGAGATTAATTGAATTAATACACGATTAATTGCATTATTAATTCGTCAAAGAAAAATTATATTGCGCAGGTATCCATGGCAAAATCAAGGACAATCACCAGGTTCAACCGGAAGTACAGGGAGGCCAGGGAACTGGAACAGCGAAACATATTTTGATGGGACTTACGTAGGAGATAGGTAATCGATTATTTAGCTCTTTTTAAGATTATTATTGATTCTCTTTATTTTGTTATTGCACCTTGTAAGTTGATAAAATATCAGATTCAGTCCGGTACCGAGTTATGGGAACGATGGTACACGCAAGCCTAGTAGTTACGGTTATAGTACTTCTGGAGGATATGGATATGGCACTAATGGAGGATATGGCTATAATCGGCCAACTGGCTACGGAGGAATCTCAGGGACATTAGCAAATGGTGATGAATTCGGATCTGTGGAAGCTAACTATCCCGAAACGAACGCTCCTGCGCGTCCCAATATCCAAACACAAAAGGTAATAATCAAAGATAATAATTCTTATACAATATTAAGAATATTTGATACGTTCTTTAATAACTTTTTGTGTAATTATAGGCAGTAGCTTTAAAAGCTTTAGCAGGCGTTGCTTTAATTGCAACAGCTGCTGCTTTAGCAACAAATCCTGTTCTTCTACCACTTGGCGCTGTATCCGGGAGAAGAAAGAGGTCCAGCTCGGCCGTTGGGAATAAGGATCAGTTGCTGGATAATTTGATACGCAGCCAGATTTTCGAAAAAAATTTTACCAAGGTATATTCAAACTCATTCACTATTCCTAACTGGTGAATTAGTTTTAAAACACTTTATTTTCTCTTTGTCTTTATTCCTCTTCTAATTAACGCGCTTCTTACAATACAAAAACTATTATACTATTTTATTACAGGTTCCGGAATAAAGAAAATAATGAAGTTAAGAAAAGATAATTGCTGCTTCAAAAGGGAGAAATTGAAATATCTTTAAATCTAATGAATGTAAGAGAAAGTCTTAAATTAAAAAACAAAATGCAAATCTATAAATGATATTTGTATATTATAACAGAACGAGCCGTGTGAAAGAGATAATTATACAAAATAATGTATATCTACATATTACAAACAATTAGATTTGTAACCAAACGGTGTTAATAAATAATTTAATACGAAAGCCAAATTTTACCACCGTCGATTTAAAATAAATTGCTTGTACAATTTCTATGTCACGTATAACGTTAACACTGATTCTACCACGATCGTATATCGTCATTATATGATAGAATATTTTTAAAAAACGATACATTATCTTCAAGCACAGAACATGGTAGGAATCGGTACACAAACGTTAACAGACCATAGAAAGAGATGTTAGAGCGTACTATGGTAGAGATATGTATGAATGTATTGTAAAAGTAGTTGAATTCTGTTTAATAAACGAATAAAAACGAATCTTCGTATTTATATTTCTCGACCCTTGACCAGATGACCAAATGACCAATCCTGAGAGTGATAACATCAGGTCAGTAGTCACCTATATTGAAATCACCTCAAAAATAACGATATTAGAACAAGAGATATGAAAATTGTAAATAGTACCGCTTAGAGTAACTGTAAACAAACAATTCTCGAGATTGTTGACAAAAACATTGTCGAGCGCTCCTCGAGTCAGTCTCGGCTCGACGTTCGTCGGCCGAGGTTCCCTGTCCCTTTTCCTCTCCTCCCGTTTCGTGAGCGTATGTGTGTGTGCACCGCGGTGTATAGTATGGATTGTGGGTGTGTTGCGTGTACCGCGGTACGGTATGCAGTGTGTTGGTATGCCTTCCAAAATTCTCACCTATAACGGTCGGATTAACTTCACCCTTTGCTCGCTTCAATTCACTTTATCTATTTTGCTCGCGTATTAGTTTGTCCGCGCCGCGCATTAGTATAGTCAGATTCTGTCTTGGGTACCAGTGGGAGAAACTGCGGTCCTGGTCATTTTGACCGGGGCTTGGGTCCTGCATCTTGGATGGCCCGCTCCAGTTGTCGAGGGTGCTCTCTGTTCCTTCCAAAGGCGCAGATAAGTCGCTAGCTCGCAGTAAGTTCGTCGGCGGTGGTTCAGATCACTCTCACGCTGGGGCATGGTTTTCCTCGTGCAGGGCCCTGCTCGGCTCGAACACTGGTTACCCGAGCAGAATCTGACTTTTGCTCTCAATTTTTCATTAGTTTCATTAGTTTTATTTTTATTTTATCAGTTCACTGTTAGAGTCAATAGTTAGAGTTTAGTTCGAAATCGTATGCAATAGTTTCCCATAGTTCGACCGTATAATAGATGAGTAATTTATCAGGGAAGGGGTTGGCGGGTATTGTCCGCCGGCCGGGTCTCGATAGTAGTCACCTCCACGTGGTGAGACCTGGGCTGGTAGCGTTTGCAAAGATTAGACTTTGCAAATGCTACCAGGCGAAGAACTACTACTTAGTCTAAGAATTTCTGTATTTAAAATTGTATGTTACATTGTAATAATGAAATCGAATTTAACTTGGATTAATAAATGAATGAAAATAAATCTCTGTATTTTTATTTTGCCATCCTTCCTTTCATTTATCATTTGCATTTCTTCGTTTGAAAATTTCGGATGCATTACCAAGAGGAGAAGTGGAATTGATCATTTAGTTAAGGATCGTAAAAATTAATTGCTTTCCATTAATCGTTCTCAATTCATTTATTAATCAGATTGTATCAATCATACATTTACATATGTATAGATTCTAATCTTTTAAAATCTTCGCCTCCCTTCATCAGTATTTTTACGCTTGATTCTAAAGTCACGCATGCGGTACCAAGTGAAGAAGTCTAATTCTTCATTCGGATATGATTCTGATTTCGACGGCAATTCGTTCGGATAATCCATTAGGTGTTCCAACGATTACATGTGCTACTATTCCTTAATAGTATGTTGATAGATGAAGTGCCTCCTTAACCCTTTAACTTACGATGACGTCTGGGAGGTGTCATTCACTTTAAGTCAAATTCGTATAAATTCCATTTTATTTGTAAGTTAAAGGATTAAAACCTCATTTCAGTTACTCATTCTTGGATAAACCTTATCATTAACCCTTTAACTTACAAATAAAATGAAATTTGTGCGAATTTGACTTAAAGTGAATGACACCTCCCAGACGTCATTGTAAGTCAAAGGGTTAATACATACCGGCAGACGGCGCTGACGTGGCTGGAGAACTGTGAGGAAAAATTCCTCGGATCTCTCATCGAGCCATTAGTTCACTATTCCGCAACTGGCGGCGCTGCGGAAAATTCCTCAAATCTGTCATCACTGACTGGAACTGCAATGATAAACTGACGTGTCTTTAATGAGGAACAACGTGGCATCTTCTGTATACGATTTTTAGCTACATTAATAAAAACGACATAATTTTCAATGCCGTTTAATAATCGTTGTCTGTAAGATATTTAAATATAAATAGAATCTGTGACAGAGTTTCGTCTGTCAATTTCCCTGACGATTACTGTGTCGCGTTGCAATACACGCTGCGAGTGAAGGTTATAAGTGGCCGATGACCACGTCAACAGTGATAGTTCTGTCATAACATAAATATTCATTCCGTTGCGTGATTCTTACGTTTGAAAATGTTTATGTATCATTTAATGGGAGGATCTACGTTGAAGCACTTTCGGATAGCGTGTCGTTAATTACGAGATCTAGCGTCCGCGATGTTCAATAGTGCGATCAAAAGTAAGCGTTAAAACCTCGGTCCTTGACGCCAGTGTAAAAGAAACAGCTGTTCTTTCGTGGAAAATTCGTTGATAAGAGATTCTAGTTGATCTCTTTTATCGTTCTTTATGGCTACCAAAAGGAAAATGGAAAAAGATTGCATTGTGGAGGATGGAATCCACGAAACGAATCACGTGCACGAACGCTCGGACTTACGGGGTGACGAGAAGAACATAGCGATACTTTTATTTTTATATTTGTTGCAAGGAATACCGTTGGGTTTGTGTGGTTCCATTCCTATGTTACTACAAAACAGGAACGTTTCGTATCGTCAACAGGTAATTTACATGATTCTCTATTTGTTTATACACACTTTCCAAGGGTATCAGTTGAATCATACAAATGTTATTTGTTCGTCAGGCTGAATTCAGTTTTGTCCAGTGGCCTTTTTCTTTAAAACTCTTCTGGGCACCAATAGTAGATTCCACGTTTTCTCAGACATTTGGAAGGAGGAAAACGTGGTTAATCCCGACTCAGTATTTAATGGGTTTCTTTATGCTTTTATTATCCAGTCATGTCGATCAATGGCTGGGTAATAAGACCACAAACCCCAATATAGAGATGCTGACTATTATATTTTTTGCATTAAATGTTTTGGCTGCGACACAGGATATTGTAGTAGATGGATGGGCACTAACTATGTTGAAGAGGTATCAATGTCAATCTATATCTTTGTCGAATCTGGTATAAGTTCAATAAAAAATGCGTTATATACATAGATGCAATGTAGGATATGCATCGACGTGCAATAGTGTGGGACAAACTGCTGGGTACTTCATTGGTTATGTACTTTTTATGGCACTGGAGTCTGCTGAATTCTGTAATAGTTATTTAAGATCCACCCCAGCCAGCGAAGGCATTCTGACTCTGCCTGGTAAGCTACACATTAATACATTCGCGACCAGCAAATTTTTTTTGTTTCCAATACTGAGTATCAGCGACAATAACGAGATTTTGAATTTCGAAAAATTGACAGTACGTGAATTCACATAAGCGGTCGCGAATGTGTTCATTCACCAAGGGTTAAAACATTGAGCTAAGCACCTTCTTCTCTTACAGGTTTCCTCTACCTCTGGGGATGGATATTTATAATTACCACAACTCTGCTCGCGTTGTTTAAGCACGAAAATTTAGAGAAAGACCATAAAGAAGGAGAATTGAACACTGACATTAAGCATGCCTATAAATTACTTTGGAACATTGTCCGATTACCATCTATAAAGACCATTATTGTGGTTTTATTAACTGCCAAGGTAGAGAAATAATTGTTACACAATTTATATATGTTAGTAATGTTATATCATTAGCAATAACACAATCTTATATTGTCTGTAGATTGGATTTTCTGCTTGTGATGCTGTAACAGGTTTAAAGTTAGTTGAAGCTGGTATACCCAAGGAGAAATTCGCTCTCATGGCTGTACCTATGATTCCACTACAAATACTATTACCATTAGCAATCTCTAAGTACACGGTGGGACCAAGACCCATGGATGTGTATATAATGGCTATGCCTTACAGGTGATTAGAAAGCAGAATGTATAAAACAATATTTCAATGAGTGTATAAAATAAACATTTACAATTGATTCTTTAGATTAGCTTTTGGCTTAGTAGCGGCGTTCTTAGTGTGGATAACGCCGTATCTTGTATCAGGTGGTCAGATGCCAATCTACTACTTCATACTTCTGATTATTTTGTATTTGATACATCAGGTAATAGGCGGAAATGAACGATTATTCGGAAGCGATGATAAGGGAAGATAAATACACATATTACTTTTTCTTGCTACAGGTTTTCACAAGCAGTATGTTCGTAGCATCAATGGCATTTTTCGCAAAGATTAGCGATCCAGCAGTTGGTGGTACTTACATGACATTATTAAATACTCTCTCTAATCTGGGAGGTAATTGGCCGGCAACTGCTGCTCTTTGGTTTGTTGATCCATTAACTTTCCGACAGTGCAGCACCGATCCTTCGAATGATTGCAGCACAATTTCAAAAACAGAGGTTCGTGTTACTTCGTCATGAGATGTTAGTTCATATACAGATTCGAAAATATAAAATTCCATTGTGTTTTTTCAGCTATGCACGAACACGCACAATGGTATTTGTAACATGCAGCTTGACGGCTACTACATAGAAAGTATCTTGTGTTTAATCATCGGATTCGCCTGGCTCAGGTGGGGCCGACGGAAAATCGACCTCCTGCAAACAAGACCGATGTCGGCTTGGAAAGTGATGCTCATGAAACAAAACAGATAACAGTGTAGAATCAGCATTTATCGGCTTGTTGATATGGTACCTGTAATTATTAAGAACTTGTACAAATTAAATAAGTTGACAGTAGGAATTAAATATGTTGGCCGTGTGTACGGATAATTTCCCACACACTCATCAAGTGTTCCAATTTTATTAACGTGACATGAACCGAACTTTTTTCCGGTTTCACGTTCCCTATTCGCTTCGTTTGGCTACTGTTTTTTTACATGATAAATTGTCAATGTGATGAGCGATATGTGTTGATGTAATTTAACATTATATTTGGTACGCGAATGTGTACGATATTCTTTCACATCTTAGCACAATAATAATGTAAGCAGGCGCTGCGTCCATAATTATAATTCTGTTTAGAATATACGTAAATAACTCGCAGCTTGATGTGGCCCCGATTACAGTATTATTCCATTCCCAGGTTACTACTGTATCGCCACATTTAACAAATAAAACTAATATTTTTTTTATTTATATTCTTATCCTTCCATGAAGGCTAGCGATCTAATTAAAGTTACGATGTAATAACGCACTGATTTGCATATCTGTACTTACTGTTATCGGCTTTGTATAATTTAACGGCAAAAATTGCGGTCGTCCGCAGTCCTTTTAAATCAATATATATGAGTACATCATGTTAATAAAAGTTTTCCATATGAATCACTTTATTTTTTCCTCTCCTATTAATTACTTGCAGAAAAAAGAAAAAGGTCTCTTGATCTCTGCGGTTTAATAATAATTATTTTATTCATAAGAATAGGAGCAGCCGTAAAGAAAGTTTAACATACCTTACACGTAATAAATAAACGCGACGATAAGTATTTTTTAAGAACATTCACAAGGTAAAATTCGTCCAAGTACTAATAATTTTTTATTTCGCCTACAGCAGTCGGGCATCCGGTTGAGATGAACTTGCTGCGGAAGATAAAAATTATAATAGAAAGAATATTTACGGCTATAGTCGATTCAGCATTCACCGCTGAGTCCGCACCAGTCTCAAGTCTCGAACCGCACAATTCTCGAACGTAACTGACAGAATTAACTTGGCGAACATTTCGCAGTTTTTTTACTCGAGTATCTCAGTATTGTTCTTATATGTTACGTATCAGGTGTATGGCTCTATTGCTTTTATATTGATTGATACTCCTGTAATTGCTCGTAAATCTTTGTTATAACACGCCATTAATTACGCGTAGGTTTAATCAACAATCAGGAACGCTATAAAATCGAATATTTCTTGGTAGTGATTAAAAGATATTTCGTATATACAATTAATATTCGTCTTGTGCATTTTTTGTTTGGATAAAGTCGAACTTTAGTTATCGTCAATGGGATTTTCAGATAATAAATATTTCGTATTAAAAGATATTCAGTACAGAACACCGAAAATGTTTGGTATCATTCCTTTACACAATCATTATACTGCTCACTACTTTTTATTATAATCATACGTACATTTTCTTGTGATCTTTAATCTTGTACGAATTTATGGGACCGTCAAAAATTAACTGTACAATACACATATTTGAACAATTGTGCATACGATGCGCTTGTATTGTGCGCACAAGGTAATGATTAATCTTCACGATCGAAGAAAGTTCGTCTCTTCTCTTACATGTTGCCTATTGCAATAGATAGATAACTTTATTCGAACAATCCAAAAATGCTTTACATATTTCAAGACAAAAAGGAATGTTTCGAACAGAGTAACTGCAATTGTATCGAAAAACATTTGGACTCTAATTGATAACGAGATTCTTGCTACAACTAGTCTCGATATATAGTTATCTATTTGAAACATTCCTATACATCTGGAAATAATTATCTGAAGCGACGCAATCAGTAAATATTCACCTCAAATATTACGTAAGACGTGATTACGATGTTCACTACGACACTTTACACCTATGCAACATCTATGGCGCTTTGACAATAAATGTATCTCACGTAACATCGATTATATCATCATCTACTGTAACCGATCGTCGCTGGATCTGCTGACAATGACCGGAGGACTTTTAAAGCAGCACTCTTGAATTACACAGGAAATAATAATTTCAGTTATACAATACAATATTTAATACAATATCTGTTACCCACAACACGTTTATTAAATATCATTAAATGTAAAAGATCATAGAAATTGATCAAAGCGCTTCATGCTCTGAAAAATATATGCAAATTTTATAAGAATATGATATAAAAATAAAATATTTCAACGTTTCAAGTGCGTAAAATCGATTTTATTCAACGAGAACAATTATTAAAGTGCATTTCAGAAGACATAATCGTGACCAATTCATGTGCTCAACAAATCTCTGTGCAGATAGCATATTGTAATGCTTATCATATACATATGATAAGTCAATCTATTGTCTTAATTAATAAACTTCTCGATAACTGCTCTTTACACATACATTTTTCTTTCTTTTAGATTATTATCTTTAACTGCAACATTAAACATCAGTTGGTAGAAGAAATCACTTTTGATTTATCTCGATATCTCGATCCGTTTCGGAGATATAAGCTTTCAAAGTGCAGTGTTTTCGACACAGTGACCTATTTACGCGTATCAGCTGTGTGTTTAGAAACTAGGTCAAGTCCATGAGTCGGTCAACGCACTCGAAGCACAACAATATCGACGCGGAAAAAATTACGGTTGTCTTTACAGAATGATATCTCCGCAACCGGAAATCGAGTCGAGATGGATTAAACCGCATTTCTAGGAGAAGGTTTCTCCGCATCGGAAGTTCCATTTATGGTTTACAACCGATGGAATGACATATGTATAATTGTATAATTGTGTTTATCCGTCGAGTATGTATTAATGAAATATCGGTGTGTCAGGGAAATGAAACCACTATCCGATATTCTGTATGAGAAATCAGTGCATTTTTATAACTTTCATTCATAACGTAGTGAAAATTCAAATCGCAGGAATATAAGTCCTTTGAATTCGAGTTTTACCGTTGCGTTGGGAACATAGATAGTGTGTATATGTATCTAACGAAACGCACGTGTATGCAGGTGATTAAATTTTGGGTGTCTGGATAATGAATACAACTTTATAATGTAAGTAAAAATTGTATGTATCGTAATTGTGCGCAATTAATTAGAAACAAGACTGAACTATTTGAGATAGTTGAATTCCGATAGACGAATGCAGTATAACGGTTTATCAAAAATTAATTACCATTAGTTGCTAACGAAACACAGTCTTGCTTATTTTTAAGTCCCTCCAATATCCAGCCTCTTGACGTTTCTTAACAACGTGTCGTTTTATGCATTGGTATTATGTACAAAGTTCTCCCACACTTTGATTTCAAATAGTACGCCCCATAAGAAAACAACGGTTAGACGAACTGTAACATCTCTAGATAATATTATTTACTTACATTTCCCATCGGTTGGCATGCTTTATTGTACAATTCCGATGAATATTTATGCTTCTAGTGCACGAAATCTTCTTCGTTCAAGATCGGAACTTTATCGCTCTTCTTGTTCGATCGTAACGTGGCACCCCATTTCGCGCCTCGGCCAGCTTCTGATGTTGCCATCAAAATTGAATACGAATTCGGACTCGTTGCTTCTTTGCTATAGTGAATCCCGTACATGAAGTATATTAACAAGCCTGTAACGAAGAGGAGGCAAATTGAAAGAAACGTTTGTTTCAAGTCACGAAGAAGATTATCTGTTCACCTACCAATTATCATCCATACGAGGAATCGGAACCACGTTAGAAATGACAAACGGCAAATAAGACCTATGTTGAACAAAATACTGAGTGCTGGTACTAATGGTACCATGGGTACGCGAAATTTGCCAGTTGAAGGATTTTGTTGATGCGCACCGATAACGAGCAGACCTAAAATTGTTCTCGATTAGTTTGGCAGCAGACATAGCAATAAAACAGGTATACATCCATAATTATGAAAGATCCTACATTAAAATGTGACACAATATAAAAATTAATGTATTCATATCGATGTATGTACTATTTCTAATTATTCACATTAAATTTCTTGCTTTATGTAATCATTTAAATACCTCGAATCAAGAAGCATTCATAATTATGGTCACCTATCTAAAAACATATTCTTACTAAACGTAGACTTACTTCCAACCAACACGAAAACAACGATCACCAGAACCACATAGTCCCACCATGACGGCACGATGTACGCTTGGAATATCAATAATAATGACAGATAAAGGGAAATGCAACCGGCTGAGTACATTGCTACAGCGCCGGTCACTGCATCCCCGGGTTTGCAGTTGCCTAAAAAGTTGACCAACCAAACGTATCGCGGTTTCAGTTTACCAGTGCCCTCGCTGAGATCGACGAGCTACAAAAGATGCGAAAGTTACACAACTAAATTATACTACTTGTACTTTCATCTACAAATGAAATTACCTCGGATTCTGCAGATATGACGCTATTGCAATCGCTATTGGAATCAGGTCCCTCGGTTGGAGGTGACGTTACACTGCTGGGTGTACCGGCGTTCGACGGCGGTGGCGTATTCTTTTCAGGCCGGTATCTCAGGACGATCACGCTCGCTGAAACGATGGTATACGCCAGGAATGTGCCAATAGACATGAACTCAACCAGATATTGAAGGTCGAAGAGTAAAGCGATTAATGCGCTGAGGACACCGCTGACTGCCAGGTTCAGGACGGGGACTTGGGTACGTTCGTTGATATGGCCCAGAAATCCGAAAAGCAGGCCGTCGTTCGCCATCGCGTACATCGTTCGAGGCAATGCGAAAAGAGATCCGAAGAGGGTTGTCGTCATTCCGCACAAGGCTCCGATACTGTTGTAACGCGAGATAAATTATTCCATTAAAGGTATCGTTTCGTAAAGATAGATCAGAATTATTTGCAAGGTTGTTCTGACCTTATCGCGTATTTAGCCCACGGTATCCCCCTCGAGGCGAAGGCTTCCGGAAGCGCCGCCGTAGGTTTGATATCCCAATACGGCACTACTAAAGTTAAAGCGGCGCCAACCAATATGTACCCGACTGTCACCATCGCCATCGAAATTAACGTTGCCCGCGGTATGCTTTTCGAAGGCTCGCGTGCTTCCTCGCCGGAAGTCGCGATCGAGTCGAAGCCCACGTACGCGTAGAAGCATGGTGCCGCACCTTAGAAGTTAGAAGAAGAAAAACAAAGAATTTGATTTATTCTAAATAATAGTTTAGTCAATTTAAAAAACAGCCGAGATATTCGAGGATGTTCTTGCCTCATTCTGTATAATACGAAAAGAGTACCTGCGAGTACTCCGCCCACGCCGTAAGGCAAGAATCCTCCGTTCTCGGTACTCCAGTTAGAAACTCTCGCGTAGGCAAATCCTAGACCGATCACCAAAGCCATCACGCATAAGTTGACGATGGTGAGCAAGGAGTTAACCGTTGCCGAGCATTTAACGCCCAACGCTAATAACGCGGCGTAAGCCAGGCACAATCCAGCGGCTAGGAAATCTGGGATAGATCCAAGCCCGTAACAGATTAAATCTCCCATGTAACTCCAGTGCGCCATTTGCCGGGTGTAATTGCTAATTGCCCCTCCTGCCAATGAATCGACGTATCCACTCCAGGCCCTGGCCACGGACGCCGCGCCTATTTCCAGGTCGTCAAATATTCGTATAAATAATAAAATAATGAAAAATAGGTAAAATGAAAATGTTACCGATCATATGTTCCAATATAATGTTCCATCCGATGACGAAGGCCCAGAATTCTCCCACGGTGACATACGTGTAGATGTAAGCGCTCCCAGCTTTCGGTATCCGCGCCCCGAATTCAGCGTAGCTCAACGCTGCCAGTAAAGAAGCTATGCCGGCTATCAGAAAGCTTAATATTACTCCTGGACCAGCTAAATTGTGAGCGACTGTCCCCGTTAAAACGTAAATTCCAGCGCCGACCATATGTCCCACGCCTGAAAGGTAATCACGATCGTGACCGTGCACGAAAGTCGTAAAATACCGCGAGGATTTTAAGTGCGATGCGCATTAACCGGGGAACGAGATACTGTGCCGCAGTTAACATTTTCTCGATTCAGGGTCTACTTTATCGGAATTTGCGATACCGCGAGAAACGAGCCTGCATGTACTTATGATTCGAATAGCAGGAAAGAGCGTATACTTGCCGAGCAGCGTGATGTCGAACGTGGAAAGACATCGTTTCATTCGAGTCTCAAGTATATCACCTTTAAACTTCTTCGTGCGATTCATTTTCGTGTGCAAGCCCGACATAACGTGTCCAAGGATCATCCGACGAACCGAAGGCATTCCGTCCGCTTTAAAATAAATTTTTATTTTCGTGGAATATTCGTCTCTTACCGGGCGTTTTACAAATTCGATTACCTTCACGACTTGGTAAATAAATTGGCAACGATCTATTGATAAAGAATGCATCCGAGAACGGATGTTCGCTTTCTGCATATTACGTTAATTGTTGATTTAGGAAATAATGTCCGTACTTACGCGAGATTGATTGTTTGTTCGATTGTTTGCGATATTTCTTTATATTGGGTGGTTTGGGATGGGAATCCAGACTGTGACGGGAACGAGAGCACGACAGACTCTAAAATCTACGGAGAAGTTGTATGGCGCCTCGGCCAACACGCAGACTCGGATGTTCGATCGATTCAGCCGTGATAAAATTATTTATGTCACTCAACGACGGGAGTATGAATGAAAATCATCTTAATCTCATCTGTGAAGTACAAAGCGCACTTTAAGAAAACTTGGCCTATAGCTTGATCAGCATTTGCAAAATTACTTCCGTTCCTAACTTATCTCTCAAACATAAAAAAATTATTAAGAAAGTAATTCTTACATATCCTGAGTACCAAAGGTCCTGTAATATTCTGTGACGCATGTACGTACATATGTGTATTGGTATATAAGGCAAAATTGACGTAATATTTGTTGCGTTGTTACGAAACTTTTAATTGATGATAACTTTGTTAATTTTTGTGCAAATGGTTTCAACTTTAACTCAAATTGGAATTCGAACTCTCTATTTTAATTAAGTTCTTTTGACAACTTTAACTCGGTCAACTAACAAATCATTAAAATCAGTTTCTTAGTACGCCTTACAAAATTTGGAAAAGACCATCTTAATGGAAAGTTCAATTCCTAATAATATTGTTAGTAATAAATTGATTTATTTCGTTCGTGAATGAAATTAAAGCTTCCAGCCTCCACTTCAGTTTAACTCTTCTCGCAATTTTTGATAAATAAACTACTAATAATTGAAAATCGAAAATCTTTTATGAAATGATCAAGCGAACTATCAGAGTTTAGTTTAAAAATCTCTGTATCTGAAATTGCATAAAAAATCTCTCTTCGGTTATTTCAAATTTGTCACGCTGAAAACTCGGAGCGTGAGTCATCGTGAAGATGTAACCTTCGGTTGAAGCTGTCGGTCAGTTGGATAACAAGTTACGAATGCGAAATATAGATGACACTGGATGTACGAAAATTGTCGAATCGATAAACTTGCAAAATTTGTGCGTGTAATTGAAAATAGGAAGGTAAATAAATCTTTTTCTTCGACCTGGCCTGGTATTTGCTTGTAGCGTATTGTTGCCCTCTAATCAATGTGATGTTGCGTGTCGAGTTAAAAGTTACTTTCGTTATTACTACGGCATCGTCTCATTAGATGATGAGATGATCATTAGATGACGATAAGAGCAATACGGCACTCCTGAGCTTATTATTGTAACAATAAAATTCAAGTATTTCGAGCTGTATCGCGCATCCTATTAATCCTCTATAAACTTAATTTTAGTTTATTTTTATTTCGTTCGTTATCAGATACTTCTATTAAAAAACATTTCATTATAGATACTCTTTTTCTCAACATTTGCATGTAGATACAAAGGATTTTATAGCGAGATGCACGAAGCAAACTTA
>SHCU01000007.1:36524-49077 GCA_004307685.1 Ceratina australensis
AATCTACAAAATAATGATGATATTATTATTATTGTCATTAAAATCGTAACTATTTATGGTATTTGTATAATATAGATAATGTTGGAATCAATGTAAGTCACGAATTGCGTTATTGACATTAATCTGGAAACTTTGTTATCGAAGTATTTTTATGCGAGCGATGATGATAGTTGTGATCTTTCGCAGGCCCTTGCTCTCGGGGAGGAGACTGTTTCTTCTGAGATGTGCCTGCAGTACACCGATAAATGCGATGGTCCACATCCACCCCATATGTCTTCGTCGTAACGTTTTTTGAAATAACTTTTCTAATTTCACTTCGTATCACTTGTTTATGAGAAAAAAGAAATTGCGATCTTAATAATATCGTTATCATATCGTCTCGCATGGAGCAAGACCCATTGCTGGCTTTCGCCGGTGAGTCTGAAAAAAATTGAAACAATGGCTCGTAAAACAAGGGAGACCGTGAAGCATCGTGTCGAAGCGAAACGCGGTACTCGAGATCAAGCCGCGATAAACCTGTAAAATAGTTAATGGCGATCGTAATAGTGGCAGCGATCCGTTCTGTATGCCCATTGCTTTACGGGTAAGTTAAACGTCTGCACGGGTATCGGTCACATTTATTTTCGCGTAAATCGACGAACGTCGCGCATAAACGTTCGGACCCAAGTACCCGCGATGCTAAGTTCAAAACCGGCGCGGTAAAGATACTCTTAAACACCTGCAACTATAACTACAAATCGTTTCGTGTTTCGAAATACTGGAAGAGAGAAGAGTAGCACGCTATCTTCGTCTCTACATGATATTTTTTCAATTATGCGACGAATTGCTCTAATTGCATTAGCTAAATTATCATGTAATTTGAAAAGATTGGGACGGATTTTTCAACAGAGTACAGAGATTTTTCAACAGTTAACTCATTCGCCCAATTGTCCATTAAATGTCTTACTAAATGTTACATTACTTTTGTGTTTAAGCTATATTTTTAAAGTGTCGTGATAAATTGTATTGATTAAATGATCACTTATTTTTTTCTAACAGTGTTGGACTCTCAGATTCTGTCAACTTAATCGTCCAATTATTTATTTTTGTTACAAAGATTATGTGTTTCAATGATTGAAAGTCGACCAGCTTTACTCTGTCAGTTTAGTTCCCTCGTTTATTGCACGAGCCCTGCAACAGATCGTCCGAGGTTGTTTGACCAAGGAAGTTTCTGAATCTGATAAGAACAAATACAATCCAGTCTCAAAGATTCTAGAAACGGACGTGGTTTTCGAAGAGCCACCGCATCACCGCGTCTCAGGTTACCAGGTAGATACGTGCAACAAAAGTAGAAGAAACTCGTCCTTTCCGCATTCCCGACACGCCATGATGTTCCCAAGTGTGCACGGCAACTGCAGACAAGATACGGACGACTGCAGCTGGCAACTCTTTGGCAGAAGGGATTATTGCGAAGTCCCGCGGAGGGAAAAGGTGCGGGTGTTGCCTATCGCAAATCCTCTCTAAGCGAGTCTTAAACTCTCTACATTCCGACGCGATTCAACCTCAGCCATGCCATATCGAACGGTATAATAATGCAGGCTGCGCGGCGTCACCTTCTTCTCGCATAACCCGTCTCGTCTCGTGAACCCGTCCATGTGTTAGTTTAACACGGTAATCTCCACCGAATTGCGCCTGCACGCAAATTCGTTCGTCTTACGTCCTCGATTTCCACACACCCGTTCTCGAAACCCATTACGTTTTTCACGACGCGATTTCATCACGTTTGCGCATTGATTCGAGCCATAATCTGATGCTTTTAATGAGACATGTATCGCGGCTAATGCACGACTTAAATAGTTTCGAGAAACGATGCATCTTTTTGCAATATCTACCCCGAGACAACATTTACGCCGCGTACATACATGCATGTACAAAACTGACCGCAGCGGTATTAATTTTTTGTACTTACTCCCAAATTCCGGTTAATTAACCTGTTTGACAATCTGTTGTATAGGTGAATGCTGTATCTTTTTTTTTTAATTGATAGACTGATCCTTGGCAGAAGTTTGAAAAAGTGATCTTCCGTATCTTCGATGAAACGTTACCAAGAGTCTGGTCCCATTTAGATAGTTCTTACCGGTGAGACTTGTTCGCCGGTAGCACCGGCAACTCGCATAGCAGGAAATTAATCGCATAGTTTCTCACAACGGCGAAGTGGCAATACCTACCTGGCCGTCATTCTTACCTCTACAATCTTTACCCATCCAGAAACGTAGTGTCTATCGCTAATTGGTTTAATTACGTCGATATTAACGGCAATCGAGAGGCTAAAAATATAAACGTTCTCTCGGCTAATGACAGTGATCCGACGTTAAATGACTAGGTATATAGTATATAACGAGCTGAAAACGGACTTTAAATCAGTCATCGAACAACGTGAATCCGGCACGCTTATTCATAAATTCCCCTCTCATGGCGTTGTCCGTAATGCCTTTTATGAATACATAGCATCGATTAGAATCGAACGTTTTCGCAGTTAACTACGGAAAAATTATTCAGTTCCAATAACTCTAGTATGGTATTATGCAATTGATAGGAGCAATCAAACACCTTTCGTATTAGATACCATATTTTTTTATTTATTAATTTTATTGAACGAAGTTAAAGAGATTTACGAGTGAAAATTAATTTGTAACTTGAAAAGAAGTCTGAATTCCATTTTATAAATCTGTATAAAAATTTTGTAACACTCCTAAAAATTATAATAATAGATTATATTTTTATATTTCCTCAATTTTAGTTTGACCTGCGAGCAAAGTAAATCATTTCATTATTAACGAAACTATATAATTCCAATTTAAAAAGTGATGAAAACGAGTATTCAGGCCTGTAGCCGTCGTGTGGAATGCTGGGTGGGTGATGAAAATGGTACCACCGGAAGAACACATGTTAGGAATTTCCACCATGACCCAGGTATTGTCCTCTCACTTTAATGTAGGCTCGAACTTCTCTCACGGCACGCGCAGTCTAGTATGTGAGCCTATGGTTCGAGCATTAGGACGCCTCACACGACGGCTACTTTTTCTCGGCAGCGGCTGGCGCCGTCTGGCTCTTTCTTGTTGGATTCTTCTAATCAAAGAGGCTATCGAGGATTGCGTAGTATCGATCGTGCGCGTTCTTCTGCTCAAGGACGTAGAGTGGAGGACATATGAGTTGCGATTAAGAAGAGAAATCGCTTCAAGTGTAGTAGAACGTCAAGGAAGAACTCGTCTCGATATCACAACGCGTGAGAAAATCCTCTGCATCCTTCCGAGCATGTAACGACGCGTTTTCTCGTATCGTGAGTCGCATTTATGCGCATATACATACCATATACCATTTTCCACGTTCTGTTTTTCGTTTAAAAAACCATAGCGAGTGACCCACAGGTTCAATACTTTTCTGTTCCACTGAATGCTTATCACATGCAAATGCAATTTTTTACCACTGTATTTTATGAATCGTTTATAGAAATATGTAGAGAGATCAAAAAATTATAGAGATATATACGTGGGGTACGTGAACCATGGCGGCCTCTGTAAGTGAAAAAGTCCCGCGATAGAAAGAGAAAAAGAATCGGAAGTCCCATCTGTCCTCTAATGATGCATCATTCCCATTTGTTTTGTTACCATTAGAGGAGCACAGATAGGACCACCAATCTCTTTTGGAATCTTGGTCAGCTTATTGATATCTGAAAAATTGGCAGGAAAAATCTCACCGGAAAATCGTAGCGGAAATAGACCATAATACAAGGCAAAATCAAGGGACACTTCTTGGCCCGGCTCCATCTACTCTGCGTATATTATCTCTATGAAAAATATACAACTGAATAAACTTTCGATCCATTTGATAATGATATAAAATCAGGTCGAGATAATTTTTCCGTCGATCCATTTTGACAAATCTAGCTAATATAGAAAGTTAAATCCATTGTTAAGCGCATCATCCTCCAGCTGGTTAGAGATACAGGGTTGGCTCGTTATCGAGTGAACCGAATAGCTAGCCAACGTGTATAATGTAGCAAGAGTACTGGATACATATTGGCTATGGTTGGGATAGGTTAGAAAAAGAAGGAGGAGAGCAGAAAAAGAAAGGGATGACGGGTGAACGGCCGCTGAATGGCACGACCTTCCGAGGAGGCCGAGCGGCTGACCGGCCGTACGACGTCGATCCTGTATGCGCACTCCCCCGCAACAAACTTCCGCGTTCGAAGAAGCACTCGAGGCTAGATGCGCAGGAGGATCAGCGAGGAGCTTACGGTGTTTTGAGACCAGGGATTGGCCATGGCGCGGCGTACTTTTACCCGGCACCAGGAAGCTTCGCGAAACCTTTCGACTACCGCGAACACGATTCCTCGTATCTACTCATTTCGGCTGCCGGTTCGCCGCGCACGTTCCAGCTTTTGATAAAGCGAAACCGAACCAACGCGGATCGAGGAGAAATCGATAGATCGCCGAGCCAGTTATTGGCGCGCTCAGAGGTGATATTAAGTCGATTTGTTACGGCGTTATTCACAGAGTTATCCGGCGAGCTGCGCGGCGTGCCAGGAGATAGTGTGCCGTCAGCGCGCATACCTGTCCCTACAATCCACATAATCTTATTTAAGTACGGTTCTAATAATAGTTCCAACGGAGTTTTTACTTGCCCGGTATTAGCGGATGGGCTCGCATCCTATTTTCTCTCATTGTCAATGAAAAATACCTTGAGCCAGCAAACCGGCTAGCCCGAGCGCAGGACCTTCGCAACGGTGCGCGACGGGGCACAGGAGTGCAGTGACTTTGCACTGCGGCCTAACCCCGCGGATCGCTCGCTAGTTTTCTCTCTTTTCCTCCTTTCACTATTTCCCTCCCTCTTCCTATCGCGCATTCAGATCCACCTACATCATCGCCATTGGCGCCTCTACGATCCATCGCAGAGATCCTGCTCGGACCTGGTGTTGTAAGTTTTCAACAATTTCGATCACACCGCACCATACTGAAACTCGGGTTTCAGCTAGAAGATTTGCTTGCTCTCTATAAAATCGGTGACTGGAACACAGTTACACGACATAGTGAAGCTAGATGAAATTATAAACTTGAATTCAAATATGAACTATCTACTTAAGTGGATCTCAAGTTTCATTAAGATTATTATTAAAACAATGATCTAGATAAATAAGAAGATTCGTAATATTTGAAAATTATTCGAAGCACAAGAAAATTGTATATCACATTCTTTGTAAGTAATAATAGTATCTATTGTTCTTTTTTCAAGCATTCTTTGGAATTTTGTAAAAATTAATTTCATTATTAAAAAAAATATTCATATGATTTTTATTAACATTTGATTTGGTTATAGAACATTTTCAGTTTTACTTTCTACAAATAACAACATGTTAAATTTGTCGAATGACCTACTTTGTGCACTAAATTTTGTGACCTTAACCGATCGGTACCCGTCTCCCTTCGCGATTCTTTCATTATGTAATTGGAAGATTCTTTATCCCCGCATTCCTCATCCTTAATTCGAGGCAACCGTAATCTCGAAAGCAATCTTTCACGAGGAACGTAGAACAGGTGTTAGCCTGTTTCTCAACCTGAATGGATTGGCAACCACCTTGAAGTCTCGTTTCGTCCAAGAATTTACAGCCGGTTTACGTCAAGCCATGGATGAGTTTTTATTTTTCAAAATCATACTTCCTATTATCCGCTCGAACCTTAAACTCCACCTATCATTTTACGTACGCGTACTTCGGTGCTACCATAAAGTTGTTTATACCCATCATGAAAGCTAACAGTTAGTTACTCAATGATGGTGCAGCCTGATCGGAAGTGACGCGATAAAAATTATTATCACCACCTTTCAACGTGTTTCGCGTCATCGATATAGCTACGTTTAAGGAGCTAGGGTAGTCACATGACGTTTCTAACGCGCCTCGATAAAAATATATAAAGAACTTTTTTTATTGTCATTACAGTAATCCTATTGTCCACAGATACTTGATTGTCAAATAAATGATAGGTGCACGATGTGCGGCATCGAATGCAAACGACTATAATCGTTCGTAGTAACGAAAGGGATAAATAATTTCACTTTCACCACTCGATACAGTACGATTATTTTCGTTGTTCAGATTTCCTTTAAGTTCTACGGGTATCGAATAATAAAAAGCGAAAGTTGCAGCCAGAGGGATTACCTCTTCTTATAGTTACTATACACGTATTAGAGTTAGAGTAACGTTATTCTGTTAATCCTTTAAGTCCTTTCGGTGCCAGTATTTACATCAAGGTGGTGCCGTGAACCGAATGCCTTTAAAACCCCGTTAAAACCTGTGGAGTATTTCTTTTATGTCTTCTGAATTATTATAAAACATCGCGAGTACTTAGAAATATCGTAATTCAGCATTTAAAGAGTTAAGCCATTCTCAGATTTGACAACTATGCGTTGGTAATATAATATTGGATCGTCGTGCTTGACCAGAGAATTCCTACCACGTCCTTGCCTTCACTGAAATGCATTCTATCGCTGGGCAGGTATGCACGCAACCAGTGCACTTTTTAAGCAATGTGCATATCTGCTTAAGGCATCGCTGCTCGAATCCTTAAATATAGGAGTAAAATCGAAACTGCAGAATTTATTTTTTTTTGCATAGCAGCCTGTTCGACTCTAAGCTTCGAGAGCATCCTTGAACTTGAATATATCCTTGAGGGTTTAAAGGAACATCTACCATAGATATTCACTTGCCTGTACAGACTGACTATTTCTAATTACGTAGATTTTAATTAATTCTTATCTGAGCGTTTATTTATTTTATTCAAATAAAATAAGGGTGGAAACAAATAACAATAAAGTTTGCAAGTAGTCCACTAATTTCTTGTTTATTTTTCTTCTTTAGAATTCTAGAGAACTATACAAGTACGCGGTGGCATACGAAATATAAAATATTGCCCTGCGGAACGTATCTTGCATTTGTAATGCTAATACTGTAAACAAGCTGGACATAAAAAAGAAAAATGAAATAATATGCGTATTGTGAATTCAAGGATTTTCGTATGTCCCGAGCATGAAATTTTTCATCTTTTCTAGTACAATAAAAATGTCCAAGAATAATTATAAGTTATGATAGTCACGGGTGTCCCTCTGTCAAGAAGTCGCGTAATTCAAGATGAACAAGGAACCCTACCGCGAATATCAATTTTGCATAATCGCTTATTCCGCACCAGTCTTTCCCGCATCGCGGCAGGGATTCACGCATGGATATCTTACAATGCCGATGCGATGTGTATCCCCGTGCAAACGTATGAGATACCGCGACTCCGTATGTTTAAATGTAAACGCAGAAAGTTATTGTTACACACTCTCTGCCTTCATTTCTGAAGTCATTTTCCGTTTCCGTCAGTCGATCGTTTTTTAAAGGAAAGATTAATTATTACGTGTGTAACTTTCTAAATTGTCTGCCTTCTGCTACGTTTATTTTGCGGATCGCAATTATTAATGCCGTTACGTGTTTTTGCCACTAATGAGACTAGTCGAGCCTTAAAACTGAATGAACTTTCATTTCCTTAGGTAATACGTGTAAGGAGACTGTACAGTCGGTAATACTGTTAACAATATTCTTAATATCATTGATCGTGCGCTGGCCTCAATAGGCGTACGTTTATAACTTACTCGTATCGCGAATTACTTCTGCAGAACTCTCGGTTAATAGTAGCTATCCAAATCAGGAAGCAAATGTGGATGAGAAAGAAAGCTATCGCGTGACTACGAGATACTCGGTTCTCTACGAACATTTAGCACGAAGTACAACCGCAGTTGCGTAATACGTTCTTAAAAAATTGTAGCGGTTCTTGCTCGAACCGTTCTACAATGTTCTTCTGTGCCAACAGATCTATTAATCCTAACTAACCTATACAACATTTAAAAGAGTGATCGTGGATCGATTATTCTGAAACTCTGGCATAAAGATGTTTCATGAATCTGAACGCTAACGTAGGTACATGATTACAGAAACCTCGCTTCTTCTCTGTAAGAACGCGGAATAATTTGTCGTCCAGGAAAACATGCGTAATCTCGAATTTCAACTGGACGTCTAACCACATTCGCGTGTCTTCATCATCGGCCACGCACACGCGGTTTACCTAGAGATCTGTATAAGTTATCCTCGACGTACGCTCCGACCGTATGCTGTGCGTAAAAATATCGATCAGAGCCGAGGAATTTTCTAATCTTATATAATCTGTCTGTTACGTAATCAAATTGCAACGCGAGGTGTGCAGCAAATAAAACTAAACAAGAGATTTGCATTCTGTGGTTAGATATTTTTCATACGAATTTACTGGTATAACTTTTTTTAAGGTCAAGTTCAAAAACACGTTGACATACCACGTAAATGGATTGGTGATGTAGAACTTGCTCGGTGGTTAACCACCGATGACTAAAAAGCTCGAAAATGTTACTTGTGATTAGATCATCATTATTATTATTATTATTGTCATTATTATGATTATCGTCGTCACCGTTGTTATTATACCGGACCTCGAACACTATCAAAAACCTGATGAAGGTAGCCATGTGGTAAACCGCACGGTACCGTGCGCTCCGGCTCATTAACAACCTAAGTATATCGGTAGTCGTAATATTTGTAATGTAACCTGAATTTGTCGGAACGATGTGTCGTCACGTAACCTGTCGTTATTACATCATTTTAGCTTTATACAACGACCATTAAAACGGCAAATAGTTTCAAATTTGGTGACAGCTGCTTTAAAAATGATTTCCTCAAATAATCTATTAAATAATTGTTTCTGCCTTCCCGATTACGCTCCCAAAAATATGGTCACTGTAGTTATGCTGGATATAAGTTTATGATAAAGTAAGCGTTCCTTTAATGACAATAGTCCCAGTCATTTACCATAATGTCACATTGTTCCTGAGCAGCATGCTCAGGGAACACACCCATGACTCTGTTTGCTACATGGTAGGAGACGAATACAATATGCTGCCTGTGATGATTATTACAGATCATTTTCCTTTCTGTTACGTTACAGCACGAACCTTTACACATAAAGGAGCACTGTTGATCTCTTCAATTATGTGTACCATACCCAGAATGATGTCGCGCGCAGAGTCATGTAGTACTTATATCTCGTGACCCCTTTTATGAAACGACCTTTTCATAAACGTGTCAGGTGAAATCCATTTTTTTACGAACAAGCTGTACGTTTATTTCGTATGCACCGCGCGTCGATATCGAAGCGACTCGAACATCACAGCGGCTACTTTTACTACAAATTTTATTTATGCAAATCGTTTGAAAAAATAGTGATTTCTCTCTTCGGGAAAGGAAGATTTGAGCTCGGGAGCGACAAGATTACACCTTCCATCGTTTGGGCGTGCTGGAGGGTGTGAAATCCTGTCGAGATTTATCTTCGACTCTACAATTTGCTCTTTCCGAGTCTGACCAAGAAACGAACTACATCACGAACGATGCGTTTTTTCATCCGCTTTATCGTGTACTTGTTTCCAGACCGTGTCGTAAATCTTAAAAAGGGATACATCGGCCCGTGAAGTTCGCATTAGAACGAGAGAAACCACCGCTGGCATGTTTTCCGCGGAGATTTTCTACGGTTGATAACGGGCCAGCCGCCGGTACGATACCCGAGAGGAGGGAATGTTTTCTCGACGAAAATGAAACTCGATTTTAGCGAACATCGCGAAGCCCGAAATAAATCACGTTTTCCTATTGTCGTTGGCCCTACGGATCGTCCGTCTCGTTAACAATTTCCACGCGCTACCGTGATAACGCAGATACGTCCACTCGTGGAACCGCGAAGCGTAAAGATTGCGAGGAGAGAGCAGGGAAGTGAACTCATCGTTAACTCTAACGGTTCCTGTAGATCTTGGTAGCCTCGTCTACGATCTTACGAGCACGATCTTTGCTCTTCCATACAGATTCGATAACACTTTTGCCTTCCGTGTATTTAATCCATTAAGATTGGTCGCTGCGTTATCGTAATGCATGATCTCACGTTCCTTCGAACCATTGAATCACGTTTCATTAAAAATGTATACCGATAATTATGACGTTTATCGATATTTGCACGAGTGAAATAAATTATAGATTATTAGTATTTCCTACACGTTTCTATAAAAAAAAATCTCGCGCGTAGAAATTATATCAGCCCGCTGGTTGCGTCTTGATAGCCTTCATTTTATGCGCTCGTTCCGGCGTATTTTTTAACGGCGCGTTAGATAGGTGCTCGTTCCTTAAAATGGTAATTTTGATAACGGCGATAACAGGTCTGGCGTATAATAACTTACACCTAATGGGTATTGTTAAAGTAGTCGGAACGGATCTAATTATATTTTATTTTCAAGAATTTAAATTTAATTTTATCTCCTATCAAGTTTTCTTATTCTCTCTTTGGCGGTTTATACGGTACGTAGCCAGAGTCGTGACTACCGTTCGTTCGCACGACGAAGCCACACGAGGGATTTCGTTCGTGGCTATTATGGATGGAGCGGGGCTTAACTCGCGATCAACTATCAACCAAGATCATAGGTTAGTTGGCTCGATACTCGTTTAACGCTTTTACCTTCGCCCAGATGTGTTAGTGGATAGTCAAACACACTCGAGGTCCTGGCTCGTTGGGAAAAGGACCTTTTAAATATGTCTGTTATTCATCGGTAACGCGTAAAATGTACAAGCCATACAGATAAGGTATGCATTATCAATATTAAATTTGCCAGACCCCGAGACGAGACGCGAAGAGAATAGAAGTTCCTAAGAATATCCCAACAGCTCCTGATAAATTATGATTCGCGTGTTACTCTAACAATTCTGGCTGAGTCCGCTCTCTTAGAGGGAAACAAGCGAACTGATTCCCTCCTCTTTCTCTTAACGAACAACAAATAATTTCGATTTACAACTGCGTAAATGTCACAGGAATTAATACCGCGGGCAGCACTGTCAACATTTTCGATATTAATGGCGTAATAACATCTATGAACGTTACTTTATGACATCATCCGTGCTGATTCCTCGCGAGATTACAGAAGCAACGAACGATTATGAAGATGGAATGTATGCACATCAGTTCCTTCGAGTTCTCTCTTTTCACCCTGCCACGCAAAGGGAATCTGGACGGTTTCCGGTGGACAGCTATATTTATCACCGTCACTGAATCGCTTTACGCGGTTGTAGATCGCGCGAGCCGATCGTTGCCTCGGACCGAGCTTGATGGCGTCGATTTAGCGGTCGTATCCGTCATTCGTTCTTGCACCGATCGGCTTTGCGTCGTGACATCGATTGCTCGATCGGTATCTCAGATATGCTTTCAATTAAAACCGATTTAAAAACCGAATTCGCTCGCTCCGAGATAAACGCGTTTCAACTCGTTACGTGCTCGGATCGGAGAACAATATATGCGCTCGTTTCTAGATTCAACCACTGTATCTGTTCTGTCGCGGTGAAATCTAAAGGCAACACAACAACCTCTTTTGTGATACCGTTCCATAGCTGTACAACTATACCGGTTACCATGATGTTCGCCGGCACTCCCTCGAGCTCCGGAAAAATTTCCAGCTACGTTTATTGTGGGAATACAAGTATTCCCTGGTTACATTTTTATTAACGTTTTAAGGTCCGACTGATTCAATCAATTAAACAGTTGTATTTTACAAAATTGAATTTTGTACAGGATCAATATAAATGATTAAATTACACCTATATTTATGGACGTTCATAAAAAAAGGTATTGGTGATCTCGATATCTGGGCCTTAAAATGTTAATCATCTACTATTTTACCTTATGACAACGACTACGGTACATGAGACGACGGCGAACAATGGCCTGTAATATAAAGAATCCGCGTAGACCTGAATGACAAGTGGTACTCACGTTCGATGATTCACATACGATACCGAAGAACCCTAAAACATACACGGACGCGTGCAGCATATGTACACAGTCTGTAAATGGTTAACAATTCTATCACGTCCGGCTCTTGAAACTCGTTCCACTGGAAAGATCGCGACACGTTGATTTTCTTTTTAAATATTTTCATACGCGTCACAAACGGATTTCGTTCTGAACGGTGAACCGTTGCATTGAAATTCGAACAATCATACGGCATCGCGGCGATATTAATATTCGATAGCATCGGCATAACAAAAAATTGTTTTATCTGGTCGGTCTATTACTCGATGGAAAAAAATGTCGATGGCTATTGCAGGTCGGGTGGTGCAATCTCGTCGAGGTAAAAATACCGTAGCCTGTCTACGTTCCCTTCCTCTGCACGAAGTTTAAATGTTAGCCACAATAGCGTGCCGTGTCAGCTCGATCGTGTCGAAACAAATGGGCGAGAGGTTCGACGGACCTTCCATTCGAATTAAACCTGGTATATACAAGTACAGTTCGTAATGATATCCCTCGGGAAAGCACACGGGCCAGACGATAAATCGCTTATTCGATGAAAATCAGTGGATGTATTAAGATTGTAGCATGTGTTTTACTTAGAACGATTGAGCAACTCAACCGTCACCCTATGCCGTTTC
>SHCU01000007.1:49113-93629 GCA_004307685.1 Ceratina australensis
CGATGGCTATTGCAGGTCGGGTGGTGCAATCTCGTCGAGGTAAAAATACCGTAGCCTGTCTACGTTCCCTTCCTCTGCACGAAGTTTAAATGTTAGCCACAATAGCGTGCCGTGTCAGCTCGATCGTGTCGAAACAAATGGGCGAGAGGTTCGACGGACCTTCCATTCGAATTAAACCTGGTATATACAAGTACAGTTCGTAACGATATCCCTCGGGAAAGCACACGGGCCAGACGATAAATCGCTTATTCGATGAAAATCAGTGGATGTATTAAGATTGTAGCATGTGTTTTACTTAGAACGATTGAGCAACTCAACCGTCACCCTATGCCGTTTCTATGACTCGAGATCACGAATTTTATCGTAGTTCTGTAACATCTCGTACAGGATAATGTAATTATCGCGAAGCTGAACCAAACGATGCCATAAGTTAGCGTGGATCACGTCGGTAGGTTTCGTGTCCGCGTCCGCTATTACCTAGCGAGACAGAGGGGGCTTATGAACAAGGTTGAAAGTGCAATCGAGGCTCGTCGAAGGCGAAATCAATGGAGTCGGAGGTATGCAAGAGGCATAATTAGCTTTAAGGATTACTTTGTCGGTGGTCCGTCGTGCGCGATTCACTTGAAGGTACTTGAGATGAAAGAACAGCTCGTAAGCCCAACAGTCGATGGTTTCAGTGTTACGGGTTGCATTCGTTAGTTCGATCGGAGGCGACGCGGTGGTCAGAGCGACTGCTTGAAGCCAGCGTTTTAACTGAACGAAAGGAACTCGTTTCGTCGATGGGGAAACAGTCTGTTAACGGGGCATTGAATTTGAGAGTCCTTACGGTCGTGGTGTCATTGATGAGTTTCACGACGGCGGGTCTCATGATATCGATGAGCTTCCCGATGCGCGTGGTATCTTTCTTCACGGTGGTCACGTACGTCGACAGGGAGCTGTTCCAATTCGGCGACGGTCCGCACTGGGCATTTTTCAATTCTCGCCTTCATCAGAGAATATAATACGCGCAATATCATTTTTATTTCGCTGTTAGCTATTTCGTTTCTACCTTTGGAACAACGACGAGATTATGTTGTCCACTATGTACTGGGAAGGGGCAATGACCATTTTCTTCGTGCACGTAGCCAGGCTGCTAACTATAAACGCTAAAAGTTGTCCAAGCGGTCCCGGTCTTCGACGTATATTGCAACCAGTTATGCCACGCGATCGATAGTATCTTCTCTTGCAAATTCCATGTCGCGATCGACTGCGATCACACATCGATAGAGAGTAGTAACTTGAAACTAGAGGGAACCGGTATAAAAAAGGAAATCTGTCTCTCTAGCATGCGCGCTTCATTTTCACGGTAATTACCGCCTAAATCGGAGATGCTGGCCAGGTCGTAGTTCTTCGTGCCGGAAAGCGTGGACTGACACTTGGCCTTACGATCGGGGGTGGCCTCGTTGTATTTGCTGTTTTTAACTGATTCCGGCATGTACTCGTGGACGAAATCATTTAGCTCGATGATCTTGCTGGGAAATGTGTCTAACGAATTCAAAGCCTGCACGGGAGCGCGACGAACGCCGGAAAGGTTAAGTGATACGATAAACATTTACGTTTGTACGCACCTCTTGATGTAGTGTCTCGAGGCACGGGGCCTCGCCGCTAGTCTCGGTAGTCATTACGATATTTCACGAATAGTTGGCTAAGAAACGTAATTGGATATTTCACGTAAATTTGGACCAATATTCATCTTGACGTCCCCGTAGGGTGAAAACGAGCAACCACGATTCTCGAGTAGCCCGAAGAGAATTATAAATAATTTGAACAACGCACGATCGCGATGCGTCAATTAGATCCGTTCATGGATATCCTCTTTCTGATTACACGTGCGAATTTATAATACTAATCCGAGCGTCGTGAACGTATTAACTATTCGTTAGCTTGAGAAATATCATGGTACGTATACGCATGCATAAGGCGTGTGCAGCTGGTTGGAACAAGGAGTCGCATGCTCTTAATTGTGTTATGCGTTAGGAGGGAAGTCAAAAAATGTTGAAGGTGAATGTAACTTTTCAAAATTGAAAATTATATTTTGCAAATTCGTTTAATTTCTTAGCACTTGTGGCAAAATTTTTGAAAATCGCAATCTTCATGCATTTTTATGTTTAATATATACATATATACTCGATGAACTGATTTGGAAAAATTCTTGCTTATATTTATGCATACCTAAGAATTCTGACGTGTGGAATGCACGGTAAGTGACGGAAACGTTGCGACCGGAAGTACGCATCTCATATATTTTCACCGTGGAAAATGTGTTTGAACTCGAGCCGAGAGAGCGGCGAGAGGAAATTAATAATAAAACGCGTATCTCTTCCGCATTTCGTTCCCATGATATGTAGAATAAAAAGAATACGTTCAGATGAGCCAATGCTTAATAGCGTATTTATAGGTGGCTCATATTGAAAAGGTGTCTGATAGATTCTATATAGATACCGCGCGTGTGCTCGTGTTATTACGAACACACGCGTGCTTTCTACGAAACGAAGGCCCAAGATAAATAGTGTAACGAGCGATTCGTCGTGCAGCGTATAGGATGCATTCAAAAGCGGACGGTTAATGAGAGAATGCAATGGGCGCCTTAACTCCACCTAGGATCGGCGAGCTGGAAACGGATGTGCTCCCAGATTTTTCCTAATTAAGATGTGGCCGGTGCAACTCCATTACGTAAAGCAACCATCTTGATTTACCGTTCGACTCGACGGCGCGATCCGGCTACAACAAAACCTTTATGGTTACGAGAGAATTGGAAGGACTCGAAAAGCGAGACGAAGGGCTGCCGGTCTTCTCGTCCTTCTCCTCGTCTTTTTTTCTTTTTTTTCTTTATCTTCTCCACCGCCGGTGCTCCTCGTTGTCGTCTTCTCCTCTTGTTTTCTCTTCTTTACGTCCGCGTCTGTAAGTTTTGCGGAGGTGCCGAAGTGAGATCTCCTCAAAGATCTGCCTACGATGCACGGCCACTATTACTGGCGCTGGCAAGGGCTGCCTGGAATGCGATGCAAATTTTATACGAATCGGTTACACCACGATCCGTCGAATACCTCTACGAATCTGAACCTTTGATAGGCTCGGCAGGATCGTTGAATGCCAAGTGGTGACCTTCGGTGCAACGGCAATGTACGTCCACTGCGTTTATGTACTTCGCGAGCGTTATCGAGCGAGCCATGAAATACGAACGCGTTCGCTTTTCTCCGAGTGATCAAATTATGCGGGAGATTATCGAAACTTTTGATAACTGATTCGAGTCCCGGCAATTAGATGCCGCGTCCGCGGTAGAAAAATCGCGGGACAAAGCCAGACGTTATCACCGGGGTTTACGGCAAGATTTACAACGGAGCCTCGCCGAAAAAGATACGGCCATGTTGATTGCAAAGACTGATACGGATGCCGGCGGCTGACATCGCGGCCAAAGACGGCCTCGAGCAGAATGAGAAGATGGAGGGAGTGGATGAAAAACAAGAAACAGGGCCTGAAGAAGAAGAAGAAGTCAAGAGGTATCACGGCCGAAGACATTTCTATGCGCACCCACTGTCAGCGAAGATAACTTACGACTTGGCGGAATGGTAATGGTCCTGGCAGACATTCCGTCCTGTTGCAGATTTAATAGACTCGTCCTGATAGGGGCCCTACCAAACATGTCACCGCTCGTGACCAGCTGAGGAGTCAATGATTTACCGGTGAACGCATTTCGTCAACACCGCCATCGTTCGAACCTCTATTGCCATTTTTAAAATCGAAACACGTGCGTTTATGGATTTCTGAACACTCGCGGTTTTTTTTATTATCATATTTTCTTGAATTCAAATTAACCTACGAGTAACCTAATTAAGTTTCTTGATCACTGTGTAATCAATTTCAACTGGTCTGACCAAAGTCGACTTAACCTCCTTATCGCGCGGAGGCAAACTGATTTTTAACGTGAGTTTCCTAAAAGCTCGAGTAATATATCTGCGCGTGAAACGCTTCTTCACGCGATGCCTCTCGCGGGCTCGCAGGACGATACGATATTTGCACGAATTCTCTAACGTATCGTTAGTCAGGCAAACGACGACTTCAATGGATTTAAACGTGCTGACTTACCGGAGCACGCGATCCTGTTTTATCTGCATTCGCGCAAACGTACATAGCTCGCCATTACGCACCTTGTATCTCTTATTTCGCGTATAATCCCATGCAACTTACATTTGCATACGTGTGTGCGGGACCCTGTTTAAGATCCGCGGTAGCTCTTTTTACGAAACCAGAAAATAGCTGGAGGGTAGATGTACCATTTGTGGCCGTAAATACGTATGTATTTTATATTTATTCTCGCAAAAAATAGTGCGACCATAATGCAATTGTACCATCTTTGGCCAATATTCATATATGGTATACCACAGATAAATGGCCAGTACATGTACCACATATAGGCCACAAGTAATACAGTAGTTAAAGCATATGAATAAATACAAGCTGTTCTCATGTCGAAATCTGAAAATTCTGAAAAAAATAGCTGAATACTATAACATTCATCTATAATGTTCATCTTTTAATATTTTGAACGCGACATACATTCTTTACATTTTCTCTCGATACAATTTTTCTATAAACGTTTAAAATCCACACAACTGTTTTTCGCATATAAGATATGTGTCTCATTGAGCAGTGCCGAAAATGAAAGCGTACAAAGGAGAGTCCGGGAGTAACGAACTCCCGATTCTTCACGCTTCTCCTCCATCGNCATATAGATCACAAGTAATACAGTACTTAAAGCATATGAATAAAAACAAGCTGTTCTCATATCGAGATCTGAAAGTTCTGAAAAAAATAGCTGAATACTATAACATTCATCTATAATGTTCATCTTTTAATATTTTGAACGCGACATACATTCTTTACATTTTCTCTCGATACAATTTTTCTATAAACGTTTAAAATCCACACAACTGTTTTTCGCATATAAGATATGTGTCTCATTGAGCAGTGCCGAAAATGAAAGCGTACAAAGGAGAGTCCGGGAGTAACGAACTCCCGATTCTTCACGCTTCTCCTCCATCGATATAATTTATTAAGAATAAAAAATGGCTCGCAGAGAGGCGCGAGTAAAGGCAGTTCGTAAAGCAGCGAGGTCGACACGAACCGGCATAAACCTCAATAAAGATAAACTTAGCCCGGCTGCCAGCTATATTTAAACCCGCGTCTCTTTGTTCGTAAGATTGTTGCGCTCGCTTAATCGGATTGTCCCAAATGCTGTAGCAGCATGTAAACCACGAAACGAATGGGAATGAATTGCACAGCAAGAGAAAATCTTTTGTTGCACGCACGACGAATCGCCGCTATTGAAACAGTACACTTTTTATCATAGTATTTATTAAACATCCGTCGATATTAACTGAGTTCATCAGAAATTTGAAGTTTATCGCTGGAATTACTCAGAGAATTTGAAAGGAAGATTTATTGCTGGTGCAATCGTGTTAAATAAGTTAACGCTATAAAAGCGTTATGCGTTGCACTTCTGCGTTTACGTCAGAATGCGTTGCATCATGCGATGCGCTTGATTTTCCGTTGAATCATGTTAATCGAACATTTTTCATTTTCACGGATTCTTTTAGTGATTCGCAAATTTTCCAAGCAGTATGACTGAAATTAATTGTATTTTGGATATAAAAAGGAAATACAATCAATTCCTTCCTAATTACTTTGATGAACAATTTATAAAAATTGTCGGATGGGAGCAAGCTGATTCTCGTAGAAATATACCTCGCAAGGGACTTTCAGTTGGCTCCCGATGAACAAAGCTTCGACGCTGAAAGATGACCTTACGAACTTTTTGCGTAGCAACAGTTGACCGGTTTTCCGTGAAACGTGTCAACGTTTACGACGGCGAGTTCATTGTATGACGTAACGAGACGTGAGGCGCACCTCGATCGAAGGCTGGCCTTTGAAAACGACGGAAGTTCAACGCGATCGAACGTCGCGCCGATTCCGTGAGGAGTGGGTGGAAGCGGGCACAAGGCGGAGAACAGGATGTATAGATTACGGGACATCCTCGCCGAGTGTAACTGGTTTACTGTGACGTAAAGAGAAATGTAGCCGGGGCTGAACAATGTTATTTCACGAGCCGGTTAATTATACCGAGGCATCGAGGAGCGAATGATTGAGCGGAGCCTTTGCCGGGCGTCTGTCAGCGCATCCGCGCTCACGGCGAACGATTAGATTATTAGATCATTTGTCGATACACTCAGCCATGTAATTACTCTCTTAGCTCGCGCGTTATGTATTACGGCCGCGAGATTTATCGAGCCGTCGAATCGTGAATGGTTAAATAGCGAAACGCTCGATACTGTTTTCGTTTCTATCGGTCGGGCCTGATAAGCGGCCGCCATGACTTATTATAGGAGGAGCGTTAATACGATGTAAAAGCTACGGAACGGATGAATAACTGGGGGCAGACACCGAGGCGAAGATTGGTATGTCGTGAGGTTGCCGTAAAGTTGCAGCACTCACGGTGCGAAACGCCGTGGCGAATCTGCTGGTACGGCACCTATCTGAAATGGCATCTGGATTTTTACAGACGCCCGTGTCCTGCCGGCCGCGATATCGCGTATTCACGTTACGTTAGACCCTGTGCTTCCACGCAGTGTCTTGCACGCTAATTACAACGTATCCGCGGCCCGAGATTGAATGCGGGCGATATTTCATATAGGACAGAGCGCTCTCGCTTGCGCAACGCCGTCTAATAATGATTGCGAAAGTGATACGTAAGCGGAGGTTCCTCTAAGGATATCGAGGCCGAAGAAAGTACGTCCAATCTTCTTTCTGCGAGTGCGATACCGAAACAATATTTTAGGAGATCAGGAACAATCAATTTTCGTTACTGGAACATACGGTGTCCCGGTATTGACGATGTATCCTTAAAGACAAAATCTACGATTATTTAATTGTCAGCCCAATACACAAAGAAATATGTCAAAATTATGGAATAATTTTTTTTTTAACTATCTCTGGTTTTTCGACTGAACGAACCGAGTGACTATTTATAATGCACTACCTTTGCATCGATACACCCTTAATATCACATGGTTTATTTATCTTGAGAACTTTGCTTGATTCTGTCATTATTATTGTGTTTCTGCTATTCCATTCGATTTGCTACCGTCATTAAGGGATCGTGGAATGCAAACAAGTGGCTTACACAAGAGCGCGAACTGCGAGATGACGCGGTCGCGACACGTCATATGCACGAGATGAATGTGCACAGTTTCCTCGCGAGTGAGAACGGAGGCGCGATCGCAATTGGTAGTGCAAGTGCCTTTCTAATTTTCGCATGGCGCAACGCGCGATTCTTCCTCTCGAGACCAAGTCAATTAGCATCTCTGGTTTAATCGCGTTCCCGCGAACTTTTCTTAATTACGATCGTCTTCCAGATCTCACCACGCTTTGAATCCCATTTTCTTCTCATTCACCGGAGCAGACGTATCGGCCAAAATTAGTCATTTTGTTCTTTAATGTAATACGCAATTATATTCGAATATTTTCTACGTTTCTACATTGTCGCGATTCTTTCCCATGATTCGCGTTCACTCGTAAACCCTCCCCTAATAGGCTTACTCCATCATAGACGAACCTCTCGTCTCCTTATCACGCTGCAGCTATCTAAATGCTGTTGTCACGATGAAATCCAAAAAATAATCTGATTCATTTGAAGAGTCTTATTATCAGTGAACAAAATTGTATTATGGATTCTACATGGCATAATAATATTTGAACCGATTGATACCTCGTTCGAGTATTGATTTATCTTTCGATATCGACTACACAGGTTGCCGGCGCGTTTTTTTATCTCAGGTGAAGTTAATGGTGAGACGCGAAACGTTAAGGTGCAAAGTTCGCCGAGAGGAACAAAAAGCGATGGTATACGTTTCCGTCCAAAGCGGTGCAAGCGTAAAATGCTCACCCAGAAGCAGGAACATCGTGTTCCTGCCATTAGGATTATTGCGAGCCGTGACAGAGGCATTTAGATTCAGCTGGAATGCAGCCCCGTAGCTACAATAACAGGTAGAGTTAACGTAGTAACCGGTAGGAATCTCGCTCAAGGGGATCGGTGTCTTTCCCTGCCTTTGCTCTCTTTCTAGCTGAAACCCTCGCGTTTCGCGCGATTCACTTTCTCCGACAATCACAGCGATCCACTTATTCCGTTTGGATAGCGTTTTCGATCGGAACGATAAAATGTTCAAAAGACGCAGATATGCGTCTCGAGAAAATGATAGATGGCTGTTCATGCATTCCGTGCAATTGAAAACCAGCCGGTGTATCGATTAAGATAACGCGATCGGCCCAACTTGTATATATAGACTCGTTTCTTTTTCGTTGTAATTTCGATGATAAAAATTCCATTAAACGTGCAACCAGCATGATACGATGCACGTATGTAAATGATGAATGCACTCGATGCAACGCGCAGGCCGCTGATTATGCAGATTGGCACCTAACGTAATGCTCGTTAATTAACCGCAATGCCCGTTTTATATATCCAGGTGGGACGGAAGGACGGCCAGGCACGGCGCCATATTGCCACATCGAAACTACCCACGCTTTACAGCGGTGTCGTGTGAAACGGCGAGTCTTTTACGATTTATTACGAAACAACACGCGAAATTGTGCGGCTTGGACATTCGCGTCTCTTATGGAGGGAGAAAAACGAAAAAAAAAATGAGAAGTACTTTGGGCCGTCACGTATCGCGCACGTAGATATTTCTTCTTTCCCCGTGATTCCCGAGACTCGGGAGGAACATTTACCAAGGATCTATGGTTCAATCATGAATTCATTGTCCTCGAAGGATCGAAAGGTCGGCCACGAAGGCCGAGGCTCGATACCGTGATTCGATCGTTGCTTCGTCGTCTTCGGAGGTCGAATAGTTCGTGGGCGTTCCAGGAATTCGCCATGATGCCTCGGAGCCTATGGGTATATTCCCTTTCGCATTGTGCCCGAATCGCGTACTCACTTACGTGCGGAGCGTAGATAAAACCCTAAAGTCCCACCGATGCATGCGGCTTTAAACGCATAAGCGCGGATTCTATGATAGGAGTTTGCGCTACCACTGTCATCATCGTTCTACACCATCAGTAATTTATACTCTTTTGTAGGCCCGTCAAACCTTGACGTCTTCATCTGCCAGGGGTACCTTCGATAATCGCTTTACCCACGCCTACGAGTACTTATCCCCCCTCCATCTCTCTCTCTCTCTGTTTCAAAGTACACATGAGGCGAGTGTCTTCTTCCTGGAACAAACGAAACCGCTCTCTCTCTGTGATGCAATTTTATTAACATAACAACAGTTAACATAACAATTTTATTAACATAACATAACAACAGCTATATCGGTGTACAATCGTTCGATTTAATGATTAGAAATTCCACGCATTTCTGAGGATGAAAAGATCTAGTTCGTTTGATAAAAATAATTAATATCTGCAACGCAGGCGGTCGTTTAATTCTTGTTGAATTCATCGCGCACGGTGGCTTTCCAAAGGTTACGTTTGATAATCCAACCCATCCGTTCCGTCCATGATTTACGTAGTCATTTGTCATCATTACGGGCTAAGCGTTCAGTGCACACGCTCGCGTAGAATCGCTGCTCTTCGAACTTTTCAGCGGCCCACACGCATGAATTCGCGTTCACCGGAACTTTATGGATACTTAGGGTTCATGCACCATTTGTGGCCACTTTAACATTTTTCATACCATAGAACAATGAAGAGTAGATCAGTCTAGTCCTGAACATACGGACAATAAAAATCGTAATACAAAATAATTAAAAAACATCATTGTGCTGGTCAATATTCATAAAAAAAACTTATTAAAAAAGTCTTTTACACTATTTCCTCCATAATTTAATATAATTGTATAATCAGATGAAAATAATTTTAAAATACTGGACATAACTGTAACCATTAATTTTTCTTCGTATCGTATATTTCGAATTCAACCAAACGATACTACGTGATTGAAAAGTAAAATGAACGAGCGTCTCGCGTAGCAGTAGATTGGATTCATAGCGTTACTTGTAGCGCGGCTCGCTTTTGTCTTTGCTCTCTTCTTCCAAGAACGCCGATTCGTGTTATGCCGGACGCGGTTGCAGGGTGTGCCGTTCAGGATGTCTTAAGCGCGTCCACACATTAACGTACTTGGTTCCCCTCTTTCGTCGAAGAGGATATCCGATTTGACAGAAGTGCGTATACATTTTATAGAAATGTTTATTACTAATAAAGTGATGCAGAAAACTTAGGATGAAAACGTATTTAAGTAGAAACTACAGCGGACACACGTATCACGCCTCCAGTATAACCGACCATAATGGTATAATAACGGAAACGAAAGAGAAGAAGATACAACTTCAAGCCATAGAAGAATTGCCAACTTATATGTATCAAATGGTTAAGGATCTCTTGTTAACACGATTCTTATTGTCTGAAAATAAAGATTTATTAAAAGTCACCGATACATACAATGCCCAAATAATTGTCACTTTTCCTCTTTTCTTCGTTTTAAATTTAATTTCTTGACACATATGAGCTTCACGTAGTCTTCTTTTACATCTCCATTCTCTATGGCAGCGTCGACAATTTCGAAAACATTTTATTATGCCCAGAATCGTCTCGTGAAAACTTAATAGTTTGACAAGAAACTCTGGCTTTTGGTACACGATCACGTGCTAGGATAAGTGCTCCTCAATTTGGAGACAATCGAATTCCTCCTGCGCATACAATCCCCCGGGTAACGGTGTGATAAAACACGTGACATCACGTACTCCAAGCTGGATGACCAAGCCAGCTTGCTAAACAGCGAACCATTTATTTCCCTCTCTCGTCTCCTCTGTTTACCATCGCGCATTGTCATCGCCGCGCCGCCGCGAGCACCGTACTCCGGCTCTCTGACCGCGGAGAGGCGATAAATTTCGCGAGTTTTCTTTTTCACGAGTTCTAACGTTACGAACGATACAAGCATAACGCTGTCGCTCGTTTAACTCGGGTTAGAAAAGGCGGGCTCGTCCTTAAAATCCCGGGACGACGCGTTCGCAAAAAGCACAGCCACCCTCGGGAGGTACGTCGATTCGCAGGCATAACGTGCGGCGCAGCCTCGCGCAGGGTTTTAATTACTTTAGACAAATTCGAAACCGGAGACTCTCACGACGCTGGTGGCCCTCTCGTGTTACCTCAGCTCGAAGAAACTCCTGCTTGTTAAGGTCCTCGCCACGCGGTGGTATGCACTGTTACGCTGTTGTCGGGACGTTGACTGGTTTATTTGGTGGTATTTTAAGTCTTTGCCTGTGCTGGCGAAATTGAAAATCGAGTTTCTACACACCCTGGTAACGTGTTACCGTGGATTGTGTTTCGCGCTGCATCGGTCTTCGATCGGTACTCCGTGTGCCAACAATTTTTGCGGTGCAATTAAACATTTTTCTATTTATTTTAGCGAACTTATGCTTTCACAATTTTATTTCATTTTTCAAACGTTTACAGTGCTCGCGTAGATACGGTAAAATTGCACTATGAATCTGACCATTGCGTCATGTCTCGAGCAACAGTTGCAACAACGGTCAGCTGTCTAATACTAAATACATAGGACGATGTAACGTATCGGGATTTAGGGGTGTAACGTAAGATTCCGCGGACACGTGGCTCGAGTTCATCCTGCGTAAGACTAGGGTGACGTTACACCTTCAGAATATCGCCTACGATTATTCTCGCGTTACACTTCTTTCAATCTTCGCGCAACAGGTAAATGACTCTCCCGCTTCGAGATAAGTATAACGACTCGGCTCATTTCGTTAATTTAAGACTTTAATAGCCGCTTGTACAACAGGTGATTCAGAAATAGGATTTTGAAATTCTCTTATTAATAATTACGCGCCACGGTAAAGGCGGTACAATCGATATATGAAATCCGTCCGATGAGAATTTCTATTTTAAATTGCACGCGTAACTCATGGTGTGATTCCAGTAAAAAGTTTCAATCTGATTCGCGGTAATTACTGAGTCGCCCTCGTATTTATACTCGACGATATAGCATACAAATAAATTGATACAGGTTTATACCTGAACGTACCCTAGATCCTGAATACCCTAGAGGTTGACGTAATGCAATCTCAAAGTTGTCCATACGTTTGTTAACGCGTTCCCTTCAGGCAAAGTCATTCGTTCACTTTCAAATATGCAAATCACCGCGCGCGTTATGCGTCAGTGCACAGAGGAATTTCGAGCGGAAGGCCTGCGAATGAAATACATTACCTTGCCATAACGATATAATTAGCGGCTGATACCCGGCCAGTAGACAATTTCTCATAATTACGAGCAAAAATTGTCTACTTATTATTCGATAAAATTAATCAATTTTTCCAAAGATCGTACGAGCGTATACGATATTAAGAACCTAGAAAATCACGCTAATTTGTAACGTTTTAAATGGTAAATGTTTCGGGTGAAAAAATGAATTCAGCGTGCAGAAGCCAATTTTGGAAGCATGCCTGTAAGCTCTGTGTTCCGGTGGTCGTAAAGTAGAGAGCAACAAGGGTCCAAGCTTGTTCTACGACTTCTATTTGTAGGTGTTGCCGGAGCCGTGTGTATACATGTATGCACTTGACGTGTATTATGGTGCACCGCCACTGTCGAGGCAAGTTAATGCTCTATCGTTACTTATTGGCTGCCTGTAGTTGCTGCCGTTGTTGTTGCGGTTTCATCCCCTTGGTTTTATCCTACAGCCGATGGAACGAGACTCGCCGGTTAAACGTAGAGGAATGCGAGATATCCGTCTTAAATACCAGCTAGCGATTTGTTGGGGGGAAAAGTTAATAGCATTTCTTCCCCCATAATCAGATACAATCCCGCGGTGGACGTGATACGCGCGTGAACCAGCACGAGTAATCTCGACGATCGAAATCTCCCCGCCGACGAAAACCTTATAGGACAATGATACAATACGTTTTCCAGGCAGCGCACTAGGTTTGCATACCGGAGCCAGCGTTCAATTTCATTCCTGCGCCGAGTAGTCAGGCAACGGCAATGTGTCCCCCGCTACAAATTATACTCGAATCGTTGAGATTTTTCTCCCGGGGCTGAGGATCGAGTCTCCCCGAGGCTGGAATTTCGCGCGATTCGCCGACGATCCAACCGGGTACTCGTTTCCCGCGTCGACGATGCGTCTCTGCCACATGCCACGGTTCGATCTGTCTTGTAATTTACCAGCACCCTCGCGACTATCATAGCCGTGAGCCTCTGATAACACCGAATCGTCACTCGCCCGTAAGAGATTCCCGATCGGCGCCGGCTAACTACTCGCGTCCTGAATGGCAGATCAATGCTGCCGACTTGACGCGATATATCAGGCCCCCATCATTAAATCATTCGTTTCGCGCCTAAGCGTCAACCCCTACAAACCTGTCCGATATTTTTGTTCTATTTTACTTTAATCAACGAATCGATCGCTGCTCGCCTGTGCCTACGTCTCCCCGGCTAAACGCGTTGCAAATACGTGCAATAAATTCATGTCCTTTCAAACGCGGTTGGAAGAGCGTCACGGAGCGAACGCAGTGCGCGTTTCTTTTTTCATGGAAATTTATTTCCATCGGATGTATGTTACTAGAACTACAGAACATCCACAATCATTTAGTTGGCGACCCAATAAACCTGTAGATAACGTGAGCAATTGGGATCTTAATTTTCTCGAAATATGCCCTGTGTCCTTATAGAAATTTCGCTGATCGTAGGTTGATCGTCGGTCACGTTACTACGTTAGATCCTATCTATTAGTGACCTTGTGGTGTGGCCGACATGTAACGCGAGATCCGTGTCCCATGCGGGTGTAACATATTTTACTTGACGCGGCTTATACATAGCTGAAAGGACACGTTATATGTATAGCTCGTCGAAGACCTGCTAGTGTTTTTATCAGCGAGGCATGGCATGGTCTAACCTTCGATACTTTCTGCGTTGCCGCGTCGAATACGATCATACGAGGCAGCATATTCGAGCTTTGGCTGTAAGAAACAAGTTTAATTTTTAAACGAATTAAAGAACGTTCGACAATGAACGTATTCAACGAGAAATTAAATTGTAACCGAAGTAAAGGTGCCGAATAAAAATATCTGTCGCACGGATTATACGGGGGGGAGAAAGCAAGAATTAATATGGCGCGCGCCTCGTTGCATTTTAGATTAGAGAGCTACGCAAAAGCTAAGGATCTCGAAAACTCGCTCTCTCGCGAGAAACTCGATACGAATGAAACCATATTACACGCAGCTGCATTCGATGATTCCCGTACAGCGACTCCGTGCTCTCCCGGCACCGGCATAGGAAGCCCGAAAGCAGCATAGCGTGATCGTGAGCAGATTACCGAGAGCGACATCACTCGTGAACATTACGTTTGCTCTCTTTCTAATACATAAAAAACAATTTATTCTTAGCAAATAATATAAAATAACTAAAATATGGCTACACTATCATCACCAAATACTTCTTTATAATTCCAGTCCTCATAGTTAAACGCGAAAAATGTAATAATATTTTTTATAATACTTGTTTTTTTATTCTGTTTCATTTTTATTATTTGCATAAATATTTTTTATAATGAAGGGAAATGATCAAATAAAAAAAATGTTAAAAGACTAAGCCCTTAATTCTTCTAGAGACGTCGAATCGAGAGAATGCAAGGAAGCAGCGAAAGATGAAACGTCATTCTCTACTAGACACATAACGCGGGAACGAAATTTCCTGAACCATTTTCAATAGTAATAAACTCCAGGAAGAACTGGATGTGCGCGAAGCTGCGCTTTTATAGCATCCTGACCGTAAACGTGGGTAGTCTTTGTCCAGGTAACAGTACTTCTGCTCATTCTTTCCCTCTCTCGTTTCTGCATACTACGATAAACAATACGTCTGTTACTATCGGTATACGCGAATACATACGCGTGTTTAAAAATGTTTACCTATTTCTACTTTATATTGGATAGTATTGTAGGAAATGTCCATGGTCCAGTGTTTAACGACTTCGTGTCTTCATACATTTATTTTATTTAATTATTAAGATATACTCATTATTGTCTTTTATATTCTTCCTGCATCAGTGAAATAATCTTCGGTCGCGCATACTGTTTAACGTCAAATCTACCGACAGATTCTGCACACTAATATATTAATGTCTTATATAATATTAATACATTAATATCTTATATTAACGTCTATATTAACCCATTCGCTGCTAATCACGAATATATTCGTGGAAATGATAAAACCATTTTGTTTCATTTTTATCCTTTATAGAAGAATTTTAGCGGGTTCACTTTAACCGTACATGATAGATTTAATGTTAATCGTTTATATTCGGTTTGCAAATGGGAAGAAATCTGCTGGTTTATCAAATTCCCGAGTGGCTTGCCACTTTATCGGAAAACTGCGATCGAATTGTGACAGGTTAAGACCCACGCTCTGAGCGCGGCCCGAGTCGACCTCGATAAATACCGCAAGACGTGGGTTGCGCAAAACTTAATAGACCAGTAAGAAAGTCGTGCAACAATTCGATTGTAGCGGTCCATTCGATTCGACTGCCCACTGCACGAAGCGCGGCACGCGATTTTTTACGGTGTTCCGGTCGGATATCGCGGTGAATTTTGTGCGAACCCGATTCAGAGAGAACACAACAATCGAGCGTATCCAGGACACGTCGCCATAAGGCCACGTAACGCGATACGCAATCTCCTCCGTTAAACTGACCACACGTGTGCATCGTTAAGATCCAGTGGCTGTCGATCTCAACCTTCCTTCCCTTGCACAAGCCACAGATTACTAAACTATCGTAAATACTCTATTGTTCTATTCAGTGTGAATCTTAAATCGGTCGTTGAAAACCGATTCGCGCCAATCGAACGCGATGAAAAAAGCAGATTTTAACTACGAGCCTCGTTAGACTTCTTTGACGAATACAAGTCAATTGATGGTCGATGGTGACACGTTGGGTATAAATCAATTCGCTCTCGATGGAATTATGGCTACGCATCATCCATGGTGCGTGTCACGATCTGAATATTTTACAATTGCTTTTGGCCCCGACGATATTTATTTAGCCATTCAGACGGACAGTAGATTAGCGTTTATACGAGTTCCACTGACCGCATGTGACAATGCGACAAAATCGTTTGAAGTATTATCAAGAGGTCACAGAAAATAACCCTTAACATAACCTCTCCTTTTTATAATTAATCTTGTATGAGTATGTGACGATCTACAGTGTTGAGTTACAATTTAAAGACGTATACGTGCATAATCGTTGAAATGAATAAGCTTGCAGCTGAATTTAAAAGTTTTAACTACCACTATCGTAGCGTTATAACTAAAATCGTGTTCGTTTCCTGGAATTTAATATCTTATCACACACTTGTCGACTATCACAAGTGATATTATTTTTGCACGCACGCTAATAAATTTCCAACACGTCAGTACAGATACGGTCAGAATATTTTCGTTTGATTATCATCTAATAAAGCACCGACAGTTTGTCGAGTAACATATGCTACCATCAATATATTATGTTTACATTCTTGACAGAAATAAAATCCCATTTTTATACGATATATTTAATTCTACCGTCGTTCCACGATGCAACCTGATTTGCGCGAAATAGAATTTTTTAAATTCTGTACCCATTTGTTTTCCCGACACATTTCGCGGCATTAGAATTATGCTAACGATTATTCATTTGTTGATTAAAAAATGCACGACAGATACGGTCAGTGATATTGCCGACAATAAAAATTGTCTCAGTCTGGGCACGCCCTTAGATACCTGATTCTCAGCCCCAAGGCTCTCAGGGCACCTACACGTAACACTTTCGTTACGTGCCGTAATTACAGAGCGTATCGAACCTCGAGCTGTCCAGAGATTTATCAGGTCGCGAAGATGACTATTTGTAAAGTATTTTTTGCGCGTATTGACAAATTGCGAACTGCTCTCGAGATATTGTCCTGTTCAGCTTATCGACCATTAACATCTTCGATATCTTCGAATCTGTCGTGCTCAGAATTTTTTCTTAACATTCAATTGATATTTCGTAATAACAGAATCTCGCTAAATGTTCAGCTTGAACGAGAACTATTATCATGCGCTGTGAACATTGTACGAATATAATTGCAATCTGTAATTAAGGATTATATCTGATGTCCGACGGGAATAAACTGCTAATGGGCTATCATAAATCATGAATATAAAAAGGTGCATTCGAAAGTATCTGAAATATTCCGTTCCTATTTCATTCCTATTTTATGCATCGCTGACCAGAGAATTCACTGCAACGCTTAATGTCCATGGAACTGTCTCTTGTGTTCGTGGCTGATCAACTCGAATATCTGAGAATGTTGCTACACCCCGGGTTAAATCACACGATACGTTGCAACGTAGAAATATTCGATTTCCATGAATATGCTAATGAATCAATATATTATCCAACACCGTTTTCGACACGTTATTTCCGTAATTATTTTTGCTGCACTTTAAATATTAATTTACGACATATAAAACGGTGTCTATTTATAAAACGACGATTCATGCGAGTGACAACGATACGGCCGATCGATCAGGTTCGACACCCACGCTTTTCAGAGCGGCAAGCGCTGCGCAACCAGGTGCAAGTGCACACGCATTTCTGCCAGCGATGAAGTACGAAGTGGGCCGCTCGAGCGAGTGCATTGCGTGGCGTTTGCATTCACAGATTTGCGCCTACTTGCAGCCGGCCGTGCAAACCCATTACGTGCCGCTCTCACACGCCCACGAAAATTCGCGGTATCCTTAACGCACGGCCTCAAGTTTCGTGAGATCCCTTATTTATGGAATTATTATACATCGAATGATATTAGCTTGATAATACAATGATAAGATTAATTTTGATGTATGTACAAAATTTTTCCAACAGATGTTATCATGAGAGGTACAAATGTGGTTCATGTCACATTTACACATGTATGCAATACGTAGTCTTTACTTAAATAGCTTCGAGAAGAAAAAATTTTTAATTAATTTATAACAAATTTATAGTAATTAATATTGATAAATGACATGCAGGAGCTTTAAGCTTATAAACATAAGACGTTCGCGACTATTTATTGTTTTGCGTTAAAAAATATCTGGAATAACCTTATGCTTCACATCAATTTTAAATATTTTTTGTATCCTTAATATCAGTGTCATCCCAATATCCATGAATTTGTAAGAAAAACAAACTTGAATTATCTGAGAGTATCGAAGAGAGTTGAATGTGGTATAAGGTGACAATAATTTTGGAACGTGCATGTCCGTGCAAAGGTTCATTGACTTTCGTTTAACATTCTGCTGCTAACAGAACGTGCTAATAAAGAAACAAATAGCTCTCTTCACGCTCGGATGTTTTGTGCATTAACACGTATCATCGTTTCCAGAAGGTGAATACCTAGTCCAAGGGCATTCTCACGAACTCGCATGGGAAAACTCGATTTTCAGGAATTCGCAGCATTTCAACAGAATGCAAAAAAATATTATCGCCAATTTTTATGACATAAATCTAATTATAAGATTCTGTAGATAAGGCACTTGAGTACGCGACCATTTTCGAATTGATTTTTTCTATCAGCTTTATTACTCTGTGAGAATATTTAAGTATCGAATAATTTCCGAAAGTTGCGAATTCCCCGCGTGATCTTTGCTCTGTAAACGTGTCGCCATATCTCGTTATTAACGATATTATCATTCCTTTCGGACATACATATTTGTTTTTTAATTCGCAGAGTTTTTGCACTTTGTTTTCCACTGTTTTTTATAACTGACTTCGCAATTTAAAATAGCCATTCACGAACCTGATCCGAACGAACGTAGAGGCTTACGCATTTATTTTCTCTTGTATACGAGGAATAAATATTTGCAAGAATATTATCGACGGTACACTTATCTCTTGACAAAGTAGATTTTAAAACCGGCGTCAACAAGCAAAGAGTGAATCGTTAAAAGAGTAAAATATTCTCATAACAATTACTCGAATTATTTTGATTCCGCATAAAATTGGTAACTTAAATCCGATACGTATTAGCCGTACCGCGAGAACCGGCATTTCACGTGCAACAATTTAATTCAGCCGCAGGCGAGCGGTTCAGCTTTTCACGAAGCCGGCGCGGCGCGTACCTAGTCATTGTCAAACGAATTAACCCGATCTCCAGGTTTTCTCACGATCTAGCCGCGCGCGGCTCCTATCCCTCGCGGATTGGAATGCAGGATGCACGTTGCCAACTACACCCGGATAGGCGGGACGACAGTTTTCTATACGTATAAGCAAACAGGATAGAACGAATGTTGCACGGGCAAGTAAGTGTGCGAGCGGCGAGCGTGCAGCCGAAGGATTGGAGGGACTGAATGGGTACGTATGCGGTGTACAGATGGGGATCGGTAGAGGGTCCGAGTGTGAAGAGTACCGAAGCGAACGAACCGGCATTACGGATGTGAAAAAGAGAGGGATCGATCGGGCAGAGGAGGAGAGTCAAGGCAAGAGAGAGAGAGAGGCTCGACTCTCGGGCGTCGGCGGCCGGCCTTGCAAGGACGTTCTCCTTTACTTCTTGCTCGTGCTTGGACGACCGTCTTCGCAGTTCCCGTGTTGCCGTGCAGCCAGCTAAACCCACCCGACCGGAGGCCAGCAAATAAACGAACTATGCCAGCCGACGAGCGAACCGGCGAACGAAATCTTGCGTAACGCTCGATCGCCGATTCGGTCATACTATGTGCCATTCTCTCGCTATAAACTTCTATCCAATTAGCGGGCTCCCGAGAAATTCAGGTTTCGCATCTCGACCGGCTCGAAGTCTTTTGTCAGCCGGATCATTTAGCTTATCCAAAGTAGAGAGTGGTTTCGATGCGGTATCTATGGTATTCCGGGGTTAGTTTGATCGTTAACCTCGGGAGAGGATGCTCTCGGCCGAACTCATCTGCCGCGTAATTACAAGCACCGGCTATTATCTGGCCGGACTCACTCGCGGAGTAGTTACGCCAGAATTAAAAGGAACACTTATTAGAAATTAACGAATATTTATGGAACGGCTCTCGTACGGGTATCGCGGCGCAGGCTATCAGCTGACGAACTTGGAATTCCTGTTTTATGACCGGATCACCGGTGCACGAAGAAACGCTACGACGAACCCTTCGGACGTACCGGGCGTTTACTTTGAAATCCAATTAGACTCGATGCCGCGGCTGACGTGATCGTCGTTCCGCCCTTGCCAAATTGAACCGAGCTCGCTCGATAAGGCGTAACGAGTACTCATTCCTTTTCGCATCAGCCGCGCGAATCGTCGACACGCACATGTGATCACGCGTCAATTCGTAGATACGTCTTTCAACGTGTCCGAAGGATGCAAAACGTCCTTGCCGGGATCATCGGCTGACAAGAAATCGATAAGACGACTTATCTTATCTTCGATTACGTGAAGCACATTCCCCGGCTTTATCTGTTTGTTTAAATTCATTCCTAAATACATGTTGCGTGAGTACAATCTAGAATCTAACATGTTCCGTCTATCGCGAGATTAAAGTTACGCTATACATTTCGTGGAAATGTAGCTTTGTTAAAAATAATTTAAAAACAGCGAGTCACTCGAGTTTAAGATAATCGCAGAAATTAAAAAAGAGCTTACGCACTTTTTTTTTAGAATTGATAAGGTATAATTAGGCATTTATTTTCAGAAGAAATATCGTTGATTCTGATAATTCGTTGAGCATAAATAAATTTTCTAAATCTTCTTAATTCGCATGAAATTGATATTGGAACGTTCAGTTTTTTTTTAGTCGAATCTGCAAGCCCGATCGGATCAATTTCGAGTGCGTAAAACTATACGCAGGAAAGGCATAAGCTCCACGGACTTTCCCCGTATCGTGTCTCAAACGAGATTCAGTCCAAGTAGAAGCAACGGCAGCGGCTCGAGACGGTCCAGAGGTAAGCGTGACGGCCTTGCAAGGTTCTTTTCAAGGCCGTCTCTAATGCCCTCCCCTTTTTCCCTTCTTTCTCCGGCGAGCCTTCGTCATCGCGTATCTTTTTATCTCGTCTTTGGCCCTCGTCACGCGGCCCTCTCTCCGAAAACCTTCGTTCCTCTTTCTCCTTTTACCGGTCCCCGTGTTCCTCGCTTCTCCCTTCGGCCCTCGGGTTTCATTATTCCTTTTCTTCCCCTTGCCACGAGAAAGTGTGCATCCTCCTCGCCGGTCCGGCATTCCGCGAGCTCGTGGAATCACGAGAAATCACGAGAAAAGACAGCCCGGTAAAACTATCTCGTGGGACATATGTGTAGGTATCTCGGACAGCGAAAAAATGTTACGAAATGGCGTTTATCGTGAAAGTTGTATGTATTTGGCCAGCAGATCTTTATCGTTCCTAACAAATCGTTGCCATCGAACAAGATTCTGAGCGTAATGGCAGCCTGGAAAGAGGTCGGTGATCTTTTGCAATCGGCGATCACAATACCTATAAGGCATTGCCCACGCGATCGGGAGTTATGCCAGGGGAGAAATGCGGCGTGCACGTGCACCGGCATGTGTGAAATCGGTTCACGTGTAGACCTATTATCATTCGGCTCCCTTCGCGCGCACCTGTAACGTGACTATCGTTTATCAGCCGTTCGACGGGATCGTGATCAAAATTTATTCGTTTCTCGCGTCCCCGTGTCAAAGTTTGCGCACTCTTAATTAATATCGCCGGACAATATGAATCCGATGTTTGCCAGGTTGTTATCAGCTCGCACTATTCAATCACGTGCAACACCTGTACTTTGATCTTGTTACTTGCGAAATATTAAGTTTACTCGCGATTGTCAATACGGACTTTACCCGGCGAACGACGAGCCTTTTATTTCCGTTATCGATTGATCAATATTTATTCTCTTTACCGCGCGATATCGTCGCTGTGACATAGCCGGTTAATTAAGTATCGAAAAAACGGGAAGTCGATAATAAATTTGCCATTATTTAATTGCGACGAGGTCGGGGGTCTGTACTTTGATTTATCGCGTCATTACCGCTGCCAAGCAGTCTAGAGGCAAAGTGTTATTGAATGACGCGAGTTGAAAGAACAACATGTACGATATAGAACTGGCAAACATCGTCGAATTAATTTTCTAAGATAGGAACAAGCGGAATATTACCTGACTCTTTCGAGGGGTCAGATAAAAATGTTCTTAGAACGATTGAGCACTCCAGATTTCACTCGAGCAATACCATCGACGTATCTCGGTGGCACTAGACTCGGGTGAATGCCTGACAAAAAGTAAATCGTTGCGGCTCCGAGAGAAAAAGTCTCGCGTGGGAAATTCCAACTCGAAATAGGAAGTCGGGATCTAGGAAGGCCCGACCGTGTGGCCCCGTGAACCCCGTGGAAGACAATTAATTAATTGGAGAAGCCGGTTGTGTACGAAACAAAAGGAGCTCTCGTCACGATGCGAATTGAATATTTATCATCACGACGTTGTCACATCGTGTGGAAGGGAAAGGCGGGGTCACGGGTCAACGGTACGGAATCTGCCTCTCTGCCAGCGAAAGTGATATCGCTCAGCCAGCCGGCCTACAAAGGTTGCGGATCGCATCACCTTTAACCATTTTGCAAATACGCTCGAGAGTTGAATTCGTGACAGCGTGACAACCCCGGTCTCTCCTCGTTCGCTTCCGCCTTCTTCCGTTCTCCGACTCTCGCGATAGATACATCTAGCTGCGCCGACGTTTTTATATTTCTAAATAAAAAGATGTAAAAATAGATTTAATTAAGTATTTAACGTGTCCAGTTTCACGGTAATTCGGAGTCTGAAAATTACGACGAGAAATTTATCTGCGAACGAGATCAGATTTGGATGTCCACATTTTTCTCGCGTCAAAATTAACCGTACGGCCAATTACGCATGTTGCGATCTACGATGAGGAGCGCTAGGTCAGGCTCTCGACTTATAATACTTGGAGGCCTATAATTCGTGAGACACGTTTCTCACGAGTGAAATATGCGCGTAGCGGATAGTCATAATTACTGTTGAGATTAAATATTTTATAAGGTCATACGCCGAGGTTGGTGAGGTCTATATTTCAAATGAAACCTCGAAATTACACACGCGGTCGCTCTATGAATTTTAACCGTTGAATTCCATTGCTCATCGTCTTACCGACAAACCCGCGAGCAATTTAATTCCGCTAATTATGTCTGCTCCGCGAAGTCGTCTACATTCTTCGCCAGGTCAGCTAGCAGCGTCAATTATTTTCTCGCTAATTACGATAACATCGCGATCGCCTCGCGGGAATATAAAACCTTAGAACGTCAATAATAATCAAATTAATCTCAATTCTTCGATCAGTACCTTAATTAATAACCTGATAAAAAATACGTGTTTATCAAAAGACAAATAAGTGAAAAATTTATAGGATATCAAGAAAAGATGATAAATGGCTTTTACTATAAATGCACTTCTTTATTTGTGAATGTTTAATGTAAATGCAATCCAGTGATTAAAATATATAATAATCATATTTTGCGAGTAAAGATCTCCGGGCGATTAATCGATTACTAGATTTGCGTACGGTACCAGTCCAGAACGGCGACATAAATTATTCGGAACGATTCAGATCCAGGAAGTGCCGCGAGAGCGTGTACTCGGGCTAAAACAGCGCACGATGTCCTTGGCATGAGAATAACGCTCGTTCCCTACGCGAAGGTAGCCTTACAGAGACCATGGGACAGGTCATTTGTCATAGTCATAGCGAAAGAATGGTATGAATCGCATAAAATAATGCCGCTATTACGGACACCGCTTCTCTCTACGAGCGGCTTTGTGGCCGCGGCTGGAGAACAGCCCGAACGGATTTTAACGCGTAACGTACCACGGTGCCGGGAGTAACGAATTTGGGAAAGTGTTACGAGCCGATGCGATGGTGCAACGTAACGCAAGAGACGCTGGAAACAAAGAGCCTTTGGGCCGATCGAGTAGGTCGTTTCTACCAGGAAGAGGAAGAGCAACGAGATCCTGAAAATAAATCACGGCTAATGATGGAACGGGAATTGTCGTACGAGCGGTTTAGCCGCGGTGTAACGCGAGCTTCGGTTCCACGGGCGTGAATTGTTCGCGATAATCCCCGTTGGATTACACGCGTAAAAAATCGGGTATAATGGAACGCGCTGTATCTGAACGGCAGAATTACTTTTCCTTCCCCGTTCGTAAAGTACGAAGACGCGACACTTTCGCTCCGCGATTATAGCGCGATTATACACGCCTCCGCTTTCACCGACACGCCGGCAGCCAATATAAAACTCGTTGAACTCTCTGGAAAAGTTTGCAGCCTCAGTGCCCCAGCTATACACGCCTATTTATTAGAAACGCAATCTGATCACTTTATAAGAAAATGGACGATTGAAAAATTCTGCTATGAAATCATCGCGTATCTTTTAATCGTAGCCGATCCTTATCGGTTATTTGTCATACCGGATGCGTATGATCTCTACTATTATATCAGACAGATAAGATCTTCCGCCTTTTCTAGTACAACTGACAGTACGTCTCATTTAATTAGATTACTCACTGTATACATTATTTGATAGCAGGCCTTTATTGATAAGCATACGAACGTTGCACCATTTTAACATTTCATTATGGATCATAGATTTACTTACCATTATTATGTTGTTGCAGAATTTTTCAAGAATTTTTTTTAATATAAATAATCGATGCATCATTTTACAGATATTATGTTCAAGCTTATTCTTCTTGTATACAAGTATGCGATTGAATTCTTCCATTAAATTTCACCCAGTAGATCCAGAGATATTAAATACCAAAAGATCGAGTGTCAAGGGTACTCCTTTAGATTTGGTTAAAATCAAAAGCACAGCCGACTTTGGACCTAGCCATGTTGAGAGATTAGAATGATGTAGGATTGTAAATAATGCTAAAATCAACGACATTATGATGTTATGTCAAAGAAGTTAAGCTTTTTAGCAATAAAGCAAAAGCGAGAAGCTGTGAGTACGAGAGAGTAAAATGTATGGACGCCGGAGTCAGCCAGACTCTCGCAGTGTTGCCACTTTATTTTCAGGTCTAGAGTCTACGGTTCAACTCTTTGTTCCCATTTCTACTCGCAAACAATCCAGTTGCACCTACGTGACAATAGCTACGAACAGGATTATGCTCGACGGTGACAAATATTTGCCGTCGTTAATGGCAGGTTTTAGCTTGGGCAAGCAAAAAATCATGTGAACACTCTTTTAGCCGCGCCTCCATCGTGCGTGGTAAAGGAGGAACGTCCGCTTCCAGGAATGCGTAAGCGAGCAATCTAGCGCCCAGAACCGGAGGATGTTCGGGCGCGCAATCAACCGCCAAGGGAAGGAGATGAATCCCCGGGAACGAATCAATCCGTGGGACGAAATGAATCGTGTTCGTTAAAACAACGAGCAATTTGCCGGGGGCAGCGAGGCAAACAGTGAGATTCCATGGAAATTGCCCGATAACTTATTACCGTGCGTGCGTAGTGTCCGGTTCTAAGAGAATATCTAAAACCGAGGGTTTTAGCCGCGGGATTCGATTACCTATACCACTTATTTCATCCGAGAGCCAGTTTCTCTTTCGAAGTTCAACTCGCGCGGCGGCGGCGACGGCGGAGTACTTACGTGCACGTATTTACGCATCGGGTTGTAGGTCCCTCGGATGGCCGTTGAAACGTTACATCGCATGCTGCTCAAAGAGCAATTAACCAGCTAGACTGCGGGACTTCGATCAGGGACGATCAACATCTCTTATCTGTGGTTCGATTCATGCGAATTAATTGGCCGATACCAGGACGCGATACACCGCGCTATAGCATTCTCTGGACTGCTTTGATCATCAAACGTGAACCATATGTTGTAACGCAGTCCATTTGCGTCGATGTCCACTGGGGTTAAATCATGATATTATTATTACGTAAATGGTCAACAAAGAACGTATGTACATACTTTGTAAATAAATTCCGAGAACTGACACTGGCGGAAACGTTGTTTTCATAGGGCGATTAATTTTCGCGGCGTAAATAAGTACTAGGGTTGGACATTTTTGCCACGCGAATTTTTAAGCTTGTACCGCTTGGGCCACCGAGCAATCTCCGAGATAAAAATTTTATTGTGGCAAAAAGTACATTAAAATAACGGCACAATTTTGCTGACAGCATATTTTTCTTAGCGGTTCTTGATCGCCCGTGACCAACGTTGCCCCGTGACGCGGTTCATCTTTCCAAGAAATTTCAGAAATGATTGACGGAGATAGAAAATATGTTTGAACGGTAAGTTTGAGTAATCTAGATAGTCGGTGAGTGTTCCTCAAAGGAGTTAGATTACAATGTTAATACATGAAATACTGTGTCTGGGAAATATTATTTTAATACTATATATCATTTATATTTCGTGATTTTTCAAGTATTTACAACAATTTGGAAAAATATATTTTTTTTAAATATACTAGATCGTTGAACTCGCCTTGATATGGGCTGTGATACTGCTAGATCAAAAATGCAATGTTTATGACAATCTTAAACTTTTTTCGAATTCTTTTTTATTGCAACGTATAGTCAGTCGAAAGCCGAACTTTTGTTTAAAATAGAGAAGACGAATAAATATTGCAGAATACTTAAAATATTAGTATTTTCCAAAAATGGTACATCTACCCTAGGTAGAAATGATAAAGGAACTTTTAACACGCGAATTGCCTACGGAATTGTCACGATCGGAGCACGACATGCAGATTAAAATGATCTCAATAAGTCAAGGCGTATTAATTAATGGCAATTAAGCGAATCTCCGAGAAGCGAACTCGCCTAGATAGTTAGGGTAATTGCGGTTCTTGTAAAAACTTAGTTCGCCGCGAGGTCAGATAGATTGCGATTTATCGCGTGCATCTTTTGTCGTAGCGAGAAATTACTATCCATAAACACTGTCAACTCTTCAAAACAAATGGTGTCAATATAGTAATAAACATGCATATTTAGTAACAGTGTTTTTCTACGAGCACAAAAATGTGTAGTTATGCTAAGTTATGTTTTACCAATCCTGTTGATTATATACATTTTTTTCAAAAATGATATCATAGATATGTCCAAGAAAAACTAATTTCTTCATAAAAACAAAATTCTGATCAAGTTTGAGGTGCATAGTCTCTACAAAATAATTGTATCCTTACATGGTTTTAATTATTACAACATAAATTGCAACATAAACTATTTGAGTACTAATATAATAATTCATTAATCACTTTGGAAAGTCACTTTAGAAGTTCCATGATAACATATGTGATGTAATAAGGACCATACTGACTATGATAGGTACAGATAGTTGTAATATCGTCATACTGGTTTAACATAACGCACTATGTACACAGAGAATACAATAGTGCATCCAACAATTGTTCTCAGGTATCTATGTGTACGGGATACAATGCCCGGGACGACTTATCGGGGTTTGCCCCGATTAGCCATGGTTCGTTCGTATATTCGCCCGCGATTTGTAACGTGCAACCAATTCCTCCATTCGATGCAACGTTCGAATGTCCCTCTTCTCTCTTACCATGGCACGTAATCCCGTCTACCTCGTGTAGAAGAGAATGCAACTGCGTCTTGTTATTAGTAAACGTAAGGTAATTTTTTTTCGCGTAACTAACAATAGTTACATCGATAATTATTAATATCATATTTTTATACAACACATTTGTTTTTTTTTTTAATTTAACCTTTTTCACGTACGCTGCACAAGATATGCATACATACAGAATTTATGTAATAGTTACGTAAGGTAATTATTTGCATTTTTTGCATTTGATTTAAATGCATAACCTGCATTCTTCGAAGAATATTTTAGACAACTCCTTTCGTTCGTATTCTCGTAAATCTATTTACCGTTCCTTGTAGCTGAAATTACAGAGAAAAAATAATAATATCCCAGGTATATTCCTATTTACTTCCTGCAACTTTCACGAGCTATTTCAGCGATTGAAAAAAGAAGCGGCAGTCGCGTTACGTAAGGGACGCAACAGATGTTCGCGGTGTTCGTAAAATAAGATCGTTCCGCGAACGCAAACTTGCTTGGTAATCCACGCCGTGGGGCACCGCGCGAAAACGTCGCCTCCGCGAGGAAATTTTCCAGCCTCTCACTTTACCAACCGCTGCGAGTCGATCGTCGAATGTCGAACGATCAGAATTCACGTGCACCGGGGAATTTATTCGCGTGTCGAATCTTATATGCAACACGTCCAATCAATGGGCCTATGCAAGACCTCTCGTTTCACTTCGCGAACGTACCCCCTGTTTCATCTGACTGATTCAAGCAGGCTCCTGCGTAACTGCGTCGAGCACATTCGCCATTTTTGGTTACCCTCTGAAGAAACCGCTGAGTAAACTGTGTAATCGAAACAACCGGGAGTACATCGGGCCGAGTGAATTATCGCTATTAAAAGAAAGCAACAGCACTGTTCGACGATCTCAACATGGCCGTTACGAATGGAAAAAGTATTAAGAATAGTAGCACCCGCATCACCGGATATTAGTTCTAACATATCTGTCAAGAGTCAAACCTGTTTTGCGATTATATGTATGTGTCCGACGAACATTCAAATCCATTGAAATTCGATCGAAAAACGTGTTGTCAGGCAAGAGAGCATTTTAATCGCACGACGAGTAAATCGGAGAAAAGGGGTTACAACCAAGTGACGTTGACGATAAAGGGCAACGGGAGAAAAGGTGAAGCGGTATTTGGGAATCGCGTATGAGGTCGGCTTTGTCGGCTTCACGTGCACGCGAGAAAAAATTTGCTTCGTGTTTGCTTACGCTGGACGTTCTTCGGCGGAACACAATTACCGATCTAATGAAAGTAACGCATTAAGAGTCGAGGAAAATTTATGTTACGACACGCGGTTACGACAGCGGATAACGGATCGACGGCAATCGATGCTGAATCTAGTAGTAAACGTCGGACGCTTATTTAAACGAGCTACTTACCTATTTGCGATCCCGCGGATAGGTAAACCCTTTCCACGGGAACCGCTTACGTAATCGGCTGTCAGTGACGAAGGTTCGGTATCCTATAGGGGAAAGTTAAGCCTGGTAATTCTATATCTTATTAGAGCACAGAAATAATGTTCGACTCGGCGAGTGCAGAAATGGAAAGTGAGAATTTTAAATGTTACTCGGGGCCAGAGCGCGCATTTAAGAATCCGACGCGAAGTGCGTCCGCCGATTATGCGCTCCTGTATCGTCGCGCGTTTTAATGTTCGCGTCGCACGCGTTGGTATTTTATAGTTACATAACCGATGTAACATTATGGTAAGCGGGAAACAGAATGATATCAAAGTCGTTGCATCAGTTTCAAAAGCAATGCACATACCTCGATGCTCTGTAAATCAATCGTAACCAATTTAAGAGCTTTAATTATGGTAAAGGACGTCTGCGAAGCATTCGAACGACACGCGGTGCTCGTGCCATTTACGTCAAATTACTGGATCAACCGTGTCTCACATCGCGATCACCCCGATGAGAAATCAGCTCGACGCAGTTAGAATTAAAACCATTTGTTTCTGAGAACTAAATCTTATTAAATCGCAAGGATTAGAAGGTTTAGATCGTTTTAGTATTTTTGTGTAACTAAAATCCTATCAGCAAACGGATTGTGCAATTATCTCCAGAAGGACGCGTAGATTAACTGCTTTATGCTTTTCATTCGCAACTCGTGCCGAGCGTATTAGTTGATAGTATTTTTTTCACATAACAGACATTTTAAATCTGAAATAACTGGCGTATAATAGATTTCTTACTTGGGAAACTCTTTTCTTCTATGAAGTTATTAGCCGAATACCACGTGCGTTAGCTCGGTACATGACTTCGCTAATGTCTCGTGCATAACAATTACGAATGAATGCACCAATGTCGCACGGGCAACGACCTTCTGTCTAACCGGCATTCTTTGGCATTCAGCCTGGAACATTGTCATTATCCAGAGAGCACCATTGTACATCCGCTCGGCATTGTCATTGCTCCTTCTTATTCTGCAAAAAAACGTCCTATGGGGGCGTTGAAAGGTCGCATTCTGCCCACTTTCCGGCGACACTCCCTACGGCACACAACCAGCCGGGGATAAATTATCATTAATACACCACGATCGCCTTAAAAAAAATAAAGTAGTAAATAATTTTGGGAACGTCGCCGAAACAGGGATCGAAAATTTATCGGGAATATATTTAAAACGTTTTTCGCGTGAAATTGGAATTCGAGGTCCGACGTTGCGAAATAACCTAAAAATCATCGGCGACTCGCGAAGCTGTCGACGACAAACAAAAGCAGTAAAGGGGTATCCTTGAGGGTACGGTTCGCGAGGAAAAAATGGAGAACATCATTCGTCGGCCTCGGCTCGATCCTCCGCCTCGTTCCTTTCGAGGGAAACGTTCAAAGGGTCACGGTTGCGGCACAGATAACCTTGGTACAAAAACGTTCGTGCCCGGATGCTAGTTATTTTTAATGTCAACGACTCGCGAAACATCCACTCCGCGAACAGTTAGACGGAGATATCCTCGCGCGCCGGTGATCGTCCTTGGGACGGACACGGATGTGCCCGAGAACGTCCACGCGTCCTGCTTCTTCCTTGGTTCGGGCGCGAATTCAACCGGTGGCTGATCGCGCTCGACGGGCCGGCGAATTCAGGCATCGATCGGTCGTGGCTTCATCGCGGGCATGTTTTATTTATCAGGATACATACATACTTCTTTCGATGTTGGAGGCCGTTTGTCCTGAGCGACACGACGGCGCGGGCTGAAAAAGAGATTCCTCGCTTTAATCTATTGCATTCATTATATTAATACCGCAGCTACGTTACCTCGCTACTCATGTAATGATTTTTAACAAAGCTGCCGTACCGCTCGGTACGATGATTAAAATAACGCAGGTCCGCTTTCGTAACGATCCAGAAAATATAATTGCACGTCATATGATGAGACGTGTTTTTAATATTGATTTTCTGTAATAATCGCGATTAATTCTCGATTTTTGGGGAAATTTATGACAAGAATTCACGTAGCAATTTAATTACGCTGTAATTATATTGCAAAATACAAACTTTTCAATTACTTTATAATTGAAATACAATACAAAAGAATTTTTAACCTTTTGTACTCGAAGAATTTCTCCACTCATATTTGGTGAATTCTTTACATACAAATTAATGTCTTAAAATTATTATTCCGTGAGTCTCCTCCATGAGACCAAACGATTAAATAATTCAATTGCAATTGTTTACAAGTCTGTTCGAAATACTAACTGAAACATCTCGAACATTCTCAAAATTTTCGAGACTTCCTACTTGTCCTGATCGTTCGGCTCTCACCGATAACAAAAATTCTGTTTGATTCCCAAAAGCGCGCAGCATCCTGGATCTCGTAAAAGGTTTCCATTCGCCGTCCTTTACGCGGCGTTAAAGAATCGGCGGAGAAAAAGTTTGATTAAAGACACGTAAAGGGTCCGTGGAAGATCCCAAGTGGTATTTCACCGGCGCGTTGTCGAGATCTCTTTCCGAGGACAATGCGCTTAATCACCTAGCTGGACGTACCTTACCGTGGCACTAAACGAATGATAAATGATAAGCGGATGATTAAACAAAGGCGTGTACGCAGAAAAGGGGCGGTCTCATCAATCTCTATTCCCAACGCAGTCCGCGTTTCATCGCCCGCGATACCCATTTACATTATCGTAAACTCTGTGTACCCTTCGTCCGCTCTTATTTACGAGCGTCAAACGGCGACCCGGTGATTACGGCAACGCGGCACATCTTCTATAATTAAATCGACTTTCTACGAATATCGGACTTTCTCTGGATCTAAAAGATAAACGAGCACATCCGAAAATTGCCCGTACGAGCATCGCCTTTTCTTTTTTTTTCTTTTCTTGCCTCGCGTCGATCGAAAGTCGAAGTGATAATTGATACACATACCAGCGTATACGTACAGGCCTGTACTCGTCAACCTTCGGCGTCGACGGTTCCCTTCCCGATAGAAAGTTCACGCTGTCGCCAATCAGACGGATGCCGTTCACCGTCACGAGTTCCGCAGTTGGGAACCACTTTTGGCGCCAGACGTCACCTGGAATGTGGTTTCAACTCCTCCGGGTGGACTTTTCATACCACGTGTATCTCCCACGCGGCATGCGTATTTCTCTTCCTCTCTCTACGCGCCGCGGATGATGATACTTATTTTAATATTCACGCGCGATTGAGCAGGGATCGCAGGGAATGGCGCGGCGTAGGGTGAGATAAGCGGAAACCGTTTCCTGTAGGGATCCGAACGATTTTCACTTTCAAGCTGCTTTCGAATGATACCAGCTGGAAGAAGTTAATAGCCGAGGAGTTAATAAACCGGGCCGATCAACCGATCATCACGTATCTAGCGTACCGCGAACGTGTACGGGCCATAAACGCGAGTATCATCGAGCTTCACGAAAGGCAATATAAGGGTAATGTCGAAGTAGCTGGCAGACTATGGTTCGACCTGTAATTATTATCGGTTAGGCAATGTAATAAGACCTGAATCCTCGAACATTGCACCCCATAAAAGAACCCGCCTCGCGACGATAAATTATCGATGGAACGATAACATGATGTCCAGTAATAAAAACATAATGACACCTTATGGTACCATACGAAGTTCATTCCTGATTCAAAGTCACTTAATAAAGATTCGAACGTCAATTTCGAGACTGAAAAATATAGAATTTCTGAAAATACATTTATCCCTACTTCGCTGATGAAAATCCCAATTTGTATTTTTCTCCGCCACGATCAAAATATCGACGATCGATCAAGGAACGAAGAACACTTCGAACGAAATTATATTTTCATTCGCATTCCTCGAATATTCCGAGAGAAGAAAAAAGGAAAGTGAATTGTTCACGAAACATAATTTAGGTGTCTGCCACGGTCGAGAACAGCGTCGGTCGTGTGGATGCAACGCCGCGTACGCGATGGACCGGCTCCATGAATGGAGTAAATTGCATTTTGTGGTGGAACCGTCCGAGCAATTTATTTTCACTTTCATTTACGACCGGACATCGTGATGCTGCGTCGGAGATGCCGACAACACGTGTGGGGATATACTCGCCTTTGACTACGTCTACCTCTACGAGATTCGTCTTTAGCAACGATAGCAAATTACGGCTGATAAAAAATGCGCGATAATCTAATACGCTTATATGTTTTCATAAAGCAGGCACGTATGGAAGCTAATCGTTAATTGCTGGAAAACTATTAAACGTTAAGTACTTAGAACGGATAACAAATTGTAATGCCTCTAACACGATTCGGCCATTCGTAAAGCGCGAGTTGCCTGGAATGGAAATAAACAATCTGAAATCGGAGAAGAGCGAGCTACGCGAATAACGAGATTCTATGAATATGGTAATGGACTTTTGGTCGCGATTAGGTGCCAGTCACAGAGAATGACGTGTCTCGAGGTACGCAAACGAGGATGAGATTGCCATTAACAGAACTAAAGTGCTGCGTCTGCATTCACCTCCGTTTACATTATAACGCAAGAACGCATATAGTACGACTTAAGCACCGACTTCACCCTAACAAACGTAGCTTCGCATTCTAAATTGGATCCTACGGTCTTGGCTAACAGTTCACGCATTGCAAATGACATTTTAAATACTCGTTTCGGTAATCGAAATATATGTAATAAAAAATACGTACGAACTAATTTGTACGCGGCAATATAATAAATGTCCCTCTAATTGTTTCCATCTGATTAATTGTACCATTCAGTTTTTATCACTCGATTCGACGTTACTAGAAAAAATCTTCTTAGTAATCAATTATCATTCTCTTACTCCTGTATGTGTTCAATTGTCTTTCTTATCTAAATGTAGTATCATGACAAATCAGTTATCGCGCTTTTAGAAATACATAGCTCGATGACAGTTGCTATGCCTTAGCAAAAAATAATCGTTGACGAAACGATAAATTAGAAGGAATAAAAGATTAGATAAGTCTGAGTACATCTGTATCGGCGTTTTCCAGTTGCATCATTAACTGTTAATTTGTCGTAAGTAATGTCTATGGTAACCCGGCGTATTGTGAATAAATATCCTAACTTCTAACAGGATGTAAGTTAAAAATTAATTTCACTTTCAGTACTCCTTAATTTCCCTCTAAAACGCAATTAATAAATAAGACGATATGGTCGTAACGCGAGAGGGCATGTGATTGCCTCTTCTAATTAGCCGTGTAACACATGTATTTCCACGATGCAGCGCAGGAACAGGGAACATCATACACGCTGAATTAACCGGTGTCTCTGACCCCCGGATAATTCGCTCGATAAAATCGGATACAAACCGGGGTGTAATGTTTCCGTAGAAATCGTTTGTTCGCCGCGGGCGGTACAGAGAGTAGAGTCTCGGCACTTCCGGATAGATCGCATTTTACGATGAATTCTCGTGTTACCGCCTTGACCACTGCCACCGGTATTACTTAATTTCAGAAAGCATAATGCGCATTATCTCTCGGATAATCGTGACCCGTGGGATTCGCGTGTCTCTATCCGCGAGCTCTGCCCGCTTCCACCACGGTTTAACGCTCTTTCACGGCGAATTCCTGTAGCCGGGGAACGATTCTCATCGATTTCCATATGCAGCCGCAAACTTCGATCCGATCCGATCCACTCAGCGCGCCGCGAAGCAGGAAGCAACGTGCTCACCGGCGAAGGAATGCCAGAATCGTGTGGGAAATCCGTACCGTTATTGGGGGCAACATCTACATACTTGGCCAGACTCTTATCTAGTTATCGCGGCTGTTGCCTCGGCCTATCCGCTATCTCGACTTTTACGACAAAAGATGCTCTCTTCCGAGAACGAAATTGCGTGGGTCGGTTTGTACATCTCCCGTACCGTTCTACGAGCATTCACCTTTTTTTTTTCCTTCTTTTATTTTCTTTACGGTGAACCATGACGAACCGGAAGAGAAATCGAGAATCCGAACGACTAAACCGAACGGTTATCCGTAGCAAACGTTACGCGATAAAGTATCGGATTTGTACCGTTGTTTCCCTAAAACCCTGTGAGACAGCATACTGCGATGAGCTTTTATCTTACGTTTAATCTCTGCGTATCAATCTGCGCGATAGTGTATCGACAAACAATGAGTTCAGCTTCATAGGTAGTTCTAGGAAATCGATAATCGCGGCTTTTGGCGAGAAATTATCACAGTAGTAGTTGTGTGCATAGTAATTTACCTGACTATTCTGTATCGCAACATGACGTCAAGAAACGACGCGTATTTTTACACATTTTAGAAAAATGATCGATCACTTAACTCCCGATTTCCGCCGTATTGAATTTTTGGCTACTAGGAATTGCTGAGAGACATTTAAATTATTTGAATAATCGTACAAAAATGTACTTATATTAAATAACATCTGAATGCATAGATAGTGTCCACGGGATTTTCTGAGCGCGATGATCCGCAACTGAAGCGTTTAATGACGGGAATGACTTTTGTCGTGCATAACGGAATCGCATTCATTACCGACACGCGATCGATGTCAATGCCGGTTCTAGCTGAAACGTCGGCGCTGCTCCTAGGATCAAGATTACGAAGGGAGTTATTCGAAAAGAAACGGTCGTTGACGTCGAGTTTCTTCAGCGATCTCCTCCTCGGCTGTCCGGAAGGATCGCTTCGACACGAGGTGGTATCAGGTATCTGCGATCGCGAGTGAAATTTCCGCGGTGCTTATCGGCCCGGAGAAGACAAGTAGCGGGCATTCTCGCGTTACCGAGGCCACGACCCAGACCTACCTACGGAAAACTTATATCTCACTTTCTTCCCCTTTGTTTTTCCGTTTCCGTCGTATAAATCTTGCTGTCGGCCCGGACGCCGCGCCGCGGCGTGCCCCACGATTTTATATACACTAATCGCGCAATCTACAAAGCTCGTTGGCTAAGTACCGCATACCAGACGCATCGTCGCGATTTATCATTTCACCGTGTGTATTACCATCGATGACTGGCAAATCTTTCAAATATTTCGCACAATGAGATCGTAGGGATAGCGAGCAGAACAGCGAATGCCTTGAATTCTTCGAGTATACTTCAAACTAATGCCAGGGAAGAAATGAGAGTGAGACCCATTTAAAGAAACAATGGTTGACCTTAAAATGACCTTGTAGATAATGCTCAAGGTCAAAACTAAGATTACCATTAAATTTCTTGATACAAATTACTTACCTGACTTAAACTGACCGAACCTTAAAGACCTGACTTCAAGTCTTTTATTTTAGTTCACTCTCCGAAATTTTCTGGTCTTTCCATGTTTTTTTCTCTGCCATTGTATACACTCAAATTCGAAGATGGTTAGCTGACGGTTAATTTAAATCCTACCGTTTCTACTTTTCATATTTCCTGCCTCGATATCAATAATCGCGTAGTATTTTGGAGTGATTTCGAAAGGGGCGGACCATTAACTTTATAATAATAAATGTATGAGAAAGTTCCTATCGTAGCAGTGATAATATGAATATGGCTTGAGGAAATGAATAATGTTGCCGAAAAACTGAAGAACAATTTAAGACACGGATGGTTATGATACGATGAAATTGAATTCGGATGTAGTCTGTTCGCGTTGACGAAGGGTAACGAGCAACGACATGCACCTCGGAAAGTTCAGTGACAGTAATTGGACGTGACACGGTGTTCCGTGTTCATCGTTGCCTCCTCGTTGCTCAGTCTTTCGTTCAAGTTCAATAACTGCATACTTCAGTATCAGGTTTTCAGTTCTTATACAAAATCATGAGATGTTTTTTACCCACTACAGGATATAGTGAGAAAATACAGAGGTATAATATGATATCGAATCATGAAAATATACATCCCGACATTCTTCTTGATATCGGCTACCAAAAAATCATTACTGGAAACACCTGGAGATCGTGAATGCGCGTAATCTCGTACATGAGTTTTATAATGAAAGTTTCTTTTCCACGGTTATCGTTTACTAGGCTTGCTAAGGTACATACTCGATTTAATAAGCATCATCTCGAGCGATCGCCTCGTGTTCAAAGGTTACAGGCTCCGGCGGACTCGGTCGCGAGTATAAAATACTCGACATTATGGCGACTATATTTCACTGCCTGGGGTATTACACGCTAGTGCTCGCTTCAAACCTTGCGATAAATAAGGGATACCTCGGGGAGGAAGAGGCTTATATTAATTATCCCAGCGGGGCAGACGCATCAACCTCCCTCGAGATCGAGCTAGAAGCTCCCGAGGCACCGTGACCTCGACCCCTTCGAGCACAGCGAAAATCTCGCCGTAACCGTTGCGTAACGTTATTAACCATGTCTCAAAGTTGTCTGGATTCACGATCGGTCTCGAATTATCTTAACCCATTAACTGCCAAATTTTTTCTTAATTTTAGACCGGACAGTTATATTAGGTTGGGGAAAAAGAAATCCATTATTTTGATGATTACTTCGAAACTTCATTTACCATGATTCAAATTGTCCGATTATGTCAAGTATGTATCGTTCTCTTATATAAAATACCAATTTTGACAAAATTTTTAAAAATTTTGAAGGAGTACCCTTTTACAATTTTTACGATTTTTTGAAGCTGAATTTTCACGATATCTTCAAGTTGTTGTCTCTCGGGATTTAATGCATAGAAAAACCTGAAACTCTGGGTAAATGTTCTACTGTCTGAGGAGAATATCTGAGCATGTTTTCGACCCGATCGGCCAACTTTCAATTTTTGCGAAAATCTACAGGGGTATTTTCTTTTCTATTTTTTCTATTTCTATTTTTCTATTTTTCTTTTTCCCTTCAAAATTTGGCAAAAATTGAAAGTTTTCCGATCGGGTGGAAAACATGCTCAGATACTCTCCTCATATGGTAGATCATTTACCCAGAGTTTCAGATTCTTCTATACAGTAGATCCCGAGAAACAGCAACTTGAAAAAATCGTGAAAATTTACAAGGGTACCCCTTCAAAATTTGGCAAAAATTGAAAGTTGTCCGATCGGGTTGAAAACATGCTCAGATATTCTCCTCATATAATAGAACATTTACCCAGAGTTTCAGGTTTTTCTATGCATTAAATCCCGAGAGACAGCAACTTGAAGAAATCGTGAAAATTTACAGGGGTACCCCTTCAAAATTTGGCAAAAATTGAAAGTTGTCCGATCGGGTTGAAAACATGCTCAGATATTCTCCTCATATAATAGAACATTTACCCAGGGTTTCAGGTTTTTCTATGCATTAAATCCCGAGAGACAGCAACTTGAAGAAATCGTGAAAATTTACAGGGGTACCCCTTCAAAATTTGGCAAAAATTGAAAGTTGTCCGATCGGGTTGAAAACATGCTCAGATATTCTCCTCATATAATAGAACATTTACCCAGGGTTTCAGATTTTTCTATGCATTAGATTCGGAGACAGAACAATTTGGAAAAATCACAAAGTTTACAGGAGTACCCATTTGGGGATAACGTAATGGATTTATTTTCCCTAATCTAATATACGTATATTCACTTTGACAGACAATGAAGTTGTATAAAATTTGCTTTTTTATATACTAATCTAATATTGTATGAAGTTTCGTCTCATCCTCATCGAATCAATGGAACCACCTTAAATGGTCCGCGGCGAAGATGATTATTCACCGCGATTCCCATTATTGCAGATTGTTTCGCACACGGAGGTTGGTTAAGAATCGTTTATTTAAGCGCGATCGGATGAAATACAACGGAGTTGTACGGGCGCTGTGTATGCGTTACTACGATCAGAGGCTTAGTATTCGCTTCGTTTAAAATATCATNGCGATCGGATGAAATACAACGGAGTTGTACGGGCGCTGTGTACGCGTTACTACGATCAGAGGCTTAGTATTCGCTTCGTTTAAAATATCATTATCGCATCGCTTACATTACCGCGGATACCGGCATTTATCAGGCGGCATGGTAAATATTTTATCGCAAATTGGACCGCTGTATAGTAACGTAGTATTGCGACGGGGACAATAAATTTCTTCGCGTGCACCGGCATTGGTAAACGACTGGTTAAGTAGGTGTCTACGCGGACCTTTAACGATCCTCTATTAGATCGTGCGAAATTGCTTCGACTGTTCAAAACCAATTGGATGGTCTCCCTTATTAATATACGGCTCGTCCTACGTGCGACTTATTTCTCAACGTGAGATCAGGATCGAAGGCACTTATAGTCCATCGAAAGACGATACATCGATAATATAAAAAAATATAATATAACAAAATATTTCAACTATGCCAGAAGAACTTTAATGTATGAATTAAGTTCGGGTTGAAGAAGGCAACATAATAGAGCTATAATCTCAAGAGAGTGCAAAATAATCTTTGAGCCTCGTTTAACGATTATTATTCTTGCGAATTATAATTGAGGAACCTATCTTGTGCCATTATACCGATCATAAAATTGTGACAACACTAGCGGTGCGCATGGTAACTTGTCCGATTATTCTCTAACTCGCTGGGAAAAACATGAAAGCGCTCTGTAATTATCCAAGTAATTGCTCGAAGTACACAGAGCAAAATGTATCAAGCGGTAAGCCCGTGTGGCTGCTAAGAAAGGGACAGAGATTCCATTTCCTCCTAGGAATGATCATAATAGCGCGGTTATATTGTGATTTAATCGGTAACGTAAAAAACAATCATTCGCGGGATCGTTCACTGATTTAAATTCGTCGGTAGACGCGTAATCAAAGGCTCGCATTATCATCGGACTCGGTCGTTAAGCAAGTAATTATACATGTATAAAGCGCAAATAGTCTGCAAAATAAATCAGACTTGCAGCGAGGTATGTAAGTTCTTTGACACGGACCGATACAACCAGCCGCGTATGAAGTTAGCAGCGCTTTGTTGATTTAAGAAACAGAGGGGCATGTTATTAACAAACGCGAGGGGCCCGCGGCGTAATTGCGTCCGATCATTACGTTAGGTCAATCCTTGCAGAGCCTCGCTCACCCTAGCCTTCTCCCCTTGTTTTCCGATTAGAAGACTCAACAAAGAGTACGTGTAGACGTTGCTTTCTATGAAATAATTCACTGTTAGACAAGTTCAAGAACATAATTCCACTATCTCAAGGCTATTTGCGAATAACACACTTTAAACATCTGCCAAGAATACATTCACGTGTTTCTTTCTACATCGCCCTCTATCGAATCCTAAATCTTTAAATAATAATGACTTGAATGGTTACAAACTAATGCTGGTTTAAGATTAATTGCATAGAATGACTAAAAAGTATGATTTTTCTGGAAGGAAATAAGTAGATTTTATTCGATTATTCTAAATTAATTCCAGGTTAAGAGCCATTACTAGAAGACACCTGCGTTGTTTTTCAAGAAGATGAACCTAAAGAATGGTCGGACGATCTCGACGTATTCTAGAGATTGAAAAACAGCTGTTCTTGCGAGCAGACAGATGCGCGATTTTCGTTCGAATTTCAGAGAAGCCAATCAGACACGCGCGGGCAGGGCGCATAGTTGCGTAGCCACCTGCACCAGGTGCGTTAAAAGGATTGCTTCAACTATAAGAGTTCAACCGCAACAGTGTGCCCGCGTCGCCTCGTGCCGTAGAAATTCCGCGTTCGCCTTTTTTTGCTCGACATGTAAGATTAATTCTGGCATCTAAAGGTGGACATAAACTAGAGCATTCGCTTGTACCTGAACAGCCAGCACGATCTAATATGTACAGCTTTCCGCTATTATAAGTAGCATTTGTCCCTAATATAACGTGTACTCGAATGCTAATTACAAGCAAATCTTCTAGTCTGTATGCACCTATTTTGTTCAGTTTCCCCAATTTTTATCTCAAATATTTGTAAAGGAATTTATATCTATTTATTGATCGTCTCAACCTTTAAAAATAATTTCTGCTATTCCAAATAAGTCTGTTAAAAGCATATCTAGGTATTTGTTTCTTTAAGATACACTTAATAATACCACGCGGGATAAATATTTGAAGAGTTGATACATTAGCTAATAGAAAAGTATGAAGCGTGGAACTGAAATGTACTTAAGATGCGCTTAAGAAAAATTCTAACGGATTTGTCAACGCGTATCTAACTTGCTCGGCAACGGTGTACGCAAACATTCGTGGCGTAGGCTTGGCTCTCTTGAATCACCGCGGTTAACTGATTCGCATAAAATAAATATTCATTAGCCTGTGAATCATGTGGCGAGCATGCAAAATGTCAACCCCTCATCGAGAAAGATCTACGCGCAGACGTCCGCGCTCATCGGGGACAATTTCCCCACCTAGTTTCCGATTAAAACTCGGTCGAACATCTCTACACCGTTTAAAAATATCCTTGCGCAACAATTCACGGCGCCCTATCCAGATTCACGCGTTTCGGTAGGCGTCCTAAAAACATCGCCGAGCGTTAAAACTGGTCGGCAATCACCGGAAGCTCGACGCGTGATTCGTATTACCAATATGGTATAGTGAAACCACCCAGGAAACCGGAAGTTAGCGCCGTTTATCGTTCCGACGTAACTTCCAAGAATTTTCTTAATCGTTACCCGTGTAAACGTTTCTTTGATTATTATTTAATCCTTTTCGCTGCTATCCGAGAAGGACTCGACCGTTCGAACTGATCGCGTGGATAGATAATGGTATTTATGTAATAGAAGCCACTTCGACGCGAAACACGAGGTTAATAGAACTTGGAAAATATTTGGCAAGCACGCGGCCTGCCAAATAGTCAACGAAAATAGCCACCGCTCGTGCCGAATGTTGAACCATTCGCTAGCTGCTAGACTTTAGGACGGTGACAGTCCCTCTTCCTATTTTTGGACTCATATAAATAATGATAAATATTAACCGTTTGCACTCGCAGGTGACTCACAGTCGCCACTTGTTTTATAAAATAATTGTTATATAAGAAAATGATTATTGCTTATATATATTGCTATTCAAATGTATAATACTATTCAAACTTCGTGTTCGTAAAATTAAAGAAACCATGTATTACGTGTTCCTGCTTAAGAAATTCGCATAGGATGTGGGAGTTGCCGGAAACAACAGGTATTCCTGACGCGTCACAACAATCGTAAAATCACCGTGACGGTGAGCGTCGGTTAAAATTCTGCTTTCCTTATTCTTAAGCGGGACTTCCTTATGAAAGTTTAAAACCTATCGCGCATCCCGTCATTACGATTTAATCAGACGTTACCGGCCATGTTCCTATTGCGTTTTTCCGTTCGGTAACACGCGATACAAGTGCCAGAAGAATGTAAGTGTGATCCACGTTCGACGGTGTAAGTTCCATAGTTGCTCGTCGGGCAGTAAAAGAGATTGTTCGTATCTCAGTTTTCTGGGAACGCAAAAATACACTCTTGGCCGTTAAGCGTGGAAATATTCTGACTCTAACCGTTTCCTCTCGCTGACCAATAAGTTTGGAATCTAAATTCGCGTTCCCAAACCCACGATTTTCTATTTTCACTCGCAGTGAAAGCGTCGGTGGAAATAAGATATGCAATGAGGCTGATACGTCCGAGGATATCGGTGAGAAAATTATTTTTAAGCGTATTTATTTCTGAGAAATGTTTAGCCCGAAGTCGAACAAAATTTCCGCCATAAAACTCAGGAATTAACTGAAGGGTAAAAAGAGAACGAGATGGTATATTATACCTGAAGTATGTGGAAAGTAAGCTTCTTATTCTTATCCGAAGGTCTGACTAAAGGATTAGATCCCATGAATGTAGTTCAAAATACTTTTTTTATCTCTTTCCTTTAGACTTTCGCAAAGCGATTTTTAAAAAATATCTCCACGTAATATTTTATTAAACAATTACTTACACTTTAGGGTTAACCCATTACAATTACAAAAAACTACTTAAAATTTTCACGTTATTAAATTGTAACGTGATTAAATATATCTGCGATGTCATCCCAACGTTATGATTAGATTTCAAAATGACTAACACTTCGAAATATCGGAAGATGAAAACTTCTAAAAAACCGTAATTGGTACTCGGAGGAGATGCATAAGAAGCAGAGTAGGGACAGGGGCCTGGCCCTGGCGAGTCTCCTCTCTATTAGCGGTCACAAACAGACCGAATGGACATCACGGTTCGCCCGAAATAGAAATAGAACGGTTCTCTAACGGACAGCATGGTTAGGTCGTGTCTCTCGCGTTCCACGGTGTGAATCACTACGCGAGATCGCGTGTGCGCTTCTCGCGGCAGCTGTGTACGTATTCTCGAGGCTTCCATCGCGTTTGTACATATCGCGACCGGTGCAACGCACACGATCGGCCCACGTAGAGATATAGGTAGGCAGAGATCTACGGGTAGTAGGCAGCCCCCCAACTACGAGAAATCGAGAGAGAGAGAGAGAGAGAGTTTTCGCCTCTGGCCCTATGGTTGAATCATCCCGCTAAATACGGTTGCGTAATTTTAGGTAGGACGATGAGTATGTTCGGTTAAATTCTGGCAGCCGCTGAAATCGCCGCGACCGCGGCCGTGGACGCGACCACCGATGATGCACCACCGGGACCGCACTTCCTATTTAGGTTGCGCCGCCTATTTTGCCTCTCCGTCTCTTCTTCCTATTCTTCTTCTTCTAATCAGCCGATGCTGAAATCATCACCGGTGATGCACCGCGACTCTTATTTGGGCTGCGACTTTGCTTATTCTTATCGGTCACGTTCTATGGCTGCACATTCCTCTCGTCGAATTTCCTTGATCTTTGCTTCTTGGAAGCATGCGAACCTCGATAAGATATAAGACCGAACGGCAAACGGGATCAATCGTGCAAATAGACGTAACGCAACCGTGGATCGAAGAAAGTGACGCTCTTAAAACAGAGACCGGATGATTCAGTCGCGAGATATTCCCGACGATGGTTGGCGCCACATATCCGAGTGCAGTGCTCGTGCACTTCCTTTGGGAGCCTCGCGGAATTAATAGGAAAACGAACCGGGGTGTCAGGGTGTTGCATCGGCACGCATGCCGTATGTACACGTCTACGGTCGAAGTCAGTAACCGATCACTAGCAGGCATAGACGAACGTGGAATGCCTAATGTCTGGCGCCTGTGGCTCGTGCGGCCGGAAATAGATTGCGTCGGTTTATCGGGAACACGTTGCAGACCCTCTTAAAGATCCTGACACGCTACTTCAGTTGGGAACACCAATTTGTGATAGCCTGTGATTCAGAGACTGGCCACGATTCATTCCCCGCTCAAGTTACAACGAAGTCGGGCCTGTCGTCTTTAACATGATATACAACTAATATTGCGTGTACCTACGTGCCACGTAAAAAAGTGTTTTGAGCGTATGCGTTTGAAACTTTAATACAATTGTTTCTTTGGTAGGTATAGCAATTTGAAAAACCTCTATAATAAAGTCAAATGATACTTATATTTTTTCTCAAATGAATATATGAGAA
>SHCU01000007.1:95289-108729 GCA_004307685.1 Ceratina australensis
CTGATCGTTATGAATATCGCTGTTCCGATCGTGATTGTAAACGCAATTATTGCGCGTGCGTGAGAGTTCGGTATGGCAGGTAAAAAACTCGCAAGTGTATTAATAAAATTTATTTGAACGAAATAATTGGAATAGGCGATGCAAGCGCGAACACGAATAACTCGTCAAAAGTCAACCAGTTTAGCTTCGAAGACACGAGTTAACTCATTAGTGACCAGTTAACAATGTGTTAAGACATTTGTTGCCCACCATGAGCGTAGACCCATTAAAACCAAGAAACTGGAAATAAGGAAATTCCGGGAACTTAAATTACTCACGAAACCCTATTTAACTTGACGCGTCGACGAATCTATTAATCTCAGCGTAATTGTTTCATTATGAATAAATCTAATTAACGTTAAAAATAATCACTTATTGAAACATTATTGTCACGCGTCGTTGAAGTCAATGAACGGGTTTCATTGACTGGCACTCGCTGACGCAGACGGTTTGATAACCTTTGCGTCCATTATCGACCACATGCATCTGCCAGTAAAAGAGCAACCGACAAAAAGGTAGACGGGTCTTTGATACAAAAAATATTTAGGATCAACGCATTCTTCTTGCTTTGAGGTATCGCGCGCCAGCGTAGACGGGCTCGGCAAAAGGAAAGAGAGCATTCACGGCAGACGTTATTTCATTGACAGCACGTTCACTTTCTGTCTGCCCGCCACGAGCCAACGCTGAAATAGGAACTGAATCGATAAACCATTTTCCCTAGCTTCGGTTTTTTTAACGGTTATGCCGCATGTGAGAATATTTTTCGTGCTCGTAACTAATAATTGATAATCAATGTTTTATTTTAATCTATTGTTCTAAAAATGGACTTGGTTTACAACTTCTCCTTGTACACTTATCCTTCCTTACCTTTACATTTTTATTTCTATTATCTGCTTATAACAAAAAATAAATGAATTTTGCATATGACTCTAACAGTCTATATAATATTCCTACATTTTAACAGTCTTTTATTTCTTTACATTAAATAACTGAACCGGCCTGTACTTATTATTGCTTAAAAAATAAATCCGACTTTGCACATGACTTCCTGTCTCTCCCTTTTCCTCTCTAATGTTCTTTACAATTTTCCTAAATTCTACCAGTCTTTCATCTTATTACATTAAATGACTAAATCTTATCCAATACCCTGCTAGTCTCATTCGTTCTAATCACACTTCTCCATTCCTCATGCAGCTGTGCACCTTATTTCCTGTCCTCGCGTGCTCGTAACTATTACGGGGGTAACCAATACCCCTAATGTAATTGCGTCTCGTAAATAACGAAATTTCCCTTAAGTCCGCGGTCAATGAAGTCGGCGAATCCTCAGTGAAAACAAATGTCTCCAATAGGGAATCTTCAGGGAGCAGAAAACGCTTCCATGTGTATCCTACGATAGGAATAACCATTTCCAGGCCGTCGACCGTGTAACCGTGCCAGTCACCAGGCAGTGCAATTAAGTCCTTTGTGCCGTTCCACTGCCACCCTCTTCCTGGCTTCTGACACGCGCCCGCACGTGTATATTTATAAATATAGGCTCATCGGTACAACGTACATCTTCGATCCAGTTGCATGAGCACGAGTTCAGTTTCATTACACTCGTGCTCCCTTTTTCGCACCCTCGCGAGGGTCGCCCCGTGATGGGCGCGCGTGCACACGCCTCTGCACGTTAGCACGCGGTAAAATTTCAAACCCCCTGCGAGACACGATTTCCACCCGGTTAAAATGCGCCGATCGATTCTGACACACTTCGACCGAAGCATCGCTATCAACGAGATGACGATACTCGAAGGTGCATCCTGCTACACCTACGGAAATTCAAATTTCATCCGTTATCCATGATTCCCACATATGTTATTTCCTACGGAAGCAGATTACAATCACAAATTTCCTGTCGGAATTTATCTTCGACCAACGGGTGCCTTGAATACTGATAACGCGTCCCGATGGCGCGCACCTATCGAAGGAAATCCTGAATTTAATCCCGCGGGTAGAAAACATCGGGAGGAATGTAAATCGACGTTGTCCAAATAGCATTACTCGTCCCGGGTAAAGAACACGTGACGATGTTCCGCGGCTGTAGGTAGAAAATTTCATCATCCCTGACGTTTGGCAGAAGCCGGAGTGCCGCGCGTGTATCGAGTGTTTACGAACACGTGGGGTTAGCACAAAGGCCCACGGGAACAATAACTTTTGCCGCGAATGGCAGCATAAATCTCCTGCGAGGGTGACGAGGCGAACCCTGGTTTACGAACTCGACGCAGATACGCATTAATCCTGACTTCATTTATGGCCCCACGTAGTCAAACGCGATGCGTTTCGCATACGCAACATTTTTCTCGGTTGAACTTCACCGTCAAAAATTATGTTTACGAAAAGGTATAATGGTAGTTACAATAAGCCCTTGGGATGGAGTCAAAGAATTTTAGATTAGAAAGAATAGAAGTTGTATTTTATTTGAACTTTTTATACTAATACATGAGAACTTTTATTAATTTATTAGAAGTCCTATTCTTAGAAATAATCGAAAGGATTTATATACGTTGACTCATTTTTACGTTCCAATTCAATAAAAGCGTTCCTGTACATGCTTAACTGATCGAAATAATTGATATTGAAGGAAACGATCGACAAAGCCAATAGAAGAAATCCTGAATGAGCGTCACATTATCTTCCTAGACAAAGACAAATCGCTTGCTACTTTCCTTAGAAACGTAGCATTTTGATCTATAGTAAAGGTCGTTAGCTCGGCAAACACGGTCTTTTAAAAGGACTATCCGACGAACAATGTTCCGGCATCTGGATCCTTATCAACGTCCGCAAATCCAAAAAGAAAGCTGGTTGCAGGGAACGGTGAACAAAGGGTCCGGAACAGATTCTCGACGCCTCTCGGAGGACCGTATAATGATACCCAGGCTCGCATAAAGAAGCCAGCTTTTCAGACGGCTGTGAAAGCCCGGAATATACCGAGTTTCTGTCATACATTTGTAAACATAAATTTATGATTCGCCTCGTATTAGTATGGAATTCTCGTTCTTTATCGAGGCGAGCCGTTTGTATCGCGCGAAGTTTTATACTAAAAAATGTGAACCAGAGAAATTCGGTTTATCTAACTTGTCCAAGATTTATTCAGCAAAAGACTTCCGCATCGTGTCTGCTACCAATCCCAATAGCATAGCCTGTGGTAACGTGTACCGTATGTATGTGGGCCATTCGAGAAGGAGTACCGGGTTGCGTACCTATTCTACGCGCCAAATTATAATATCCTCGTTTACCTACAATGTCCCATGAACTCTTTCCGAGAAACAGGCACGTGAGAAAGACCGTACAAAGTGCGCTGAAGACCGTTCAGTCGTGTCTCTTTCATTGCTGTAGATTTTCTATTTTAACATCAAAGAAATATATTGTTCTTTTTAAAATCTGGTACCTAAATCCTTCCTTCTATTGTCGAACTAACATCAATTAAATTGCATTCACCTATTTCATCTTATATTATCTTATATTTTTTGTATGAATTTCAAAATTATTTAATGTGCATTAGACGTAAGATTGAGTCAGTGGAGATAGTTGTCGGGCAGTCGTCAGCCTGTAGATCGACTTCTTCTCTTTCTTTCTTCAGAGCTGACTTCCTGCCGTGTTGCTCGGCACGGGATCGGCCTCGGTCGTCCTTGCCCCTTCTGCTAGGCAGCACACCATTATCATCTACTAGCTGACGCGAAAACATCAACTCGTAAGACGAATTAGAAAGGTTCCCTTGCATGCCACTGCCTTCTTCTATCTCTGTTTCTCTCTCCTCTCGCTTCCTGAATGCGCTGCCGAAGCGTAGGAGGGAAAGTTACCGAGATCCCCTTAACATGCCTCTGTCCGCATTTTTCAGGGAAGTTACGCTCCTTAACGATCGACAGATGCGTCTAATTGTAAAATACTTTTACTACCTTTCTTCGATGGATATCGACATCATATAGTTTGTATAATTCTCATAGGCTTACTCCGATTACTAATTTATGTAAGCTGAAAATCTATTTATTCTTCAAGGGTAAAATGTTTCGTTTTAAAGTTCCTAATATCCAAGCAAGTTTATATCTATGTGCCTGTGTATTTATCGTTTTTTAAAATTTTGTAATTTTGGAGTTTAAGCCTACTTAAAGTAAAGTTTGTCTCCATTATCGTAAACCATTATGATTAAATCTATTAGAATTAATAATGAAATCTTCTTGAGGTTTCAAAAACTTAAATAAAAAGATGTAAGTATAATGTAAGATAATTCAGTTATCGGTAGTAGCCCTCTGCTTTAAAATCTCAGGAGATACGCATAGAGCTGCTTCCAGGATCACATATTTATGCATGTTATTATATAATAATTAAAATAAATAAGTAATAAGACGGCCGATAGGAGATTAAACTATTCAATTTCCCCTCGATGAAAATGAAACGAAAACGATATACGTATATCAGGTATGCAAAAGTGCGTCGAGCTAAAAATAATTTCATTGCCTCGATTACCTCGATGATTTCAGGTTAAAGCTAATCGTCGTTGCGAAGAGACGTCACCGGTTGTTACCTGGAGGTATTAATGGATTCGAATGCCCGTGAAATCGATGGTCGGGAAGGAAACGGCGCGGCGCGGCGCGTTTCAATCGGCCGAGCCGATGATACAGCGCGCGCCACCGCCGCCGCCGCGCTGCAGCGGTTCGCGCAGGATCATCGATTACGATTGGTATATCCTAGAAAACTGGTTGTACGCGTAGATTACTCGCCGCATGATGAATCAACCCCCGCGTATCATCATCGAAGCGTACACCGAACAAACGTGTAAATCGTCCGGCCTTTGAGACGTCGCGGCTCGTCGACGGACTTTTGTTCGTCCGCAGGGCCTTGCCTTGTCGGAACGATTCCCACCGTCCACGTATTTACTATCGTCGGCGTAACTTTCTCGAAAACCCTTCGTGCGTGCTCCTCCACGCGATACGCGCCGCACGTCCGGTTGCCTCGTAATGCTCCGCCGCTTTCGAGATAAATTCGACCTCGCGTAACTTTTTCCACTCGTGTCCTTTATTTTTCTCAATGAGTCAGAAAAAATAATAATTACGCCTTATTCACGAGCGAAATCTATTGTAACATACAATAAATTAAGAAGAATTATTTGAAGCAATAAGAAGGTAGAAAAATCAATTACACGAACTGGATGCGAGAGGCTTATCATCCGGCCAATAGCTGAAGTTTTATAGGTTCATAAGACCGATTAAAACGAACGGCTGTGCATCTGCTGGTATTGAGGGAAACGGTTTAATATTTTATGTATTTTCTATCAAGCGGGATAGAAGAAATCGTAATATACATATTCAGGTTGTAACGACGGTAGAGGGCTGACAAGGTTCATTAACTGGCCGAGTATTTATAGACTGTGCGTAATTCACGTTTAATCGAAACTGAATATTTCGAAGAAAAAGGCGCGATCTCGTTCGGGATGGGTGGTCAACGGTCACAATTAGAAGGCCTTAGATAAGTCGAGGGAAACCAGCTCCTGGCACCGAAAGTCTATTAGCCGTCGCGAAACCCGCTCCTCCGCTATCTGTAACCCAGTTGATTCAGGTATTACCAGATGCAGTCGTTCGCTCGTATTTTACAAATCAATTTAATTCAGACGGATATATTATCTCAACGGTATGCATTAATTGCGTCAGACAGGCTCATCGGAAGCGACGGATAACTCGATTAAGAAACTCGTCCGCGGCGTTTCGCAAGATCCTGTTAAGAAACGCGCCCGATAGAATTCCCCGTCCGACCGGTCGAATTTCTTAATAACGTCTATGGAGATGGACACGTAGACGTCGGCCGGACAGAATAGAAATTATTCGAGGCACGAACCGCCGCTTCATTCGCCACGCTGGGTTCCGTCATCTTAGAAAGGAGACGAGCAACGAGGTTTCATTAATTCAATACCCGTTCCGTTTCCAATTCCGCGATGTCTGCGAGCCTCGGCCGCGCTGAAACGGGGATAACCCACGTCATAGTTACCGCCGTCGAGACAACGGTTATCCTTATCGAGATTAGCTGATTTATCTCGGCATTGGAAGCTGCACCGACTTATTAGGAGATCTATAATGCAGAGGCGCGCGTAGCTACGAGCCGCGCCGCGCGGCCCCTCTCTTTCTCCGGCAAACGCTGCTGCACGCTTGATACTCTTTCGCCGCGAAATCGATAAATTATGCATTCAATTATTCATGCCCGGTCGCCATAATCGTGCACGCCGGTTGACAAGATCCTGGCACGCTTTACAAACCTCCAGGCTCTCCGCATGTCTTTCCTAGTCCAACGTGAGTTCCGTTTACTGGGCCGGTTTCAACTTATTCCTTGCTCTTTACAGTTTTTGTTCATCTAGTTATTCGTTCATAGGGCAGGTGGTCCCCTTTTATGCTGCTAACATTGTACAGAAATTATGCAATATCGACGTTCTGCATACATTTAAATTATAGCGTGTGTTAAGTTTCTTATAACTTTGTGAAAACGAAATTGGGTATAGTGTCAATTGTAAAATTTAAATTATAATTATTTATATGTATATGATAATTATGATAGCTGATAGCATAAAAAATCTCAGGAAATTAAAGGTAACAATCTTTTTATAAATCATGAAAAAAAATTATATACCGAATTTAATATAAAAAATTGAAAAACAATTCCTGTTTCTTTGATATAGAAAATGTTAAAATTGAAATACAGATCTATAGTCTCGAAAATGCTAGATGGTTCCAAAACGTACTATTCGAAAGTTCAATTATGATTTCATAAAGTAAAATTAGTTTAAGAATCCCTTAAAACCTTAAACTGTACTTCTTTTTCTTTTTTCCTTTTATTAATTCATTATCGATATTACCAATTTATTTTCTCTTATTATACATAATGTGTCACAAAATAATTTTTCCATTAATGTGTAGAGTTATATCGTCATTATTATTAAAACGATAACGTATATTAATCGATAGAAACAGAATAAGTTTGAAAGGACGCTTATACGTCTCTGCACATTGCTTGTTCGAAAAGCGAAGCATTGAAATCCCCGGATTCGTGATCGCCGCGCTCGAGATTTCGATACCAAGTCGCATGTTCGCGTTCTAATTTGCTAATCTCGAAATCATTTTCCGGGGCACGGTGAAAAAGCAGATAAGAATCAGAACGAAATCCGCAGGAACGAGAGAACCTAGGGCAAGAGAGAGAAGAGGAAGTGGCCGGTAGACGTAAGTGCATGCCTGCCCGTTGCATACTATCTCTGTCGCGTTCAGGCCCAACTTGAGCGCAGTCGGCTCGGCCGGTTTCGCGTCCGTTCGGTTTCGCTCGGCACTGTCACCGAGTTTCCAACCGGGGATATACTTTCCCCACCATGTTGGAGATAGCGAAGGCGCTTGGGTACGACGAGAGTGGGGATCGCGCGTAGCTACGGCGGAAGGTTCAATTGTTGGTCAGCCGTCGCGTGGAGTGGTAGCGCGTGATAAGGCTCGCACGATATCAGCGCGTGCCTACGTTTCGCGATCGGTGTCCAGTCGGATATTGGCGACACCGGGGTAACGCTCGCATCATCGCATCGTGTGCTGGATTCTTGTTGCCGGAAATGCGTGCCTCTAACCTCGACAGTGACGTGGTGATTCGTTCGCCGTTGCGTTGTCGGCGCGAGTAGACGTAGCCGACGCAGTGACCGAACCGGAAAACACCTTCCCTTTTTTTTTTCTCTGTCTCGCCGCTTCCTTTCCAACGTTCGTTTGTGTACACGGATACTGAACGCGGGCATCGCTAGCTGTGATCAAAGCTACGGGAGTGAAATTGTTCCGTAGGTCTCTCAGTGCGAGTTCGGGACTCGTGTGGTTCCACAAGCTTGGACCGTTGGAATTTTCGATTGTCGGTGCATCTTTACGTTACTTTTCGTTCAGTTGACATACCGTCCAACCGGCAGCGGCCATGACGGCGGACAGCCTGTTCGAGACTACCAGCATCCCAGGGCATCTCGCTCCCACGCCCCAGAGACTAGAGAAGCTTCTCTCGAAACAGACCCTCGAGGAGCTGTACGAGGTCGAGGAACAACCTTTCGCACGGTGAGTGCAGTCTCGCTTACGGTAACTTAAATCTACATCAGGAAGTGCCATCGTTATAAATGTCTTCGTGCATACGCTACCGCGTCTATTTTAATATTTAACGGTAGAAGTAGGAAATCAAATTGGAAAAAATTGAAACTCATAATAACACGTGCATACTTTTCTATTATCTTTAACTGTTAACGAGTCATGTATTTAAATTCTCACGATCTCGCTTTTACTCTCACGTTAAAATGCTCGTCAATTTTTTCAACGAGTTTCGCCCATTACCTACTAACTACGATCAACGTACACGCGCGCATCTCTTTCGATTAAACTCTGTGTGTAACGAAGTAACGAGGTTACCGCGTCTATGCTTTCGACTCGGGATAGCGCTGCGCGTTCTTCCTACGACCTCGCGAGGTCGCAGAACCATCGCACGCTCCGTGCTCCGTTAATTAAAATTGTTTACTCCTCTCTCACTCCCCGATCGCTTCCTCTCGGTTGAATCGCCGTGTCGAATCGCTTTCTTTCAGAGTAAGAATAGTCCTTCTTTCTTTCTTTCTTTCTGCTACTTACGGGTTGCCCTTGAACAGGCGCAGCGTAAAAATGTTCTAAACAGGACCCATTAAACAAAAAGTAGAAGAATGTTCCGCCGCGCCCTGGGGAACCCTTAAATCGGACCCTCTGGAGAAAGAAAGTGCCCCTACCGCGAGAGATCGAGGTCGAGACTTCGCGCGCCGATACTCTTTTACGACCTCTGTCTACAAGCCTATATTCGTCTCTTTCTCTCAGCCGCAAGGATTCCGTGGCTCCTTTGACAGGGAAGAGAGGAGTATGGACGAGCGAATGCGTGCCGTGAACAGCACGACACGGTCCCCCGAAACTCTGAGCAAGGTCGAGGACCATCTGCGGAGATGCTTCTCCGAATGTCCTGAATGACTCCTCGATCGTAAGAAATCGTAAACCGAAGAGAAACTCTCGAATCGGGTCGCCGTCCGTATGCAACGGACGTAGCCAATTCATTTCTAATATTAATCGCCGCGGAAATATTAGCTGCCGCAATTCTTATTGTTTCATTATTTCTTATCGCGCGAATTGTCTATGATTTTATCAGCACTTCCCATAGACACGTGTGTAACGTGTACACCGGCATTGAAATCAATTACCTTCAATTCTTTTTAATATGTTCATCTGTCGTTGCGTCGTTAAACAAGCAGGGAGATCAACTAGAGGAATACCGGATTCGATTCTTATTGTTGTATTATACACATTGCCTAACCTATAGATACACGTGTATACAGACATTTGAATCCATTAGTTTTTTATCAATGTGTGTGTGTCTGACCTTTCAGAGAAAAAACTAGAAGAGTAACCGAAAGTTTAACACTGTATATATTTTTTGCTACGATCCTTAATTCATATTTATATCAATTATTATTTCATTACACGCATTGCCTATTCCATACATACACGTTTATACAGACATTAAAATCAATTAATTTTTTTATCATGTGTGTACGTTGCTGATCCTCCAGCGCGTCGTTAAACAAGCAGGGAAAAAACTAGAAGTGTAACCGGAAGTTTAACATCGCGTTGTACATATTTTTTGCTATCACTTTTTTCTTCGTATCATTTCTTCATATTTATATCAATTATTATTTTATTACAAACATTATCTGTCCCATAGATACGCGTGTATACAGAGATTTAAATCAATTAGTTTCAATTATTTTTTATCGATATGTACATACAGCTGACCTTTCAGCGTGTCGTTAAACAAGCGGGGAAGTAAACTAGAAGAATAACGGAAAGGTTAATATTGTATTGTACATATCCTTTGGGTAGAAAGTGGCGATAAAGCCGAGAGATTACTGAGAAACAGCGAGCCGTAGATTAACTACTATCGCGATATTTCAACGGTCGCCAAGGCCAGGACGTTTTTCAAAAACGCGCAACGGCGAGTCACGCGCGCGTGAGGCGCATATCGCCGTTCTGAAATTGTTGTTTCGGAGCAATTAATCACGAAGGACACGTGCTCCGGATTCCATCGCGAAAGGAAAAGTTTCTTGTCGCGCGCACGCAAATACCTACATGCACGAGTACAACGTAATCTTTCACGCTAAGCGTGCGTACTAGTACTACATATTTTTTTTCTTTTTTTTTTCACCGAGAGTACACGAGAAGGTATGATAAAAGTTTACCGGAAAATCTCGAGATACGGGCATTATCGTCGCGAGCGATCACGCATTCATCCTCGATTTGCTCCACTGCCGTTTCCACTCGCGATCCTTTTGTTTGGTGATTACTGGAAGCAGTGACTATTGCAGACGATATCCTCGTTGCAGCTGAACGACAATCTAGGCCACCTTGTTTGTTGTCATTACACGTTATCAGAATGGTTCTCGCTGTTTGCACCTTAATCTTCTGCACATATCGATTGCATTGTGAAAGAATGCGTCCGTTCTCTCGACGAGATAAACTCGTGATAATTCGCAAAAATATAGTTCACATGTACCTACTGACACGGTTTCGCTTCAAAAGTGTACGCGTATACCGAACTCGTTGGATTTTGGTCGCATGTAAATATAAAGAAAGGCGATGGGTACTTACCTATGTTTATCAGGGTCAAAAACACAATGAGTCAGGTATACATATTTCTATCGGCTACCGATAGAAATCTGCTCCAAATCAACATTAACATTTCCGTGTACCTACGGTTTCATGATAAAATCCTACAATCGGTATATGCGGTTGGCAACTAAATATTTTTCAAAGATATGAACCATCGCGGAGACTTATGTAGTCGACGATCAGAATCCTCGGTCGTTAGCTGTTATCTGCGAACGCGAAATAACAGCTGCTTGCTAAACACCTGCTTCGTTCAAGATTCATATTCAAACCGTGTGCAACGCACTCGTCTCGTATTGGGGACTGAATTAATTTAGAACACTTTAAATACAATATCTGTTTACTTACATTTCATTATATTTATAATTGTATCTAATTACGAAAATATGTTAACCGCTGGCATTCGAGGAAAATTGACTTTTCATTTGTTTAATCAGCAGCGGTTAATTCGCAACCTCGATATAAACTCTGATGCATCATTAAGGAAAGGAATGCAAACAACCGTCGCGATTCTTTGAAAAAGACTTAATTATGCAATATTCCAAAGAGAGGATTACGTACGACTCAAGGCCGATTTCTATTAGCGATTTTTACCGCGTCAAGCATAATCGATCTATCGTTTGAAAAAAGTGATTGATTATAAAGAAAGTCGAGCTGGTCGAATTCATGGCATCGCGTCTGGAACGTTGAGCTGGCACAACCGAGCTGTGAGCACTTGTGGTAAAGGGGGGAGGCCCTCGATATAAATATTATGGCTGTATCGGGCCGCGGATTATTACTAGCGAATGTAAACAAACTGGAGCGATTGCGCGCTGCTTCGTTACCACCAATTAAGAGATTTTGCCTACGTAATCAATGCTCATCGTTGATATACGCTGCCACCAATATCTAGTGCTACCACATTTTGCCTCACCGATTTCATCGTTATTTCGATCTTCTTTACTTTCCAAAACGATTTTGCATTTCCCATGAACAATTTTTAAAATATTAAATTTTTCCTGTCTCTCAGCAATAAATTACATTTATTTACGTGGATTATAGCGAAGGTCAATTACTTGAAACTTTTTCTCTCGGCTTCGCTGTGACTCAGCTCGCAACTGTTAACAATTCGCCTGAGTAGACACAATACATGTATGTACATATACATCTGAGTTTTGTTGTTACCTCGCGTACGTGTATGAGATTCCGAAGATATTTCGATTCCAAACCGTATTTTGAATCTCCTAAGATCGTACACTATTTGCATCGAGTATTAATGAGTCATCGGCGTAATATATTTCTCTATATAAACATTACGTTCTCTCGAGGAGCTGCAATTTTCTGCAACGTTGTATCTTGAGATATCGAATAATTCCTGAACCATGATTCAGTTAAGCGTATTTCACTCACGTGCCCGTAAAACGTCTGGAAGATATCTTTCTTTAAACATCATTATCTATTAAGATTAACAGATAAAGAGGCTGTATCGATAAGTTGCAGGTTGCAACGAATTTTCTGCATCGATGCATTCTTATCACGCCAGTACGCAGTACACCTAAATCCTGTCTTCAGAAAATAGAATTTCATACGTATTTATTATGTAATAAGAATGATTAAATAATTGATCGAAATAAAACAGTGATAAATATTTCCGCGTGGGAAAGTATGTAGTCGCGTTAGGATGGCAGCTCACGTTTTGGCTATCGCAGCGAATCTAATCGATAAGAAGATATTTCGTAGTTCTGCAGGAGCGGGCAGTCGCTTTTTATGGTATCGGGTCGCGTCTTAGAATACTCGGAGACAAGTGGGGATCGTGCAAAGCAGAGAGAGCGAGAGAGTTTAGCGTGGGTTGAAAATAGCTTGTGGCCGGACTGAGAATGCAGAGACCGTCCGCTATGCACTTGCGACTCGATATTTATACCCTTATAATAGGCAGATACGTTACAATGTATCTTCGCCTCTGCCAAACGAACGCGCTTTACTTGGAACCACGAGGAAATTTTTCGGGACTATCGTTATTCGTATAGAATTATATTATTACGGAAAGAGACAATAAATCCCAATTTTTCCAAGTCCGTCTTTGTTTTAATATATTTTAAATATGGAAGAATTTTTAATGCGGGAAGATTATTATGGCATATGAAATATTATGTAAAATAAGAGTAACGTTGTGAACGTTCAAATAAAATAAAACAAACGAAAATTTGTAAGTTATGAAAATTCTTAATTGATATTAAATAAATTAGATTTACTCGTTCTTTTAAAACGCAATAAATTAAATGTTTTTACAGTTAGCTCATATTCCTTAGAATTAAATAGGTAATATATAGATAGAAATGGCCTTCCATTGGCATGGTAGTATGAAATTATGGAGCATAAAGTGTATCGATTGACGCTTTTTATTTTCATTTTATAAAATCTATCATTGAAATATTAAATATAATACAATTTTACATACTGAATTTATTTATTAACGCATGTTACTGCTGAACGTGTGAAACGCTTGTTAACGATTTAATTGCAAAGAAAATGGGCCGACTGCAGAGCCCTGAAACGTACACTTGACTCCTTTCACTTTGCATTCAAGCCCTGAAAATGGAATTGAACGCGAAACTCGAATGGCGGTAACGGTAACGGTTGAAAAAAAGAAGCGAGTCGCAAAGGAAAATCTGAGCAGCGGCAAATAGTCGGATTACATTCACAGAGAACGCTCCGATTGGAGCAGACG